>JANIJH010000225.1:13864772-13878302 GCA_024520975.1 Erythroxylum areolatum | reverse complement strand
AGTATGTTCAGTGAGATAACACCAGTTCATATTATTGAAGAACACACTCACTGTACCCATCCCACTCTTTTCACTAATTCTTTCTCCATTAGTTTCACATGACTATGATTCTTGGTGGATATGTAGGGAAATGTCTTAAGAATCCAATGGCTTAAGAATCAAGTCATTTGGATGTCTAGAGAAGAAGTTATGGTCAAAAGAATCCAACAAGTTCATATCTTTACTCGTCGTGTACCTGTCTTGGTGCGATTGCCATAACTCTCACTACAGATGTCTTATTGACTTCCATTTTAGACCCTTAGAAAGAGGACTTCAAGTTCTACAACTTTCATGAAGACCATAAAGACCAATTCTATCGTCTAGCTATTGTATCGTCTCACTTTTTTCATCATCTTACTTTCACTTCGTCTCACTTCTATCGTCTTACTTCTATCGTCTTACTTCCATCGTCTTACTTTTATCGTCTTACTTTCATCGTCTTACTTTTATCGTCTTACTTTCATCGTCTTAATTTTATCGTCTTACTTCCATCGTCTTACTTTTATCATCTTACTTTCATCGTCTTACTTTTATCGTCTTACTTCCATCGTCTTACTTTCATCGTCTTACTTTTATCGTCCTACTTTCATCGTCTTACTTTTATCGTCTTACTTTTTGCGTTTTACTTTTTCGTCAGAATATCTCCACTTAAAAAGATCATAACTTTTGACTCTGATATCCAAATTTTTCATGCTATATACCGTTGGAAAGATAAAAGAAAGATCTACAACTTTCCAGAAGGCATGCTAGCTAAAATCTCTTTATATCAATCCCAAATTTACCCCTAAAATCCAAAGAAGAAATTTCCATTCCTACACCAACGTACTGGACCAATTTCATAACTTCATGAAATTTTGAGACTTTTAGAAACAGAACTAGAATTCAATGCCTTCATACAAAACGTAGCTATATATCTTTAGATTAATCTTAATTAAGAATCATCTCGTTTAGACAACTAAAGAAAACGTTATGGCTAAAAGACTGAAGCATATTCAGTGAACATTTTCCAAATCACTACCAATCTTATTTCCAAATCTTTCCTTATCTCAACTCATACCTAAATCACTCTTTCCACTTCCTCTACTTCTCACTTTTAATATCATCACATTTAAAAACAATCATACCCGAAAGTTGTCAATGAATGCATGTACACTTACTTTTGTGCAAAAATTCAATATTCATGTGCATATATGCTAGCATTGTGCATGAGCAAGAAAATGCATTTCCTTAATCTCTCTTTGAGCTTACATGTACTGAAATTTCAGGTCCTAACCCTTAATATGGGGACCGGATGTTACACCTCAAATTCCATTTGTATCTCCAGAACATATTTACACTGATTATAATGTGGACCTGTATTCTCCTCTCATTAGCAATAATGTCACCTCGAATTTAAAATCCACTCTTATAGTTGGATACTTTACATCAAACAAAATACATACTCTTTTTCAATGACATATTCAACTTCTCATGCTTGAGTCTCTGTTAGGGATAGGACTCCCATACTCGCTTTTGAATCATTACATATTCTTTTCCAATTTGTTTCTTTATTGATCACTCTTAAACTGAATTTTCTGTTCAACTTAACCCAATTTAGGAAAATTCTTCTTTGAAAGAAGATTCCTCGCTACAATCATCAATACTATTCATGAAATTCTTATCAATCAACTATTTTCTATAATTACCTATCAATCAATCTCAATACCTCAAGAAGATCAATTTTACAATTCATAATATCTCAATAAGAGCAATTTATGCCATAGCTTACATGATCAGGACACCCCTTAATATAAGGCTTAAATGAGATACTAAACAATTTCATATTCTCTAATATCATGGCATCTATCACCAAAATCATCACATCTTATCTAGAAATGTATTTATGTCAATTCACCAATTAGTAGCTTATGCTAAGGATACTTTAATCCCATTTAAATCTAGCTAACTATTCTCCTTTTGTGCCAGTCCTCGATCGTGGGGATTATACTATAATCGTGTCCTCCTTCTTTCCTTTTTTTTTCAAGTCCAAGTTCAACATCTCAAGGTAATTTTTCACTCGGCTCGTACTCTTTATTCTCACCATTTATACTTCTATTTTTATTTTTAGAAGCCCTTCAACTCCTCTACTCTCATTCTAACCTGAAATCCTATCTTATAAGCATTTCTAACTTTCCCCTAATATCTTCTTATACTGATTTACCAACTCTTATCACAACACTCATATGACAATTTCAGTTCCAAATTCATCCTTTTTATGATCATAACAATTTTATGATTTCATTTCATTCTGCCTGTACACGTTAGTCTCCTATAATGTATCCAAATATCGATCTCATATGTACTCAGTCATATTATTCTCCAATTCATCCATAAACTTTCCTCATCTTACATTCTAACCAAACACCATTCTTCTTATCATTTTTACTAGTCCAAACTCTTAACGGAAGTTCACACATGCAACTCATACGGTGGCAATTATTGGGATTCTATACTTTTCAGTACCCTTCTCTAATGGTGAGAAATCAGATGCAGTAGATCCTTGCAAAAATCCTCGTATTCTTTTACGAGGTGGCACTTTTCTCCTTCAATAAAACATTAATATTTCAATTGACTTCCATTTTTAATCTTATTCCACACATAAATGCATGATATGCATGTCACTTAAGGCAACACATCAATTCACAATACACAATTAATCATATAGCCTACCAATTCATAACACTATACATTTTGAGCCTAGGAAAACCCTAGTAGCTTTGATACCAAATTCTTGGACCCCGTTTTCGGAGCCCAAATATTTGAAGACAAAACAGAACCCGTCATCCCATAATGGTGGCGTGCCCACAAAAGTTGAACATCAAACAATTTAAAAATTTGAGTCACATGCCAAAATCCAATCATATTTCATAAGTGAACTTTAAGAGAGTTTATACAAGCTCATTTCAAAAATAAAAAATACAAAAAAAAAAACGAAATACTCTTGAATACAATTTAAATGCTTATGCTTAAAATGATTCTAAATTAAAATGTCCAAACTAACTTCATTACAAAAGTCTCTGTTCTTGGTGTTTGTCAAACTTTGCAAGGATTGCTAATTTTCTCTTTCTGCTCCTGAGGAGGGAAGCATGGGGTGAGCTACACCACTCAGTGGCTAATATGTTTATAGCCATTGGCAACGAGCCACACAATCGAACAAACATATACTTCATATATTCATATACATTTAAATATCATTGGGCTAGCAAATCAATCATTCACAATTCAACTTCACCACTCATAGTTCGACATAACATCATATAAAACATGTCAAGTGTAGTTAATCATCAAATCATAACACTCAATCTTGCATCATAGCTTGCCATATCAGAATGTAAATACACACATAAATGGCTCGAGAGTTTCATGGAGCGAAACGGATAAATCAAAGTTTAAACCGTGAACAAAACGAGTCTGATTTTTCAAGATCTCGTGGCCTCGAGCGGACAGTCGAGAGAAGGCTATACGTCAACGTGCATATGAATAACGAAACGTTACTCTCTTACCCAACCATAAAAAAATTTATGCTCAATTTAGTCAATCATAGATTTCATATTCTCATGTTTTTTCTTTTTTCCATTTAATCAAAATGCCATGATACAAGGCATAACATAATCATGCTCATAATTCAATTCAAAATGTTATGATCTTTTTCAAGGTATAACATGGTCATAATTCATCATACAAAAAGCCATTCATCTTTCATGGCATGACATGATAATGAATCATCATACGTTTTTCATACAATCACATTCATTCAATTTAAGCAATTTAGCACATATTCCCACATAAGACAATTTGCTCATTTAACACAACAACCATAAACATATTACCCACCTAATTTTTTTTTACTGAAAATCCAAACTCAAAATTGCCTTTCCTCTTACTTTTGAGTAAGGTTTTCGTAATTCCCTTAAAAAAACCAATTTATTTTTTTAATCCATATTCAATGAAAGTTTATAAACTTCAAGAATCAGCTAAAATTGAATTTAAACCTAACCTACCCATAGTCCATCTAAGCTAGAAAAATCAAAACCCTAGCTTAGAAATCCAAAATCAAGTTGATTTCATCATCTTCTTCTTTCTTCCTTCATTTCCAATACAAACCCTAATCTCTATTTAATCCCCTTTTGAATCTAGCAAGAAGAAAGATGAAATCTTACCTCCAACAAGTTGATTTTCCTCTTCTTTTTCTTCTTCTTCTTCTTCTCTTTGTACTTCTCTCTCTTTTTCATGACATTCTCTCTCTTTTCTCTAGAATTTTCATTTTTCTCTACTTATCCTTCCATTCACGTTTTCTTCTTCATTTATAGGCAAGACAACACTTCTTCTTTCGATCATGTCCTTAATGATTGAGAAATGTCCTATTTGCCCTTCCATTTATGCCTTATGTCTTTTATACTTAAGTGTCTTTCTAAAAATACCCTTGAACATTCTAACATAACATTTTCTTCTAGAAAAATCTTCTCTATTGTCTTACGTTTCCAATGACACCAAAAATATTCAATTTGGTTCAGTAGTGTGAAAGTTATACTCCAATATCTCCGGACTGCTTTTATTCCGAGATAGTACCCTATACTCAACTTCCATCCAAAAATTGAAACTCTTATAGTCCGATTCAGAATTTAATTTCTTCATAAAATTTGTATCCCTATGTTTCGAGTTTACTTCAAATAAAAAATAATCTCATTTGTAACTCTACATATCAAGATATCATCAAAATACTGAATAAGTATGTTCAGTAAAACATCCAACTCATATTCTTCCAATCGAACCCCTCATTTCCGTTCAATCAATATTTTTAAATTCAACACAAAAAGCTACCCATTTTCTTTTAGAGGTATAAAAATTCAATATGAGTCTATTGCTTCAAGAATCACCTCATTCGGAGGTCGGATGATGAAGTTATGACCAAAAGAATCCAACATGTTAATGTCCTTAATCAATTTGTACCTCTCTTGGCGCAATTGCCATAACTTTTTCTACGGATGTCGGATTGAGTTTGTTCTTAGAACATTGGAAACAAAACTTTTAGATCTACAACTTTTATGAAGAACACAAAATGAGATTCTACATATAAAAGGATCATAAATAGGACAGAAAATGATGATACAAACTAAGATGATGAACAGTAACTTCGTCTTAGATGAACAGTAACTATGACGATAACATCGTCTTAGAATGAACAGTACATTGTCTTAGAATGAACAGTAAATCATCTTAGAATGAACAATAACTAAGACAATAACATCGTCTTAGAATGAATAGTAACTAAGATGATAACATCATCTTAGAATAAACATTACATCGTCTTGAAATGAACAGTAACTAAGATGATAATATCGTCTTAGAATGAACAGTACATCGTCTTAGAATGAACAGTACATCGTCTTAGAATGAACAATAACTAAGACGATAACATCGTCTTAGAATGAACAGTACATCATCTTAGAATGTATAGAACTTCATCTTAGAATGTATAGTAACTAAGACGATGAACAGTAACTAAGACAATACAACATTACAACTTGTGATGCTCGTATCTCTCAACTCCGATATCCAAAATTTACAAACTTTATACCGTTAGAAAGATCATCTACAACTTTTATAAAGAACTTAAAAATAATTTTTGCCTCTATAAGGGTCAAAATTCCAAATCAATATGGCTGTCTCGAAAGTTCCATCCTAAACAGGATGATGCAACATTACAACTTGTGATGCTCGTATCTCTCAACTCCGATATCTAAAATTTTCATACTTTATATAAATGGAACGCTGGAAAGATAAGTTACAACTTTTATAAAGACAATTTATCAAAATCTCTTTAGATCAACCCAAAAAATTCATAGAATTTTCAGATCAAAATCCAACTCTCCACTACTATTCATTCCCAAAATTTTTAGACTTCAAATTTTCAAAAACTAACATTTCAAACTTTTATTTCTAGTTTTTTACTCCATTTCAATCAATTCATTCACCATAATTTTGCACTACTCCAAAATATACAAGTTTAGTCAAAAAAACATCAAAACTAAAATTCATAATCAACCTATTCATGCTTTGTCACTTTTTTGCATTTCACTAGTCTTCCTCTCAACTTCCATTTACACAATCTTTCTCACTCCAGACCATCATCTTACAATTGTTTTTCAACTCAAAAACCATTCTATTGGTTATCCCTAACACTCACATATTCAAGTACACTCATCATCAACTTACTACATTCACTATCTTAATCTTGTATATCATTTCAAATTCAAGAATTCTCCTTTTCTTCACTCATAACTAATCACTAACAATTTTTCATTTAATAGTTCCAACTTTCAAGAAAAGTACGAGGTCCAACAGAAGAATTCCTCGATGTCTTTTCCAAATTGAAGAGAAAATTTTCATATGCACCCCTTTGGAAATAGAGGAACCTACCTCTTTTCAAGAGGTTATTGATTCACCAAATTATCAAGAATGGCTGGATGCCATGAGGGATGAGATGGACTCAATGGCAAGAAATAAGGTTTGAGAGCTTGTTGATCTTCCACCCAAACGTAAATAAATTGGAAACAAGTGGGTTTTCAAGATTAAACATAGGGTGGATGGGTCAATTGGCAAATTCAAGGCCCGACTGGTAGCGAAAGGTTTTACCTAAATTATGGGAATAGACTATGAGGAAAATTTTTCCCCTGGTGGTAAGACTTTCCTCAATTCGCCTGCTTCTTGTCCCGATTGCCCATTTAGACTTAGAGTTATTTCAAATGGACATAAAGGTTGCTTTCCTCAATGGTAGTCTTGAGGAAGAGATATAAATGGATCAACCTATTGGGTGTGTCTCAAAAGGTCAAGAGGACAAAGTTTGTTGTCTTAAGAGATCGATATATGTCTTAAACAATCTTCCAGAGCATGGTACTTTA
This sequence comes from Erythroxylum areolatum, assembly GCA_024520975.1. Taxonomy (NCBI): domain Eukaryota; kingdom Viridiplantae; phylum Streptophyta; class Magnoliopsida; order Malpighiales; family Erythroxylaceae; genus Erythroxylum; species Erythroxylum areolatum. The sequence goes on along the minus strand of JANIJH010000225.1, from coordinate 13,871,322 downwards.
GATTCCATGAAGCCATTACTTCGTTTGGCTTATCCATAGTGGATGAAGACCATTGTGTGTATGTCAAGAAAACTACAGAAGAAATTATGTTTCTCTCTTTGTACGTTGATGACATACTATTGGCTGGAAACAACTTGGAGATGATTAATGCCACTAAACAGTGGCTATCCTCTGTCTTTGAGATGAAGGATATGGGTGAAGCTAGGTATGTCCTAGGCATGGAAATAGTGAGAAACTTTCCCAAGAAGCTTCTTCGTTTATGTCAAGAAGCATACATCAACAAAGTCTTAGAATGTTTTAGGATGCACTATTCTAAACCTGTTGACACTCCTGTTGAGAAGGGTCTAACCTTAAGCCTTGATCAATTCCCAAAAATAGATAAAGATAAGAAGAAAATGAGCATGTTTCCTTATGCAAGTGCCATAGGAAGCTTGATGTATGCCATGTTATGTACAAGGCCAGACATATGCTTTGCGGTTAGCCTTGTAAGTCGCTACTAGAGTAACCTTAGACCTTCTCATTGGCAAGCTGTCAAGAGAATCTTACGCTACCTTCGTGGTACAAGTAACCTAGTCCTCTGCTACCAGGGCGGAGACTTAAGGTTAAGAGCATATTTGGATACTGATTGGGGTGGTGACCAGGATGAGTCCAAGTTAAGCTTTTGTCCCTAGTGGACGGGCCACTTCATGTTGCAGTAAAAAGCAGGACTGTATTGTTTTGTCAACTACGGAAGTAGAGTACATTGCTAAGTGTCTCGCTGTGCAAGAGGCAATTTGGTTAAGAAGTTTTCTTTAGACTCTCGACCTCACTCCGAGAGTTGATGAGCCTGTTGAAATGCTCTACGACAACACTACTGCTATCCAGTATGCCAAGGATTCGAAATTCTACGGGAAGACCAAGCATATCAAAAGGCGCTATCATTTTGTTCGAGATGCTATTAAAAGGAAAGAGATTGCCATTAAGTATATATCTACTAACAAGATGATTGCTGATCCCATGACGAAACCTATACCTAGAGATTCTTTCAAAGCTCATGTGATGAGTCTAGGTTTGCGTAGGGTTTAGTTGTTTAGATCAATTTTGTTCTTGTGATGGACTTATTTTTCCCTTTTATATTGAACATTTATGGAATATATTTTTTGATTTTTTTCCTTTAAATGTTCATTTATATACGATTGTGTGGTTGGGCACATTATACCGTCATCAGGCTTTTAATTGACCTTGTCACACGGGTAATCGCCTTGATGCTTGAGTAACATATAGGATGAGACTTAACCATATTAACACTGAGTATATATAATATTAGGTTGTCTCCATATTTGTGTTATATGGATGATTAATGATTGAATTGTATAGTTGCCTTAGTAAGTCTAAGATGAATCTTTGATAAGTCAAACATGAAGTACACTATTTCACATTAAAGTTTTTAGCCAATTCATGAGTGTTAGTTCAAGTACTAAGTGTGTTGATCAAGTGGCTCGAGTTAGATTTTGGGTAAGATCTAGACTTATGATTTGCATTGTATATAATAGTGACATATCCCAGACAGTGGGAGCTATACCATAACACACATCTCATATTGTGTATGTTAAATAACAACCTTTTTTTTTTACAAAATGACAATTAGCTTCCTTTTCTTTTTATCACTGTGTGACCCTTATGGACATTTATGACTGTATGATGCCCTTTGACCTATAACTGTGTTATGAAATCAAGGCTTTGGAATCGCTACTTTAATATATTTTTCAAGGGCTAAGATGTATATGGCCCAGCGAAATATATTAGGAAAGCAATCAAGCTAAGATAGAATACCACATATGTCTAAGGAAGAATACTTTTGTCTTCACCATATTAACTCGGGTGATTATATAGTGTATATAATATGATAATATTGTTATAGCATAAGGGAAGTATGCTATAGGTGATGATCTCGGATGATTTGGGGCATTGTTATTATGAAAGTGTTATATTAGTTAGATGGTGACTTGATATAATACTACTAGTTAATTTTTGGTCGCATACCTCATTTCTTGTATGAAACGTGAGAAATAGATTGGTATGAATCTGCTTTGTGACACACATGGCTTATGTGGTCGAGTGGGAGATGTTGCATTTTCTTTAACAGCCATGACATCCATTTGAGGAGTGGTTGTTTCTGTGCCTAGAGACTCTCCTATCTATTTGGGAGTAGTTGAGAAAATAACTGCAAGGGAAAATCCTATTTAATTGGTTTAACTGAGACTTAAGGAGATAACGGTTATCTAAAAAAGAAAAAACCCTAAAGTCTCTCAATATATCAAATCCTCTCACAGATTGACCATCGGAGTGTTCAAGATTTAAGGTATGATCTTTACAGTGACTCTAGTAGCCACTGAGGAGACCGTGTTCATGAGACTAGGATCACATGGGCAGAAGGTGACATAAAGATTAATTCGCTTTCGCATCAAGGTGATCTAACCTGAATTAATCCTACGAGTTACACATTGTATCATCTTATAGATCCCAAAGAGAGCAAGTTAGGTGAGTAAATTTAAGGACAAAACTTAGTTTAGGTAAGGAGGATGTGAAAAGGTAAAATTTTAAAATCATTATTATAATTAAATACAATTTAGCATGTGAGGAAGACTATTAATGTTTGTTTTAAGATTTTTAGTGAATGATTAAAAGGTAAGATTAATTAATTGTGATGATAACACTTAAGGTGAATAGGCATGTTGGTTTAATTTGTTATCACTACTTTTTTTTTTTGATATTTTGGACATGAAACTTAATATAATTATTGGATTAAAGTGATTCAAGGAGTTATGAAAGATTAAGAGAATTTTTATAGTTATTAAGGGGATGCTTAAAGTCATTTAGACTTGTCAATTGGCTAATGTGCCTTCTTAGTTTACTAGTATTAGACAAATCCATCACAATAGTTGATAATATGTAATACTAATCGATCAATATGTTCAAAAATTGTTTTTAAAAACAAATTTGACAACATTAATAAGAGTTTTATGTTAAAATAAAAGAAAAAAAATAGAGGGAAGTATAAGAGGGATGATGAAGAATAAAAAAAGGTGAGAGCTATTAAAAAGGTGATTAGGGGGCACTCAATATCAAAAAAGGAAATTTAAGTAATGTTGATTTAGTTTTTACTTCAAGAACGGGATTTAAAGTATTTTCATATAATTAACAAATGTAATATGTCAATCAGGGTATCCTGTAATGATTATTTATTTATTTATATCTTGATTAATTGTTTTCATATTTCAATATCCCAACTTTAAGAAGAATTACATAAAAGCCTAAATCAAAGTTATGATAAATTAGAGTGTTTGTTATAATTAAATTCTTTTGTTCATATTAAATGTTTGAGTGATTGATGACGTATAGTTATTCTATTACGTGAATTATGTTTTGAAGTGTTGTGGAGACAATAATGATACCTTGATAATTATACATGATTGCATTTATTATGTCATTCCTTTGTAAGTGTTATCAGTGTATTATAGTGATTCATATTTATTATTTGATACGACTTTGAGGCCTCGTGAGGGAGATGTTTTGTATTATGAGATACATGCGGTATGATGGTTAACTAAGATCTATTATCTAATGCTAAAATGAGAGGGCTATCATTTTGTTTATTAAGATATATCATCTAGTATTAACATAGGGAATCGTATCTGCAGTTGATTCGTACATGTCATCTGATAAAATAGTGAGGCAAATATCATTCCAATGGCATAATTGATCCTAGAATGAGACAAATACCATAATAAAGACGTATCAATTGATACTAGAATTGATTAGGTGCCATTTGTTGGTTGGGATATATAATCTGATGCTAAAGTAAGATAAGGACTATTTTATTAGTCAGGATGCATCATCTAATGTCTACTTCGAATAAACACAAGACATTATCTATGACAATTGAAAATTTTTATTTATTGCATTTAATGGTGATGCATTGAAAAATAATCACTTTTCTTATCATGTAAATGCTTAGGTGCCTCTTTTGAGTCCTTTTGAGACTAGTGGTGACTGCATTCTCTAGATCTGGGTGTTAGAGTAGATAACTGTAGAATTTGAAAGGGCCTTTTTGAGTTTTGTGGTGTTTATCAAGAGTGATTTCAATCATAGAGTCATGAAATGTTATAGGTCTTATGAGAGAACCAACTCCAAAAGCTAGCTTTCTTTTGGGGTTGGTTCTCTCATAAGACTTATAACATTTGGTATCAGAGGCTATCATTATGGACGATGATATCAATGCCCCTTTAAGGGAGGAAAGAGATTGTGTTGATGCGAAACTCTCAGCTATGGAGTAGCAAATCGACGAGAAGTTATCCAAGCTATTGCAAGCAATCACAGGATCGGGACTTATCCAATCACGTCTGATTAGCAGCGAGGTAAATAGTGGAGATACTCCACTTAGAGAATATTTGAACCAACCTAAAACTTCTAGTGGTATAGAAGGTAATCACTCTCAGCCAGGAACTTACACATCTTGGATTCCCCGATATGTTAAATTGGACTTTTCGACCTATGATGGTTTGGAAGATCCTTTAATTTGGGCACATTGCTGTGAGCAATTTTTTGAAAATCAGAATACACAGGAGGAAGAAAGGGTTGGATTAGCTAGATTCCACCTTTTAGCAGAAGCACGGATGTGGTTTTACCAACTCAAGAAAACTAAAGGCATTATATTTTGGGCTGATTTTCTGAAATATTGCTTTCAGAGATTTGGTCCTCCGGAGAGTAGTAATCCAATCGAGGATTTGGTTACCCTTAGACAGATGGGATCCATTGAGCAATATTAGAATCAATTTTAGGAAAAACTGGAACGTGCAAACGAAACCATACTGGATCACCTTCACGCAGGCTTATTCATTGCTGGGTTGGATGATTCCATTCGATTGGATGTTCAACTTTTGAAGCCACCAGATTTGTACTCTGCCATGAGTTTAGCAAGGGCATATGAGCAAAAACACTAGTTGTAGAAAAATAACAATAACCGCAGGGGTCTATGGCAGCCTATAAGGATGAATGCAAGCACGAGAACGGGTTCCTAAGCAAGGATCACAAATTTTTGCCAGCAGTTTCTTTTGCTTTGAGTTCGCTTTTTATCAAGAGGTTATCTCGAGCGGAGATCGTGGAAAGAAGATCTAAAGACTTGTGTTATAATTGTGATGAGCCTTACTTTGCAACACATCAATGTAAGAAGCTTTTTTGGGTAGAATTGGATGATGGAGATAATGATAACACCTTAGAAGAAGCAGAACCAGCTTCAGAAATTTCATTATATGTTGTTACGGGATAGGTACATGCTCTAACTATGCAGGTTCAAATGTTAATTAAAGAGCAACGAGCGCTAGGATTGATCGATTCAGGAAGCACTCACAACTTCATTAGCACAATATCGGTTAAACAATTGGCAATCCAATTTCGAGAATTGCCAAACACACGAGTCTCGGTGGCCAATGGAGACAAGGTGCAGAGTCTAGGGGTTTGTAAGAGGGTAACATTTTCTATTGATGGTCATAATTTCTTTACTGATTTTTATGTGATTCCGCTGGATGGGTTTGATATTGTTTTGGGGGTTAAATGGTTGCAAACTTTGGGGCCAATTTTATGGGACTTTTCTACTCTTACCATGGTTTTTTCGATGGAGGGAAAGGCAATTATGTTGCAGGGCCTGCAACGGAATGGAGGCAAGAGTTTGTATGCCTTAGATAAAGATTCGGAGGTAGATAATAGGATGGATAACCTCTTTGGTGAGTTTGATGATTTGTTTCAGGATCCAACTGGATTACCTCCTCTCCGACATTGTGATCATAGGATCTGTTTACTTCCGAAATCAGCACCTGTGGTTGTACGTCTGTACCGTCATCCACATCGGTAAAAGAATGAGATTGAGACTCAGTGTACAATGATGCTCCAACAAGGCTTCATTCGGCCTAGTAGATCTCCATTCTCTTCGCTAGTTTTACTAGCATCGAAACAAGATGGATCCTGGAGACTTTGTATAGACTATCGTGAATTGAATGCAAAGACTGTTAAGGATAAATTTCCTATACCAGTGGTTTATAGACTTTTGGATGAGTTGCATAGAGCCTGCTTCTTTACTAAGTTGGATTTGAAGTCGGGTTATTATCAAGTCAGAATGAACTCAGAGGATGTGGAAAAGACAACATTTCGTACTCACTATGGACATTTCGAGTTTTTAATTATGCCCTTTGGGCAAACCAATGCTCCGTCTACTTTCTAAGCACTAATGAACGAGGTTTTCCATGACTTTTTACATCAATTTGTCCTCATTTTCTTTGCTAATATCTTGATTTACAGCAAAGATTGGGAGAGCCATTTAGAACATGTGAGGAAAGTGTTTGAGTTACTTCGTGCACATACATTGTTTTTGAAATGTTCCAAATGTTCTTTTGGAGCAACTTCAGTGGCATATTTAGGCCACATCATATCGGGATCAAGAGTTGGAGTGGACACTAGCAAGGTGCAAGCTATTATTGATTGGCCCCAGCCACAATCTCTAACATCCTTACGTGGG
>JANIJH010000225.1:13848309-13861049 GCA_024520975.1 Erythroxylum areolatum | reverse complement strand
AATTTCCAGAAAATTTCCTATAGGCCACTATCAACTGCCAATTACTCTTAAACCATTCTAAACCAATTATTCAAACCAAATTACTCCTAATTTCTCAATTGAATCAAAATCCAATCAATTCATGCTCACAATTAAATGCCAGAAAATCATGAATGCATGTACCTAAAATGCATGTACAAGTAACTCATTCCTCTATAATTAGAGGCCAATAACAAGCTCAATCAGTAATATGCAATAAAAATCCTAACCCGTCCCAATCTACCAAAATAACCTTCCTATCAGTAACGGGATGTTACAAGGATCATCTAAAGATAGTATATTTCTTCGTGGCTTTAGATGTATATTTCCTAATTAAATGTAATATCTTATCTTGTTAGTTGTGATATAGATAAATCATATCAGATAGAAATCTCTTTGATGGAGTTGCATCCAAATGGTTAGTGTGATGTAATCTAACAAGGATAGAGGTGATCTAGTTAGTTTAGTTTAATTAGAATTCTGAATTGTAAAGCCAAAGGCGATTATAAATAGCTTATTTGAGTCTTCTTCTTAGAGAACAAAGATAGAGAGGAAGGAAACATATTGAGAGAGCACATTCCTTTGTATTTTAGGGAAGTAATAAAGGTTAGTTTTTATCATAGCTTTTTTGTGTGTTTATTGTTGTCTATGATTATTTAATACTTTTATAGTATTGTTACTCGAGTGTGAGAGTTAAACACTTAGAGGGTCGTGAGGTGTTCAAGAATAAGGTTTCTTTATTCAACCATCAGGTGGGAATATTAAGTGTTACTTAGGTAGACTTAAGTGAGATTGTCTTCCAAAGTAGTAGGCACGACTTTGGCATAAATTCAGTGTCTAGGAAAACCTTTATAACGCTACTCACAATTAAAAATTTATATTGTTTCGCAGAAGTAAAGTTATGCACTTGTATAATATTTATGAGAAGAATTTGATATACTCTGAAATAGCTGAGACAACAAAAAGAACAATTATAATTATTGTTAACTATAATTAACTTTAATTACATGGGTGTAGCTATTAAGTAGATTATGTTTTTTCACTACCATATTATAATATTTTTCAAATTTGCAATTAAGGTGTCATATTAAACATAGAGTTTGGGACTTCCTTTATGATTTATCCTTAATATATGATGTGGAACTATCATTTTATGAGTTGTTTACATTTATTTATGTTTTTCAAGTGAAGAACTTTGAGTTTTTCAAGTTGACAAACATTCCTGTTTGTAAGCAAAATATGGTAAAGTTGAAGGATAAGTCTATGAATGCATGATAGGCTTTAGGAAGGTGCTTAAATAAAAATGATGCAAGACATTTTTAACATTAAAATCAAATGTGGCATAGTATACAATGACTTATGTGGAGTTTTTAATAGTAAAATTATGGGTAATGTAAATAAAGTCATTATCTTAATGTTTAAATAAATTGAGACATATGTTATGAAAAGATTAAAATTTACATACATACATACATATATATATATATATATATATTTGAAATTTTCTTCTTAATTCATGCTCTCACTTTTTAGCTAAGTCCATATAGTTTTTATTGTCCTGCTATAATGATAATTAAGGTTGTAAAGTACAAAAAGGGATCACACATGTTATGAAGTTAAAGGAGAGAAGTTAGCAAAGCCTAAGATATTTTTGGGATATCTTGCTATCATGCTTACAATGCCAAAAATCACTTAAGATGGATGGTTGAGAATTATGTGAGTGAATGGCATTCCAATGGAAAATACTTAACAATTTATGTAAACATGATGAATCATGTGCAAGAATAATTTTTTTGGCCAAAAATATAAAATGGACCCAATTAAGCCACCATTATTGAAGCTTATACTATAAATATTACAAAGGAAAAAGCTCAAAGAGATTAGTTAACTCTAAGAAGATGTTCAATATTAAGGAAAGGGCGAGTAATGACTTACAAGATATGTTTTTACAATGGTCAATAAAAAAATGTCTTAATAAATTCACCCTAAGATCTAGGACACCATCACCAGCTTCTCCATAGGTATTTCAATGTCATTTACTATACTACTTACATAATTTTCATTTTCATATGTTTATAGGTGAATGACTATTAACTTGTAAATTTATATTGCAACTTATATGATACAGGACCAAGTGAGGTAGCGGGAAGCTTCATCTTTATGCCAACATATGATCTACATGATTCTTATTCCATTCATCAACATGTATGTTTTTTATTTTCTTCAAGCACACTTATATTTGTATGTTTATATTAGCTTATGATGATTATTATGGTTTTAATCCTAAGCGTAAGGTCAAGTTGTGGCTAGCAATGGTGAGTACGGCTCATTCTCACTAGGACTAAAATTACTAGTATTTACCATCTTTTTATTATCTAGTTTAACAAATTATGGTGCTTATTATTAATCAAATTCAAAATTAAAATAATAAACTAAAATAAATCATCATAATGACTAACTAGAACAAAGATTAAACTAAGAAACATTCAAAGAAGACAGTGATACCTAGACTTTAGATCCCTTTATAAGATTTCTCATGCAATTATGCTTTCACTAATCAATTTAATCTATAGTTCATTAGATTATGGAAATTTCTCAACTATCTTTTTTAAGACTATTAACATCTAATCATTGACTTATTAACTGAAATCTCTTTCTAGTTAAAACTCCTAAGATTGCTTTAATTGATTTGTAAATTCTTCTATTAGGTTAGACCCTAATATGGAAGATTTATGTTTACCTATATGTAGGTTTATATGCAACTCCTTGTAATTATTACATTGGATTTCTCATTTTAATGGCATGAAATCATGCATAAATCAATATAATACCAATATTAATTCAAGAATAATTAAGAATACATAATTATATCTCAATGAAACTAAAGAACAAATTAAAATAAAATAAAATCACTATAAGATCTATCCTTGGGTTCATCTAATCCATGTACCAATAAATGTTTAATTCTTATACATAGAAGACAAAACATCAAACTAAAGGAAAACCAAAAAATCAAAAGAAACATGATGAAATCCTTTCTAATCTTAACGAAATCCATTTTAGATTAATGAAAATCCACTTCAAATTTGTTTCCTTGTTTGTTCTTTATTCTTTCTATCATCTACCATCAATTTGTGTTTTCTTGAGCCTCCTTTGAGCCTATCTCTTTTTCTCTTAGTAAAAAAGTAGGGTTTTTAGAGTGGACACTGTTACCCACAATATTATATGCATGAATGTATCCCTCACTCTCACTTTAATTCTTTAAAAATAACATAGAAGTATGGTTACAAAAAGCTATGTGGTCTAGGAAACTAATGTGTCCACCTCCATATAGTTATATCCCTAAATTATAGCTTTAATCCTTCAATTTTTTTTGCCTCAATTCTATCCAATTTTTGCTTATTCTAATGAATGAAGTCAACTAAGATCTAAAAATATAATATGAATGAATTGAGTAAAAAAGAACTCTTAAATAAACAAACAAAATATATTAGACATGAGATTAGAAATATGGTAATATTAAGCATTTATCAAACTTTTCCACGATTAATAATTCGTTTTTCTCATGTAAATCAATTTCATTATGCTTAAATTAATAAAAACAACTCCAGGAAAGCATTAAACAATTAAAATATCCATCAAGATTCTCCATTATTCATTCAATTGCAAAGTTCATTGAATTGTTAAAGACTTAGTTACTTGCATCAAATTATAAATCAATCTAATTTAGTCCATAATTCTTTAAATCTCAACTCAATTCACATCATTCCACTTAATGCATTAAGTGAACATATAACTATCGAAATAGCCTCTCTACCAATTAGGGGTAAGGTTGTGTATTACTGGATCTCTCCTTAACCAAGTCACTATCTTAAATGGCCATTAGCACCATTATTTAACATCAACCTTTTTATTGGTACAAAGTCAACAGAGTGAAATTATTTATGTTCATTTATTCGTATACTATTATTTTTCTTTTTTATTTATAAGTGAGGTAATGAAAATGCTTAGAAATAATTCACATTTAACACAATTCATGTATATATTCTATATAAAGTGTCATAATGCAAATCAAATATCCATTATTAAAATTAATGAACTCAATTGAAATTAACTTAATCATCAAAACTCATAACTATTTGCCTAAACAAATCAAATCATAACCACAACCAAACTCATAATAATCATCTTGATTAACATCCTTTTCAAAAAAATTTCCTAAATTATTATAACAAAATTGACAAACTTGATTGCTAAGTCCCTCCCTTATACTTAAGTTGCACATTCTTCTCAATGTATAAAACATGCAAGAATAATAAAAATTAGAAAATAAACAAGGGAGTAAGGATAAATAGTACTCCTCTGATAGAAAAAGACTTCTAGCCTTGTTCAATATCATTAGCATACATCTAGTGTTGGTGAAATCTTGTCTATTTTAACACAATGGGTGATGTTATCATCATAACCTATAGAACTCTATTAAATCTAAAGTACAAAATTAGGACTATCAAACTAAGATTATGAAAATAACTAACTACTAATAAAAATCCTACAAACTACTCATTCAAAACAAAAAACACCTAACTGTTTGGTGGCCTCCCTACTAGCGCTTCTTTATAACTCTTATAGTTGGACTTCTTAGCAAGTCATTTTTCAACCCGATTCAATAATCAGCTGCTTGCTTTTACATGTTTTCTCGTATAAGGGGGTTCTCTAGCTTGAACATAAGCCACATGTTGCAAGATAATAAAGAAATAAGGTATAAAATTAATAAAATTAAGTAAATCCACTAATGCCCTTTTTAGTGACAAACTATTAATATAACAAAGAATAGTAAAACCCATTAAATCTTTGATTGACTTTAACAATTTATTTGTGGGAAATAAGAGCCTTTTGTATTAAAGATAATTGTCAATAATTCCTCGATAGCCTCATTATTTGACTCCTCCTTTTCATCTTCGTCTTTCTCATCTTCCTTCTCTTCTTGAATAATAACTTGCTCTTTTTCTTCAACCTCTAGGTCATCCCCACTCCATAATGTTATAGTATCCACATGTTCCCTTAAAATTTTGGCTCAGTGTATTTGGAAAAAAATACCTAGCTCTTTAGTTTTATGAAAGGCAACCTCGGTTTAAGCAAAAAAATTTATAATAGTATCCTCAAGACAATAATACTTCTTTTACTGCTATTTTGTAAAAATCTAGATGAAGTGTAATTATTCCATGTAAATTTGTAATAACTGCTCCATATTGGATTATAAGTATTCTTTTATGGGGTATTTTAAACCCAGTTCTTTATGCAATTTGGACACACCCATCTATAGTCTAGTGCCAGACATTCATAATTGGGATGTTTACCCCTATAAATGTTATAGTATCTCATGAATATCATTAAGCTTTTGAATATATGTCGCCATGCCTCTCGTTCCCAGCTTCCAAAGTTACTATAAGTGATGGCATGCTATAATCCCCTTAAAAATAATGTACTCTCCATCCTTCTATTATGTTTGCTGGCTATAACAGTGAATACCAAAACCTTGCAAATAAGCCATAAACATAAGATAAAGAAAGAGAGATATAAGGACTGATAAGTATGTTTTAGAGTGTGATTTCTAGGTTATAGAATGTGTTATTAGGTATTTTTTTAAGTGATAATAATATATTTAGGACTTAGATTTATATTTTTTTTAGTTTTTGTGTATTTTGTTTGATTGTTATTGATTATGATAAGAATTTGATCTTAATGCACGTTGGATATTTAATGTTAAGGCATGATGAATTGAGATAAGGAACTTTAAGAAAAGTTAAAGAAGAAGTTGGAGGAATATGATTGTCACTATGGTACACTTGCACGATCATGCAGGATTGCTAGAGAGGCTGGGGAGCATCTTTTATGAACGTGAAAAAAGTGTACAATTAAGCAAATGCATGTAGATAAGAGATAGTGCACAATAGTGCATGTTTTCACGTTGTAAGATGTTTTTGTATTTTTAGTGATTTGGGACTATTTTTGAAACAAAAATAAGTGAACAAACCTAAAAAGAGCCTTAGAAGGATTAAGAATTAATAAAGGAAAAGAGAAATACCAAAAGAGGTGGCTGAAACATCTGACAATGAGATTAAAAAGGCAAAAATATCAAAAGAACAAAGCTGCAAAATTTTTCAGCTCAAGGACAAGAAGAAGAATACATTTAAAATTCAATCTTCTACTCTTTCCTTGTTCTTGAATGTTGATTATAAACAATTTTGGATTTATTTGATCTATTAATTGCTAAAATTTGTTTTAGGAATTACTATTGAATTATTTTGTTAAACTTTTCTATTTTTAATTTAATAGAAAAATATTTTGTGGTGGTTATTTCTTTAATATTTGATATAAATCGAGAGATTAGGTTGAAATATCTATGTTATGTTGCACAACATGAGTTGGTACCACAATAAACCTATAAACATCAGATTAATAGGCAATTAAAGAGAGATCCTAATTGTTTGTTAGTTACCCATATGTTTGTTTCAAATCTAATTTAATAGCTCGGAAGAGTTTTGAGAGATCGAAAGGTCATAATTTAATTTATATATATTTCAATCAGGCTTACTTGGTTAGATCTCGAGAGAGTGTAATTATAACTATTAGATATCTAAGGTCAAGTATTATCAAATCAAGAAGGTGAGGTGAAAACAAAACAAGGATAAAGTAATTCCTAAGTTATTATCATTGATTAATCATAAGTTCACTATTATTTTTTTAATTGTTCAATTGTCAATTTTCTCTAGTTTAGTTTATTTTCTAGCTACATTTATTATATTTTATCTTAAAGAAAGTGTTATAAAATTTTTTAGGCATCTAATAATAATCCTCCTGGAAACGATGTTGTTTATACTATAAAAATACAACCTGCATACTTGCAGTATAGATATATATAAAAATAAACAAACAAGTTTTTGGCACCATTGCTAGGGATTATAAATTTAGCATCTAGTACAATTTTAGTTACTTTGATGTGAGGAGTTTAAGTTCTTTTATGTTATTACAAGTGCATAAACAAAAAAAAAACCATAAGGAGTTCTAACAAATTTAAATATACATAATTTTATGACATCATCAAGTAAGAGAGGGAAATTCAAAAAATAAGATGCTAAGAAGTTATAGACAAACCAATGGTGGAGGAAGAGAACCAAGGAGGATAGCAAAGAACCCTCATGGACTTTATGAGATCGGGTTCAAAGCTAATCAATAAGAGATCTCAAGACCACTAGTGTGGGCAAATAATTTCAAAATTAAACCTAGTTTGCTAAATATGTCGCAAACCAAGGTCCAATTTTATGAACTTGCCATTAGGGATCCTAATGCTCATTTAGCCAATTTTTTAGAGATATTTGATACATTTAGATGTGATGGGTTATTAGAGGATACAACCAAGGTAAGGTTATTCCCATTCATTCTTAAAGATTAAGCTAAGGCATTGTTGATTTCTCTTAGCCCATAAAATATGACAACATTGGAACTGTTGGTACAAGCCTTTTTAGCTAAGTACTTAGCTTGAATGAAGACCAAAAGGATCATTAAAGAGACAAGAAATTTCCAATAAAGTGAAAGGGAATCATTGTACGAAGAGCAGGAAAGATTTAAAGAGTTGCAAAGGAGCTGCCCACAACATAAGTTACCCACGGAGTTCCTATTTCAAACCTTCTACTCTAGAGTCAATCCACCTACAAAGGTATCATTGACACAACTACTGGTGGTTCATTGATGAGAATGACAGTAAATGATACAAATGATTTATTAGAGGAGATGATAAACAATAGTTGTCTATAGACATCAAAGAAGAGCAAACAATAACCAACTTCTAAGGATCAAAAGGAGTACTTGTTGATTCAGTGGTAGCATTACAGGCTAAAATAGGAAAATTGGTTAAGTAACAACCTAAAGGTCACTATTCCTAACCCATTAAGGGCAATTTAGCACAAATGTGAACTGTGCAATCAAGAAGTTCATATTACATTTGATTGCTTTTTAACAGACAACAACAATATGGAGCAGCTAAATTTCATTGGAGCATAACTAGGTCAAGATGGTAATAACCCTTACTCGAGTACCTATAATCCTAGGTGGAAGAAACACCCATATTTCTCATAGTTTAATAATGAAGGGAATCAAATGAGAGTTTAGTTCCACCAAGATTTCAACAAGATATGCTCAGATCATTGGAATCAAAGATAGACAAGTTAATGGATGTGTTAAAAATTCCAAGGTCACGAGCTAATTTGAGAGTTAAAAGAGAATGGAAGCTAAGTTCGACCAAATTGCAACAAAACCATTCATCTTCCATCCATAATTTGAAGGTTTAAGTGGGGAAACTAGCAAACACATAATCTACACAAAGTGTTGGGAGTCTCCCAAGCAATACAAAGTCTAATCCAAGGGAGCAGCTGAAGGCCATCACACAAGAAATAGTTAGAAGAACTAACAAAGAAGAAGGTAGAACCTTACTAAGAAGGAAGCCAAGAGAAGGAGGAAAAAAATGAGGAACCACCATATATCCCACCTACTCCATATGCTTCAAATATCCTATTGGCATAAAGGTTGAAGCAAAATGAAATGGACGCTTAATTTACAAAGCTTTTAAAGAAGTTAAAGAAATAACAAATTAGTTGGAACTTTGTGGAAGCTTTGGAGAACATGCCTAAGCATGCAAAGTTTCTTAAAGATATCCAATCAAATAAGCAGAATTGGGAGGATAATTAAAAGATCTCTTTAACGGAGAGTTGTAACTCAATAATTACCAACCATATGCCCTAAAAATTGAAAGATTCAGGGAGTTTAACTATATCTTGTATGCAATAATTTAAATTTTTCTAAGTTTTTATGTGACTTAGGTGCAAGTATTAATCATAATCATTTGTTTATTTTCAAGAAATTGGGGCTAAAGATGTGACGCCTACAACAATACTCATTCAATTGGTAGATCAATCGATAAAGAAACCATTTAGCATGGTGAAAGACATGCTAGTCAAAGTGGACAAGATTGTTATTCCTGTGGATCTTGTAATGCTAAACTTTGAAGAGGATCAAAACTATCCATTCTTGGTAAACCATTCATGAATACAAAAAGACAATTGGTGGATGTAAATAAAGGGAAATTGATTCTTCAGATTGATGATAAATATGTTAAGTTCAACATCAGTAAGGTATTAAATAATCTAAAGGAGGGCAACGCTTACATGAAAATTTATATAGTTGATGAGTGTGTAAAAGAGTAAGAGGAGAATCAGAAAGAAGATGATGAGGTTGAGGATGTGGAACATGATGAAGAGTTAGAGAAGGAGGAGGAGTTGGGTGAGAAATCAAAACAGAAAATCTTAATAAGGACGGAAGCACTTATGCTACTTTTCATTGAGAAAACACTCACTCTAAAATTGAAGCTCTTACCTATACACCTTAGATATACTATTCTAGGTGAGACTCATACTCTACCCATCATAATTTCAAACAAGTTGGATGGGGAATAAGAAAATAGAATGGTAGAGATAATTAAAAATAGGATGAGAGACGTAGGATGAAAATTTTTAGATATAAGAGACATAAGTCCTAATATGGTGATGCATAAGACTAATCTTGATGAAGGTTATAAGGCAGTAAGGGAGAGACAAAGGAAGATTAAACCCTTATATGAAAGAAATAGTTAAGAAGGAGGTAATAAAGCTTTTAGATGTGGGTATTACTTCCTCTATTTTAAATAGTGAACAGGTGAGTCCAATACAATACATACTTAAGAAAGGAGGAATGATGATGATGGAAAGATGAAAAGGTGAGTTAATCTCTACTCAAACAAGGTTGGAGGATATGTGTTGATTATAGCAAGCTTAAAACGGTAACTAAAAAATATGACTTTTCTTTAACGTTTGTGGATCAAATGATTGAGAGAGTGGATGGACACACATTCTACGATTTTTCTATGGATATTCAAGATACAATCATATTTTTATGTATTTGAAAGATCAAGAAAAGATCAAATTCACAAATCCTTATATAAATTTTTCTTATAAGTAGATCATTTGGAATTTGCAATGCACCAACTTTTTAAAGATGTATAATTGTTATCTTTTCATATATGACTTGGGACATTATGAAGATTTTCATGGATGATGTTTCTTTCTTTGATGACTCCTTTAATCATTGTTTAAAAAATTTGGATTAAGTTCTTCAAAGATATGAGAAATCATATTTGGATATAAATTAGGAGAAATGTCAATTTATGGTGAACGAGCGTGTAGTTTTGGGACGTAAAATATCTTGCAAAGGTTAAAAAAAATGGATAGAGCCAAAATGGAGGTGATTAAGAAGCTTCCACCCCCAAACAATGTCAAAGGCATGCAGGTATTTTTGGGACACATAGGATTTTACCCCTAATTTATTAATAACTTTTCTTTTATTACTAGACATCTTACTAATTTATTACTTAAATTTGTATCTTTTGATTATGATGATAAATGTTTAATTGCTTTTAATAGGTTAAAGGAGGCACTCATTTTAACACTAATATTGACATCACACAATTGGTGTTTACCATTCGAGGTTATGTGCAATGCTAGTGATCAAGCTGTAGGGTGTATGTTAAGGAAGCAAAAAGATATATCTACTATGCAAGTAAGACTTTGTTAGGAGCCTAATTGAATTACACAACTACTGAAAAAGGGTTAATAGAAGTGGTATTCACATATCTATATATACCATACAACATTTAGATTCATCTTCTCCAAGAAAGATGGGAAGTCAAAGCTTATTCAATGGATGTTGCTTCTATAAGAATTTCACATAGAGATTTGAAACAAGAAGGGACCAAAAACATTGGTGGCTAATCTCCTATCACATCTTGAAGGAGGGGAGATGTAATAAGGTGAAGAAATTAATGAGCTATTTTCTAATAAATCCTTGATAATTGTATAATGACTATTTGTTTCATGGTATACTAATATAGCAAATTATGTTGCAAGTAGTATCCTTCCCCGTAATTTGTCTTTTTAAAAAGGTTAGAGATTCTTGTATGAGTGTAGTCATTATTTATGGGATGAACTAGTGATATATAAAATTTATCCCAAAGCTAATTAAGAGAAGTGTTCCAGAGGAGGAAATGTTTGAAATATAAACTCATTATTATAATTCTACTTATGCAGTGCATTATGGAGCAAATAAGACGATAACTAGAATATTGTAATATGGAATATATTGGCCTAACTTGTTCAAGGATGCTCATTGGTACGTAATGTAATGTGACAGATGCAAAAGAGTTGGAAGTATTTCAAAGAGAGATGAGATAACCCTTTTTAACATATTAGAGGTTGAAGTCTTTGATGTGCAATGATTGAATTTTGTAGGACCTTTCCCATATTCCATGGGTAACACATACATACTTATTGGGGTAGATTATATCTCAAGATAGGCTAAAGCAATGGTGACTCTAACCAATGATGGTAAAGTGGCACAAAAAATTATCGAAAAGATATTTAGTAGATTTGGATTTCCAAGAGCAATTATAGGTGA
The DNA here is from genome assembly GCA_024520975.1 of Erythroxylum areolatum. NCBI lineage: Eukaryota > Viridiplantae > Streptophyta > Magnoliopsida > Malpighiales > Erythroxylaceae > Erythroxylum > Erythroxylum areolatum. The sequence continues at coordinate 13,849,490 of JANIJH010000225.1, read as the reverse complement.
TAGAGTATCACACTTTTGTAATAAATCACTTGAAACTCTTTTTAAGAGGTATGGACTCTATCATAGAGTAGCCACGCCTTATCATTCGTAAACAAGTGGCCAAGTGAAGGTTGTTAACTAAAAACTAAAGAGAATCTTGGAGAAGATAGTTAATGGTTCGAGGAAGGATTGGGTATTGAAGCTTGATGGCAGTTTATAGGCATATTGAACAACCTTCAAGATACCTATTAGTACAACACCCTTTTAACTTGTCTATGGAAAAGCTTGCCACTTGCCCGTGGAGTTGGAACATAGGGCATATTGGGCAATTAAGGCATTAAATTTTGATTGGAAGATAGCTAGTGATAGGAGACTTCTACAACTTAATGAACTAGAAGAGTTAAGATTTAATGCTTATGAGAATGTGAAGTTGTATAAGGAAAAAGTGAAAACATGGCATAATTCATTATATTAAGAAGAAAGAGTTCAAGATAGGAGATTTAGTTTTGTTATTTAACTCAAGATTGAAGTTGTTTCTAGGAAAGCTTAAGTCACATTGGAGTGGTCCTTTCAAGGCTACTCAAGTGTTTAAGAATGGAGCTTTAGAATTGGAGATTGATAAAAAAGAAACATTCAAAGTGAATAGCCACAAATGCAAACTGTATTTTAATGGAATATATAAGAAAGGGAAGTAGTTTCTTTCCTTTACTTTAGTTGAAAAATCAAAATGGAATGGTCAACTTGGTGACCTTAAAATTAACATTTTAGTGTTTATATAGGTTTTCATAAATTTTTATGTGCTTGTTGCATTATTTTTTGTCAATTTTTAGTTAGTTTGATTGATGGATGTTCATAGTATGAAGTGTGTAAACTTGTTGTGGAATATTTCCATGAGTGTCACGATCATCACATACACGATTGTGTAAGTTGGAGCAACAAGCTCACTATCGTAATTGTGTAAAAAGTGCATGATTGTGTAAGTCTGGAGTCTAAACCCACTGTCACAATCGTTACAGTCAAGTCATTTACATAGTTATATGATCGAATATGAATATGTAACCCCTACAAACCTTGTCTTTTAATCTTTTTCTCTCTCTCCTTTCTTCATTCCCTCACTTCTTCTTAAAGTGAATCATACGTTAATACAACACTTAGAAAACGATATTAGAATGCACGAGAAGGGGGGTTGAATTGTGTATTCC
>JANIJH010000225.1:13605720-13616175 GCA_024520975.1 Erythroxylum areolatum | reverse complement strand
ATAAATATAACAAAAAGATTAATAAATTTATTAAAAAGGAATTTAATGATAATGACAATAAATTTAATAATTACTCTACAATAAATTCAATAATAATAACTATTTTAATAATAATATTTAACAGTATTTACAATAATGAAAATAACAATAATTTATAAATAATAATAACAATAAGAATAAGAATTAAACAAACAAAACATGTTTTAAAATTAGTCCAGCACAAAAGTTTGGCTTTGAAAATCTAAAGCTGGCTTCCATTTTGGCTTAAAAACGGGCCTGTGTGTGGGTCCCATAAGCATCTGTCCTCTGTCTAATGCCTCTGTCAAATTTTTATTAAAAAACGACACCGTTTAGCCATTAGACGAAATAAGACACGGTAGCGGAGGATCTGAACTCCTCAAGGTGCTGCCCACCAGGATTTTTTTAAAAAAATTAACGTCAGCTTCTAAACGTCACTCTCTACAAGCCCTTTAAATTGAGCTTCATTTCTTCCACTCAAGTCTCAAACTCCACTAACTTTCCTCCCCTTTCTGCATCTTTTCCACTAAAAATGGCTTCTTTCTTCAAAGAAAGCCCCTCAATGTCCAATCTCTTCACCTTTTTGGCCTCCATATCTACTCTATCCATGATCATAAAAGCAACCTTGAACGATATTGTTCCACGACAAGCCCGTGATTTCTTCAGGAAGAAATTCTCCGACTTCTTCTCCAATTACTTCGCTGACTTCACTTTCGTGATTGAAGAACGTTGGCAAGCGGTCACGAATGAGAATTTTCGCGCCGTCGAGATCTATCTTCCAACGAGAATTAGTTCTGATACTCGAAGTCTTATTTTAGGCAACAATGACAACAACGGACTACCACAATTAAGCATGCCAACTGACTCCAAAGTCATCGATGAGTTCGAAAACATGCGCTTGGAGTGGCTTCTTAAGGAGAAAGAAACCAATAAAACCTATCCCTATCAAACACGTTACTTCAACTTGACATGCAAGAAGAGAGACAGAGACAGAGTCATGAAAGAGTATATTCCTCAAGTTTGCAGAACAGCAAAGTCGATATTGGACCAAGGAGAGAAACTTTACATCTATACATATCATGATCGTTGGCGATCAACAGTGTTCAAGCACCCGGCAACTTTTAAGACTTTGGCTCTTGACTCATCTCTGAAAAAGTCCATAATTGGCGATCTTAATCTGTTCTGCCAACGAAAACAATATTTTCAGAGTGTGGGCAGAGCCTGGAAACGTGGGTATCTTTTGCACGGACCTCCAGGAACCGGAAAATCCACATTGGTGGCGGCCATTGCGAACTATTTGAGGTTTAATATCTACGATCTTCAGCTTCAGAATGTAAAAAACGACGCTGTGCTCCGGCAAATACTCACTGCCACCGCCAACCGGTCTATTCTTCTTATTGAGGACATCGATTGCAGTACGAATGCACGCGCTCGTGGTTCAGCTCGTGATATAGTTCAGAGAAACGGCGGTGACAGGGCTGATGATCGATCTGATAACGAGCGTTCTTTTGATCCTGGGGTAAGAATTTTTAGCTTTCTTTGTATAGTTTCCATATCAACGTCTTTCTTTTATCTTCTCTGAAACATTCAAGTTCTCTGTCTTTATCTGAGCTTACTATATTAACATGGTCTTAAAAGAAGAAAGACAACACATAGAAATCATAAAGCATGTGTAAGAACAGAGCAGAGTTCACACTGCAAAACACAAGAACCCTGTCAGATTCCTGTTTGTCGAAGAGAATTTTTCTTTCTTCTTATGTGGGTGGTTGATGGCTCGGCCAAAAGTATCTCATCATACCGAGTCCACAATGTTGTCTACTTTATCATAGGTTTACTGACTAGTATAGCTAGGAATTATAGTATCATTGCGATTGGTCTGCTACTAAGGTTGAAAAGTTTGAGTTTACTGATTATAATTCCCATTTGAAAAAAGTTGTTATTTAGTATTAATAAAACTTTTTATTTATTTAATAATAACGACTATTAATAACTCACTCAGGTTTGAGGGAGATCAATTGACATTCTGTTGTCTTGGCATAGGTAACACTGTCAGGCTTGTTGAATTTCATTGATGGGCTATGGTCCACATGTGGAGACGAAAGAATTATAATCTTCACCACAAATTACAAGGAGAAGTTAGATCCAGCCCTACTAAGACCAGGACGCATGGATATTCATATCAACATGGGCTATTGCTCTTCTGCAGTATTTAGAAACCTGGCATCCACATACCTTAAGATTGAAGACCATCTTCTGTTCAAGTGTATAGACGATCTCATCCAGAGAATAGAAATAACCCCAGCAGAAGTGGCACAGCATCTCATGAAGTCTGAAGACCCGAAGATTGCACTTGAGAGTCTCATTGAGTGTCTGCGCATGAAGGAGACTGTAAAGGAGGGAAATGGCACGGAAAGGCCCGAGGAGGATGAGATCATAAAACAAGAAGTTGTTAAGTTTATTGACAAGGAACATCTCAAGGTTGTATGTGGAAAGCAAGGTGTAAAAGATGGAGAGATACGAGAAGAGGATGAAATAACGAGGTCTATCTACTTGAGTTAGGTCATGGCCTTTTGGACAAAAACACCATCAACTTGAATGTGAATTTGGTAGCTGTTTCTGCATCTAATAAACTTGGCTTATTTGTGTACATCAGCTATTATTTTTGTAACGCCTCTTGAATGGAAAATTGATGGTGGGTAAAGTACATTTGACAAAGAAAACACAACATGGTTTGAAATAAAAAGGTAGTTGTAGCATTCTTAGACTTCCGTTAGTCATTAATTTGCTTATTTTAAAGTTGTAATTATAACCGAGAATCCTTCAAATAAACAAAATTTAGATCCTAGGTCATATAAATCAAACAAAACGACATTCTCAAACTTGATTTTGAAAACTTGAATAATGTCACATGAAGACTTATATTCTGATATTGCTAATAATTTCAACCAGGGATGCACCGAAAGTTAAGAACAAGTTGATTCTCCTAATAGAATAGAGCGCGTGAATGAGATGTGGGTGTTAGTTTATGATGATAACTGTTGGAAAATCGGGTTGGGATCTGATCCTGACTGTAGCAGAATAATCACGAAACTTTTCATGCCTTTTGATTTTTCAAAAACTAAAATCAATTTAATTATATAAAATGATTAATACAAATCATAATAAAGTAAAACTTAAATCGTACCTTATTTTTAAGCTTAATCTTTGTCTTGTCATATCCCTCGAATTGTTCCTGAAACTAATTTGTCTCAACCACCGTAGCCGCACAAGTGTCTGGCCTCTAACGGTATCTACAGAACAGGTTGAGAGAATTTTGTAACTCTTACAAAGAAGATTAAGTAAGAAATGCTAGCTCAATAGAGCGTAAGTCTATTTATAATAAGCTTTAGACGTTTTAGTAATTTAATTGAAATTAAATTCTAATTTCAATTAAACTTTAGTTAGAATTACAAATAATTCTAATTAAATATCAGTTATGACCATATAAGATTCAATATCTCATATTGATCCTTATTTATTAAATATCTCATATTTAATCATAAAGTTTTTTAAACTTTTTAATTAAGTCGAACTTGATTAAATTAACTTTGCTCTCTTCAATCCATTCTATACGTAAGACCCATTAGATTCTCAAATATGTTGGTAATGATTATAAAATCTAATTTTAATCCATAATTAAAATTAGATAAATTAAAACTCCTTTTAATTTATCTTTAATTCTGCAATTAAACAATTTATAATCCTAGATCAAGATTGGTGTCTAACAACGCATCATGACCACCTAAATATTTAGAAATGTCAAAATGATTTTGACTAACCTTTTCGTGCATAATTTTTCTGTATAATTCAATTCTTTCATCATATAAAGTTTCGATTAGACATAAAGCATGAAATTAATATCTAATATATTTTGAATCTAATCATATTAATTTTCCGCCATTAGCTATCGATTTAATTAAGGACATTTATAAACTATTTACAAAACATTATTTTACCTTGGCCAAGGATTTCCTAAATCAATACTAATTGAGAACAACAAAACATTCTCCTTAATTATTTTAGGGTGATAAATCTTATCTTAATTATTCAACTATTTTCATATAGTTCATGATACATCTAATGACTACCGATTAAACGACTTACAATTAAATAGATCATAAGTAGTATCAAAATATAGCAATCCCCATACAAGATAACTTTGATGACCCCAAGTTATCTGATCACTTATACAATCTTCACAATGAGAATTTCATAGACATACAAGTAATGTTCCAAATAGATTTCTCATCTCGGGTCTGTTCAATCAACTTGTTCTCTAGTAAGCACCTATATATTTTTTTTAAGTATTTCTATACTTTAGCCTATGAGATCGACTACTTCCTTCATAAGGAAAAATAAAACGTACACTAATCTTTTTTTGTTATATTAATGTCTATTCTTAATAGAGCAATGAATAAAAATATTTAGGAATAATATATAAATGTAATATGAATTTCATAATTGTAATCTTAGTATAATTTTATTTGTAATGTACAATTATCTCATTAACTTTATCATATACATCTAAATTTATACAAAATAAATAATGTTTTTAAATAATTTGTCACTTAATTACAACCAAAATGATTGACTGTAAAATATAAACTGATAAAAATTAGGTGTCCATCAGTTATGACTTCATTTTCTGAAAATGGTCAGCAAGAAGAACTTATCCTATCAGAAATGTTCTTTGAACATAAAGTATTAATTAAAGTTGTCCAGATCACACAATTCTCCAAGATTTGATTCCACTCAACATTACAATACGGACGAAGACTTTTTCAAGGTTCAATTAAAAAGGAATTTTACGGCAGTAAATGCCTGTTTCAGCCCTAAAAACCATACATGAGCTGCCAGGTTTACAATTTCTTTGTAGTTCTTAATTCTTGCTTTCTTATTTGTCGTGGGCATAGTGATACACTTTTAACCTTTTAGATAGATGTGGTTAGTTGCTTTCAACATAATGAGAAGCAATTCTGAAATTTTGGGTTATAGAAATCGCTAATTCAGTAATTTGAGACTCATACACTTGTCGAAATCGGTTTCTACATATAATCGATAGTTCATTTATTAATCTATATACTTTAGGGGTTGGAAGATAGCGTATAACATCTTCCTATTATTTTCGGTTCACACTTGATAAACCCTCGTTTGTCTGGAACCGTTGGCTGCTTTTCTGTGAGTGAGTTCCAAAACAAACAACAATCGTCGCCATCAAAAGCACTGTTGATCTAGTATTCTATGCCACCTAAAATTGAATCACAACCTTTTAGGGGCGCTTGGTTAGTTGGTAAAGGAAGAAAGGAAGAAAGGAAGAAAGGAAAGGATAAAGACGATTGGTTATATATTATAATTGGATGGACAATTTTTCTATATCATATTTTGGGGCAGTACTACATACCTCTCAATTATGGAAAGAATAGAAGTTATTTCATTCCTTAGTATATTTATTATATGGGCGTATTTAGTTGATGAGTTTGAGAAGAGATTAATGAATATGGATTGAAAAGTGAGTGGTTAGTTGTTGATTATCATTATAGAGATAATAATTTGATATCCCACTTTTTGGGTCCTCTATTTAGTAGAGGAATGAAACTCACTCTTTAGTAGTGACTCTTTTTTTAAAATATTTTTAATACTAATTAATTAAATACAATTAATTAATTAAAATGCAATTAATTAATTAAAATAATGTAATATAATTAATTAAAATATAATTATAATTAATTAATTAATTACACTATAATTAATTAAAATATAATTCATTCATTTATTAAAATATTGTAATTAATTAATTAATTAACTAAAATATTATTATTAATTAAATATAACTAAATAAAATATAATTATTCATTAATTAAAATATTGTAATTAATTAATTACAATATAAATAATTAAAATATTATTATTAATTAAAATATAATTATTCATTAAATAAAATATTTTAATTAATTAATTAATTAATTATAATATAAATAATTAATGAATTATTATTTAATTAATTACATTATAATTAATTAAAATATTATTATTATTTAAATTATAACTAATTACAATATAATTAATTAAAATATTTTTATTAATTAATTGTAATATAATTAATTAAAATATAATTCATTCATAAATTAAAATATTGCAATTAATTAATTAATTACAATATAATTAATTAAATTATTATTATTATTAATTAATTACATTATAATTAATTAAAATAAATAATTAATTAGTTACAATATAATTAATTAAAATATAATTCATTCATTAATTAAAATATTGTAATTAATTAAAATATTTTAATTAATTAAAATATATTTTAATTAATTAAAATATTTTAATTAATTAATTACAATATTTTTTACAAACCAAACACTATCAATGGTAATGGTAATCATTCCTTTCTCTTAACCAATCATCATAATTGTAATGATAATATTCATTCTCATCACTTACTATATTCATTTCCATTCTTATTACCATTCTTCATCGCTAACCAACCGCCTCCTAAATCTTAAGGTTAATTACTAAAAAAAAGTTTAAATTTTTGTCAAATTTTTAATTATAAACCGAATTTTAAAAAGTAGCAATAAAATATTCAAACTTTCAAAAATTTTCAATTATAGCCCAAAATTTAACAAATAGTAATAAAATACTCTAACTTTCAATTTTTTTAAATTATAGCCTGATGTTAATGTTTCTGTTAAGTTTGCTAACGTGACTTGCCACTTATTTCAAAAACCTTGACTATTAATATACGCCAGCTAAAATTAACACAATAAATGAAGATTAATGAAACGACGTCGTTTAATCAAATAATTAAAATGATGTTGTTATTTAAAAATGACCTAAATCAAATTAAGCAACCTTGATAACTTTGTGCTTTAATTTTGTTTTCAGTTTATTCTCTCGACACTCTCACCCTTCGATTTTAATGTTGGGCTAAAATTGAAGAAAATTAAAGGTTTAAGTATTTTGTTGTCACTTTCTAAAGTTTGGACTATAATTAAAAAATTGAAAATTTAAAAATTTTATTGCTACTTTTTAAAATTTAGACTATAATTAAAAAATTAACGTTACGTTAGATTATTCGTATTAAGAGTAATTTTATATTGATATTCTTTTTCTCATCAATATGGTGTGGTTTGCAGTTGTGTTTTGCTGGCAATTAGTCCCTTCAGATCACCTGTAACGTGCTCTCAACGAATAGCTTGGATGTAAGAAAGACAGAAGGCACAGAATATTTGAGTTCAGAAGAATAAGTCCCCCAGTAAGTGTGCTCACTCTCACACTTTGAGTTCTTATTTTCTGTGATAATTATAGAAAAGACTTGATGTGACGTATAGAAAAGTTGCACTATTTTTTCAATTCTTTCTCTCGGCTGTATATAATAATGTAAATTTGTTAAAGTGTCAAAATAATTTTTTCATTATCGATGTTTATGGGCATTGGTTATTTGGATATTAAAAAAGCTTGTAGTTATTATATGTTGTTTTTTTGAATCTTTTAAAAGTTCATAATTTTACGGTTTTAGTATACTCCAAGATTAATATTTTTGATTTATTGGCTAAAATAATATAAAATTATAATATTAATTTTTATAAATTAAATTCAATTTTTGGTATTTTTATTTTTATTTTAAATAATTTTTAGATTAATTAATCAAAATAATATATTACTAAAATATTCTTTTGTGTAGATTAATTAATTCTAAAATTATTAAAATGATTGTGTGTGGATGAATTTAATGTGGATAATAATAGAGATTAGGAAAAATAACAAGATGAATGTGACTTGGTAGCTGAAATTTAGGGTTAATTCTTGAAGATATTTGGCAACTAATTGGGTTAAGAAATGAATTTATCTTTGCTAATTTTCACATGATTTGTGTCGTTGAGATTTTTGGTGAGTATGTTAAATCTTTGCAACTCATCTCATGATTTGTGTGGTTGGAATTTTTAGCGATTACTTAAAATCCTTGCGGATTTAAAGTCCTTGCGGTTACGTTGTTCTTAAGTTGTCGCTATTGATTGGGAGGCTATTCAAATCATTATTCCATATATTATTGCTCTGTGTTCTATTCTTTGGTGATTTAGTAATTGCACATTTTTCTATTTTGAACATATGTTGAGGGGGATTTAGCAACTAACATTTTTTTTTTTTTTTTTGTGTTTGTGTGACTTTTGTTGGGTATTTTCTGTCTCTCTTCAACTATAACAGCTGTAGAGAAGATTGACAACATTGATTTTTGTAGCTACATTTTGTTAATGCGTGTGTGAATCTTTGGCAGCTGTCTTATTGCTCATAGGGTTTAGTTTTATGACTGCTGATTATGAGTTGTGGTGTAAGAAAAATTCAAAAATTGCAGCTGCTATTATTGATCGATAGTGTGATATTTGATGAGTGTATTGAGTGCTAGTTGGGTACGTTTATGATAACTGTTGATAGTGATATTTGTGTGTAAAATTTCAACAGCTTTCGCGAATTTTGGAGACGTCGGAAGAAGTTTGAAGCTAATAGACAAAAAGAAAAGACAAGCTCCAAACTTGGTGTCAGCCATCTTTACCCAGTTGATTGACAAACATTTCGATTGAATGTCTACAGCTAGATGAGAAATAGACAAGTGATTGAAATTAAACCAACCTTGAATAAAACTTGAGAATAGAACTATACTTGCAGAGATGAACATGACATATCTTACTCAATGGAACTTCTAGTTAGTCCGGTGGAACAACTTTTTCACAAAAGTTCAATTCTTATATCTATGAAAAAGATAAAAATTGAAAATTTAATTTTAAATATTTAAAAAATATTATTATTTATTTTAAACAAAATTAGAAAAATAGTCTGTGTCATGTTTATTTTTAAAAAATATAAATTTATTATTATTTTAGTAAATATGTGAGTTCATTGATATCAAATATATGTCATTTATATGCTAAAATCACAAGAAAACAAAAATAACCCTAATTTCTCCTTTTCAATTTAGAAATCGATATGAAAATCTCACAAATCAAACTCCCACGAATAATTATTTTAAAATTTTTTTAAGAAATTATGTTATCAAAAAACAATAAATTCTACAATTTACATCATATTACAACATACAAAGGATATAAAAGGGGAGAGAACAACCCCAACGTTTCTATTAGCTCAATCAATACAAACTACTTACAACTACAGAAACCAACGCTTTCTCATTGCTAGCCGCATAGAATCCGGCTTCCTATTCACAATGATGGCGTACCTTATCAAATTACTTATGCAGTCCGCAAGCTCATATTTACTTGGTTCAACTTGCTTGTAAAGCTATCTATTCCTCTTTTTCCATATGTGATAAAGTACCTTAAACAAGGCTTTAATAATGAAACCATCCAGCCTCTCTTGTTTGGTTTTTTGTATAACCTCTTGCAGCACATCATTCCAATCATATACAGAATTTAGAGCGTCTATCAAATGCAACATTCGACTCCACACCGCAGGTAATTTTGCTACGTCACATTATTGATACCCACAACTTCAGGCCTAGCTGTGGGTATAATACATCAGCTTTCACCCTATCACCATCATCTATGAAATGCTTTTTTATTGGTGTCTCAAAACTAAAGGCGTCCAGACAATTAATTGTCAATTTAGGCAATTTATGCTTCGTTGAACCATTTCGCTTCAAAGTTCAAAGCAAATTTGAATTTCTTCTTATTTAACAAGAGTTCCCCGTAAGCTTCTATGACAACATTAAATGCAGGCACTGTCAAATAATTCAAGCTCGAATCAGAATCGAGAATGGCTAGTTGAAATTTTTAATATATATATATATGCTAATAATTAAAAGTAATCTATTAAGATTTTTAGGTTAATGAGCCTAAATTTTTTAATTAAGTACGAGTTATTATATGTGTAAAAATTCCAGAATCATAAAACTTTAGTATTATATTCTTAATTTATGATAAGTAAATTAGAAATAAATATTATAAATAAAAAAAGTGACTATGATCCCACAAAAATATTAGGATTTCTTTTTAGATATCTAGTCATTATAAAAACAACCGACTTGTAAATTTCCCTTGAAAGTCCAAAAGTTAATCAAGTTTATCCTTTGTATTATATTATTACGAGTTTTGTTTCTAATTACTCTGCACATTCACATTTGAGTTCCTATTTTCTTTGACAATTATAAAAAAGACTTGATATGACCTATGAAAAAGTTACACTCTATTTTTTAAAATCTTTCTCTCAATTGTATTATTATTGGTTCTGCCGGATTTTGGCTGAACTACATATTGCCGTTTGGATCCATAAGTCTGCTACTCTTGGTGATGATTCTGAAGTGAAGATACCTGCAAAACAAAGGAAGGCACGTCGGGGGTTGTGTCCCGATTAGCCCCTCCGACGCTCAAGTCAGTC
>JANIJH010000225.1:13451913-13463373 GCA_024520975.1 Erythroxylum areolatum | reverse complement strand
AAAAATTTCTAAAAGTCCCTAAAAATGGAAAACACACATAAATCACTCCAATTCAATTTTTCAAGCACAAATAACATGCTTTTTACAATAAACACATATGCCGAAAAATGTCATGAATGCATATACAATCATGTGCATGTGCAAAATTTGCCATTCATATCTAGATAGAGGTCATATGATGCATGAACATGCCGAGGTAAGTTTAAACACTCATATCCCGTCTCAAATGACCAATTTACCCTTCCCATAGGTGATGGGATGTTACAATTAGAATTTAATCTCTTCATAAAATTTGTAGCCTTATGTCTCTAGTTTACTCCAAATCAAAAATTACTCCATTCAAATAACTACAAAGAAAGTTATGTCTAAAATACCCAAGTATGTTCAAGTTGTCAAGAAACTTCGCCACTTCGAGCCAAAAGTTGGTCGCGGCGAACTTTCCAGAGGGCAAAATTCTTCGCAATTTTCTTAAATGTTTGCCACGGCGAACTCAAGAGTTGTCCAAGGTGAACTTTCACAGAAATGAAATCCTTTAAGTTGGTCGCAGCGAACCAAGGAGAGTTGGCCGCAATGAACTTTACTGCGTTTTAATCATCTTCTTCCTCTCTTTTTCATTCACTTTCTCTTACACCACATCTAATTTATATATTTTGCATTTCTATTCCCATTCCAACTCATCTTACTCTAAAATAACTCAAAACTCAAGAATCCAAAATCAAACTTCAAACTCGAATATATAGTATAAGCTTTCTATCTCTACTGCTATGTTAATTCCTTTAAAGCCCATTTCTACCAATACTTAAATAGATTCATGCATGTATAGTGACAACAACTCATGTGTATTTCACACTATCACCAAAATGCTTTAAACACAATTCATGCATGTATCCTTTTCTCAACCGTGAAACATCATCAACTTATGAACAGTACCAGAAAATTTCACTTACCTTGCTTTTAGAAAAACCACCAGCAGTGAGAGTGAAAAGCAAGGTTTGATGTTGAGGGAAACTAAGCAAAACCGAAGAATAACCAAGTTATAGATCTAGTTTTTGCTTCCTAACACATGTACATACGTGTCTTATTATCCCAATGACATGTGGCTCCTTACATATATGCCCTTTGTCAACAACTAAGACTACCACATGTCATAATACCATTTGTCTAATTTTTCCTAATATTCAAAATACCCCCAAAATTTTCAGAAAAATTTCTAAAATTCTCAAAAATTCCAAAGTAATACCAATAATCTCTACATAAATTTTAATCACTAATAAACCACAATTCTCATCTTAATTAGAAATTTTAAAACCAATTGTACCCGGAAATGTTAATGAATGTATGTACAAATATTGGTATGAGTCCAAAATGCATATGCATAAATAAGCAAAAAACTCAATTATGCAAAGCATACTATGCATTGAAATTTCTTAATATTCTAACCCTTAATATGGCGCATTACATCTATGCTCTCTCTGATAATATTGCCTTATCTATTTGTCGAGACAAGAGAGAGAGAGAGAGAGAGAGAGAACAAGATCTACATACCCATAAAAGCAAAAATAGTAACACAAGGTAAGAGCATAAGAACATAAGATCTGAGAAGAGAGTAGAGATCTAAAAAAAAAGAGACAATCTTTGTCCTTGTCAAAGGAACTGAAGGCCTCCCTGAATTCAAAGAACTCAGAGACCATCTCCATCTTGCATGGAACCTAATATGAGAAAAATACGTAAAAATAAGCAGATTAGCTATTTATCTTCTAAAGATTAAAATTATTTGGAAGCCACCTTTACTCAATAAGTTATAGCAAGATAAGAATATTCTTATTACAATAAAAAAAAGTATAAAGTTCTTTGACTCAATTCATTAACTTCTATCACAAACCACGACACAAATAGCTAAATTGACCATGGAAAGAATATGTTAGGAATACATCACTTAGGTTAAAATACATATCATAGGGTGCAACAAGCCTAATAGATAGATTTGGACAAGATTGGTGAATAGATACAAAGGTCCATAAATGACCCAAATGTGCATATAGGTAAGATGTTAATTATTATAAGAGTATGCTAATCTGCATTAATTCAATATTCTTCCACTTAGATTGCATAATCATATCATAATGTTTTCCTAGTTATATGTGTAATCAAACTAAGCAAACATAACTAACACACTAATAAGATATATGGTTCGTACATTATAGAAGCTAGGAAATAACATTAATATCATCAATTTGTCATTCAAAAAAATGTGGAGTTATAAAATATCATAAATAGTGACATAATATCTATAATATGCATGTATTGCACAAAATCTAAGAATATTGATATTAAGTTCCACTTTGTTAAAGAGAAAAGCTATAGTCTCTCATTAATATTGGGCACATGCCTTTAAGCAATATGTTAGCAGACAAACACACTAATTTGTGAATTTATAGCTTTATTCCTAATTATAAATTTAAAGTTTTTTGTCCTAAAAAAACTAAAAAAGAAATTGTTGTTGTTATTATTTTAAGAGAGTTGTTCTAACATGTTTTATTTATAAAAATTTTTGCCTTAAATTGAATATTTTATCCATTACATGATAACTTTGCCATATTTTGGATAATTTTATGTGTTTTTAACTAGTTATCATTTGTGTAATATAACATTTGATTATGTTAATTTTTTATCATCTTTTGGATATAATTGAATATTGTGTACTTATGAACTTACATTTAGCAAGTATAAGCAATCAAATATTTTTTGTAGATATTATTTTCTTCCAATATTAATAATTTTCTACTAATATCTGTCTAAGCAATAAAATTATCTTATTAATGTGTTCATTGTTTATTATGATGCTTAGATTGTTGAAGAGAATCCATTAATATTGAATCAATATGATTTTATTAAACAATTAGTAGTTGATTGTTAATTGGGATATTTAATCTATTGCTTTATCTATGAAACAATTTTGTTTTTTTATGGTTAATAGATTCTAACATTTGACGATCACTTTTTTATGAATCATTTAAGGAAGTTGAGGAAAGAGTGAGTAATATCATAATATATTACATGCATATTAATGTTACTTTTATGATTTTTCTTTAACTTTGATTGATCCTTAATTCTTTTCAATTTTAAATCTTAATAAGACCAATAATAAATCTCTTATAATTAACTTGACGATTGTACAATTGGATATAGCCTTGAGAGAGGACTTTCTTACTGAACCCAATATTAAGGTTTTTATTAGTGATAAAAAATTGTAACAATTAGGAGATTACCTAAACTAGTGTTATTTGGTGATTATGAGGTAATAACATGGAGGACTCCACTTGTGATAGTATTCCAAAGACTAAGAATGTTAAGGAATTTTTTAAAGTCATCAATAGGAAATACAAGAAGTTATTGAATCAGATCAAACTATTTATTTTAAAGATGACATTAGTACAAGCCAAAAGGCCTAAGGAAATTGTGTTTAGAGAACACTTGATCATTATCATTACACATGTCACTTATGCTCTTAGCCTTATGATTGACTAATATATAATATCCATTTAGGATGAGCCCATTGAGCAAGTAGCACAAGAGGCTTCATATGTAGTCACAGAAGATGTGTCATTAAAGAGATCAGAAACTGTCACAAACCTACAATCTCTAACAACTACATTGTATACTTATAAGAGCATAAGAATGACATTGATGAAACTTCCTATCTAACTACTTAGAATAAATACATCTCTAGTCTTTAATTAAAATTTTGAATTTTGCTATTAATAATGAGATAAACTCTATGTCATAAAATGAAATGTAGAGCTTGGTAGAGTTACCAAAAGATTTTAGGCCCATTGGATACAAATGGATATTTAAGAATAAAAGTGATGTCAAAGGTCAAGTGAAAAAGGTATAAAACAAGGCTAGAAGCTAAAGGCTATATACAACAAAAAGGTGTTGATTATAAATATACTTTCTCTTATGTTTCCATTAAAGACTCATTACAAATCATTATGAAAATAACGGCTTATTTTAACCTATAACTTCATTAAAATGGATGTAAGAATGTCTTTTTTAAATGGAGAATAAAGTAAATAAGTCTACAAAGTTAAACCTATTAGTTTTGAGGTAGCCAAAGAAAAACATAGTTTTTAATATCCAAAAGATAATTTATAGGTTGAAACATGTTTTGAGGCAGTGATTTCTCAATTTTGATGAAATTTCTATCGTTAAAGGTTAGTGATAACAAGTAAAAATCACTGGTTTTATAGGTTGATGATATCTTGCTCACTGATAATAGGACTAATGTGTTGATTGGAACAAAACAACTATTATTTGACCATTTTAATATAAAATATCATCATGAAGCATTATCTATTTTGGACTTACAAATTCCTCGTGATAGGGCCAATGGTGTTCTTAAATATTCTCAAAGTACCTACATTGATAATAACTTGAAGAAGTATAATATACAATCTTATTCTTCTGTAAAGACTCTAACTATAAAAGGGATAAGTTCTCCAAGAGCCAATACCCTTAGAATGATATGAGAGAGATCTAATGAAAGTAATCCATTATGCTTTTATTATTAACAACTTGATGTATGTTCAAGTATACACACGTCCTAAGATAGCCTTTATGGTTGGTACGCTTAGTAGATACTTGAGTGATCCTAAACAAAGCTACTAAAAACAGGCTAAGGAAGTCTTGAGGTATCTTTAGGGTGCTAAAGATCTTATGTTAACATATTAAGGTACTAATACTCTTAAAGTGTTTGGTTTTAATGAGTTTGATTATGTAGAATATGTAAATGATAAGCAATCCACTTCTAGGTACATCTTTGTAGGAGAAGATGTTTTATGAAAAAGTGTCAAATAGATACTTATAGCTTTTTCAACTATAGAAGCAAAATATGTAACATATGATGGAGTTACTTGTCACGTAATATGGCATCTATGAAAGTTGCGTAACAAAATAGTAACTACAGCTTGAGTTATTCTTGTTTCCCTAATATTGCCTATGATAGACCCTTGTGCAGGAATCTTGTATTATTTCCTGACTTTTAAGGAGCTTAGAGTCCGAATTGGTGAAAGTATAAAATATGAAAATTGATTATTGATGTCTTATTAATGTTTCTATGACACGTTTTAGTTAGGAGATGTCTTTATAATGATTTATTGAAGGTTGAGTATTGGTTTCCAGTCTATTTCTTGCCAGAAACAGGATAGAATTTAGATGGAGCTTATATTTTAAAGGGAGATGTTGTTTGTGTAATTCTTAGATATATTAAGACTAATGGAAGTCTAGTTTCATGAGGCATAAGAATCATGGCATTTGGATCTTTGTAGAGAGAGTTATGATTAAAAGAAGACAACTTGTTCATAAGGAACATTAGGAAGAAAAAGACGTAAACATTGCATATAAGGTTAGGTTAGTTTGATGGTTGAGTGGACATTGAGCTGAATTAGTAAGTAAATTATTGACCTATTGACATATTTTAGAATTATATTTATGATGATTGATTAGGGATGAATTTGGTGTTAGTGTTGGTGTTGAATGTGTGTTGGGAATTTAATGAATGGATTGGTTATGTTCTATTTTGATTTTACTTGAAAGACCATAATTTGTGAACTACTAAATGAATGATTTGAACTGGAATTAGAGATAAATTAATGAGGAATTGAAACATCTTTAAGGTATAATTGATGACCTATCTTGAACTTGTCAAAATTTGAAAGAAAAATGGAAGGGAAGTGAAGGTGAACTTTCGGTTCACCCATCCCACGATCATGGGAATCATATTGATTCCTTTCCATAATCGTGGAAATGCTTGGCAGAAAGAAGAGTTTGTGTTCTGTGTTCTGGTTGAGTTTTTAGACTTGATTAGGGCTTAAAATGAGCTTAGTTTGATGTTGAATCAATTGATTAAGTGTTTGATGAGTTTGGGTTATTAATTGATGTTATAATTTAAGGAATGGATTGTTTGTTATCAATGCATATGAATTTGGAAAGTATAAGTTATTAATGGTATAAGGATGTTCCCATGAATGCAAATGTGATTCAAAGGATATAAACAATGTGAATTATTTATAAATGAATGTGAATTGAGAAATTGTGTGAATATAAAGCATTAAAAAAGGATTAGTGATCACATGACTGATGATTTGAGAGTGATCAAAACTTACTTAAGGTATAAACTTAATTTCAATCAAGTTGTGTGCAAGTTATAATGAATTAATGATCAAGGCTTGTGAATAAGGATATATATCCGGGATAGTCAATTAAGCATGCGTTGAACATAATACATGTACATGTGTAAGATTGAGCACTTATTTGATTAAATAACATAGTAATGTGTAAATATGTGTGTATTGTATAATATAGAAGCATAAATTGACCTATAACATCTAGACATTGCCGAATCGTCCAGGTAATAGCTAATCTGGAGTAAATTGTGAGTAACCTAGATGTGTGATCTCCATTAGATATGTGCTTCTGTTTGAATTGTTTTTGTTGAATCTTTATATTTATATATATTGAAATGATTTTGATATGATTGTGATATTGATGGTTCCGGACAATTGATTGTCTGAGGAGATCATTATTCGAGACTATATAGGAAGTGCTTAATGATTGTATGTGAATGTCGGAAAAATGTGTACTCAACTAAATGTTGAATGTTGAACTTCGATCCAATGAATGTAATAAATGACTGTATACACCGAATGAAAGTGATTGATAGCATATTATGTGAAATTATGCATTTCATGACATTGATGTGCATGATCGGATAAAAAAATTGTGATCGGAGTAACCAGCCTGAAAAGAGCTTAAAGCTCATAAATGTGTACACAGAGCCACGGGCTTAATGATTAATGAGCCCCATATCCACAATGGGTATGGGACAGTATATGAAATGAGCTCGATATCCATAATAGGTATAGGGCATCATCATCTGAAATGAGCCCAATATCCACAATTGATACGGAACAGTTAAATAGGCGCTCAATCACAACAAAAATAAAAATGAAAGTGGAGCCTCATATGCGTTGCATACATATATATATATATAATGAATGATTAGATTATCCTGAAATGATTATATGAATGTTTGTATTCATAATGGACTTTGATGTATATTATGATCAGGTACTAAATTTCGAATGATATGATACTAATTAAACTGTGTTATATACTTGCGATATTTATATATGTTTTGAGTGAGCACGTCGATGATGGTTCACTCACTAAGTTCACAAACTCATCAAAATTGCAACGTTAATTTTCAGGTTCAAAGGAGGCCTAGCTAGTCTGGTTTTAATAACTTCTGCATTTGGATATGGGTTAGTGTCAGGATCAGGTGTACTTGCAAATGTTTTAGTTATGTTTTATCAAGGATTGTATCTTTAAACAATTGTATATTGTACATATGAATTTTAGAAATGTAATGACATTTGAGGCTGTATATGTTTGTGAATAAAATGGGAACAATGTGATTATTGGAATGTTTTATGTTATGTGGGATGGATTAAAAAGCAAATATGAATTGATTTAACCATTTTAACGTGTCATTTTCATAAAGTATGTTCTCGAATATCCATCAGTATGTCGGGTATATGCTTTATAGGAGTGGTATGTTACAGTTAGTTATTTATGTTTAATTTGGCTATGCATATTAGTATGCAATCATTATTATATGATTATGTAGTCTAAGTGGGATAATGTTGAACTAATTAATAAAGACTAGCATAATCTTATGATAATTAGCATCTTAATCATATGTATGTGATATTTAGGCCATTTGTAGATGGACATTATATTGCTAACCATACTTTGGACCATTGAATCTATTGACCATTCTTGTCCAAAACATATATAAGCGCATATATGAATAATATATGAAGTGTTTATGTCCCAAAAAATAATATACTAATTGTTAATAAAGGTTTTCAAGAATGGATGTAAAAGAACATGACACTTATTTGATTAAATAAGTTAGTAATGTGTAAATATGTGTGTATTGTATAATATAGAAGCACCAATTGACCGATAGCATCTAGACATTGCCGAATCATCAAGGCAATAGCTAATCTGGAGTAAGCTGTGAGTAACCTACATGTGTGATCTCAATTAAATATGTGCTTCTGTTTGAATTGTTTTTGTTTAATCTTTATATCTATATATATTGAAATGATTTTGATATGATTGTGATATTTATGATTCTGAACAATTGATTATCCAAGGAGATCATTATTCGGGACTGTATAGGAAGTGCTTAATGAATGTATATGAATGTGGGGGAAATGTGTATTAAACTAAATGTTGAATGTAGGACTTCGATCTAATGAATATGATAAATGACTATATACACCAGATGAAAGTGATTGATAGCACATAATATGAAATAATGCATTTCATGACATTGATGTGCATATCAGATAAAGGAGTTATGGTCAAAGGACCAGCCTGAAAAGAGTTTAAAGCTCATAAATGTGCACAAAGAGCTATAGGCTCAATGATTAATAAGCCTGGTATTCACAATGGGTATGGGACAGTATATCAAATGAGTACGGGACAACATCTAAAATAAGTTCGATATTCGCAACAGATATGGGACAGTTAAATAGGTGCTCGGCCACAACAAAAAAAATGAAAGTGGAGTCTCATGTGTGTGTGTGTGTGTGTGTGTGTGTGTACATGAGACTCCACTTTTATTTTTATTATATATATATATATATATACACATGTACCATGAAAATGTTTGCAAAGAATGACTAAATTGAGTGGATATAATGATATCTATGTTTATATATATGTGGATGATATGAATGAGATGCAATGAATGATTAGATTATCATGAAATGATTATATGAAATGTTTGTATTCATAATGGACTTGTTGGAATACGATATATATTGTGATCAGGTACTAAATTTTGAATGATGTGTTATATGAGATTTTATTTTGAACGATGTGAGATACTGATTAAACAGTATTATATACTTGCCATATTTATGTCTGTCTTGAGTGAGAACATCGATGATGGTTCACTCACTAAGTTTATAAATCCATCAAAATTACGACGTTGATTTTTAGGTTCAGAGGAGACCTAGCTAGTCTAGTTAAAGTAACTTCTGCATTTAGATTTAGGTTATTGTCGGGATCAGTTGTACTTGCAAATGTCTTAATTATGTTTTATCAAGGATTGTATCTTTCAACTGTTGTATATTATACACGTGAATTTTGGAAATGTCATGACATTTGAGACTGTCTATGTTTATGAATAAAATTGGAACAACATGATCATTGGAATGCTTTATGTTATGTGCGATGGATTAAAAAGCAAAAATGAATTGATTTAATCGTCTTAACGTGTCATTTTCGTAGAGTATATTCCCGAATATCCTTCAGTATGTCGAGTATATGCTTTATAAGAGTGGTATATTACAGTTAGTTATTTATGTTTAGTTTGGCTGTGCATATTATTAGGCAATCATTGTCATATGATTATGTATTCTAAATAGGATAATGTTGAACTAATTAATAAAGACTAACATAATCTTAAGATAATTAGCATCTTAATCATATGTATGTGATATTTAGGCCATTTGTAGATGGACATTATATTGCTAACCATACTTTGGACCATTGAATCTGTTGACCATTCTTGTCCAAAACAAATATAAGCACATATATGAATAATACATGAAGTGTTTATGTCCCAAAAAAATAATATACCAATTGTTAACAAAGGTTTTCAAGAATGGATGTAAAAGAACTTGAAATTTAAAAAAAAATAAGATATATAAAATAATTTTAAAACTAATACATTTGGCTATAATATTGATTATTGGATATTGAATAATAAAAAATAACTATAACTTAACAACATTAGTATACCTGAATCTACCATGTATAAATAAGAAAATTAAAGAAATACCTTTTAAAGACGATAGAAATTTTTTGGAAGCCTTCCTTATTAAATAGATTATTGTAAGACAAGAACAAACCATAATAGAAAAGTCTAGTGTTCTTTGATTCTCAAACCTCAACTATACACCACCACACAAATACCCAATTTGATGATAGGAAAGAATGTATTATTAATATATCAATTGAATTAAAAATACATATTATGATAGGGCACAAGTTCAATTATTATACTTGGACAAGATTGGTGAATGGACTTAAAGTTTCATAGTATAGTTAACAATATAATGTTAATCTCATAAATGACTCAATTATTAGATAATTAAAATATTAATTATCAAAAGATTATACTAGTCCATATTAATTAATTCAACATAATTGTCATAAAATCAGGTCATATATTTTACTTCTTTTAAATAATAGTAGCGCATTATGATAGCTTACCTTAACAACCTATACTATAATAAAGAGTCGCCAAAATTTCAAGGCATATTTGATTATTTTTAGAGAAGAAAAAAGTTCCTTCTTTCTCTTATAAATGGCTTTCTCCTAATTCATGTAGTAAAATAGGCACTTTCAATCCAAATTTTCTTAAGCACTAAAATCCCTTAACATGTAAAATAGTTGAAAAGGCCAAAAGTGTGCTCAACATTTCACAAAAGGTTTAAGTAAACCCTTATTATTATCTTTAGTGTGACTACGTACCATAATATTATTAAAATAGTACTTATTGTAACTTTAATAAGGTACAAAAATAGCAATAGAGATAATGACATGGGCTTATCTGAACTTTTTGCAAAATTTTAAGATAAAAGTAATTTTTTTCTAATGTTTAAAGAAATCGTTTTAAAAATAATATTACCTAATTCTACATAGCATATAATAAATTGATGATTCAAATATTCGAAATTACTAAAAACTTAATTGGATGATTCATACATTAGAAACTACTAAAAATTTAACCTTGTTAAAATTTATGATGCTATTATTATTATTTTAAAAATATTAAGATAATAACTAACACTATAAATAATGATATAAACTAATTTAAAATTTTTTAAAAACTTTACATAACCATTAATACCTTGTACCAAAGGCGAATTGTACTTATCTCCAATGTTAGCATGAAAACTTATCTTTTTCTTCTTTCCAACTTTGCATTTTGTCTTCTTTCCCCTGCGAATCTTCCACGAGGCTTCCTCCTCAAGGTGCTGCCCACCACAATTTTTTTTCAAATTAACGTCAGCTTCAAAACGTCGCTCTCCTTTAAATTGAGCTTCATTGCTTCCTCTAAGTCTCAAACTCCACTAACTTTGTTTAACTTTCCTCCCCCTTCCTGCATCTTTTCCACTAAAAATGGCTTCTTTCTTCAAAGAAAGCCCCTCAATGTCCAATCTCCTCACCTTTTACGCCTCCATATCTACTCTATCCATGATCATAAGAACAATCTTGAACGAAATTGTTCCACGACGTGCCCGTGATTTCTTCACCGAGAAATTCTCCGACTTCTTCTCCAATTACTTCTCCTCTGACTTCATTTTCGTGATTGAA
>JANIJH010000225.1:13400292-13421609 GCA_024520975.1 Erythroxylum areolatum | reverse complement strand
TCATTTAATTCAAAATGTTATAACCTCTTTCACGGTATAACATAATCACAATGCATCATGCATTTCCCATCAAATCACAAAAATTCAATTTCAAGCAATCAACAATCACACACATAGGCAAGAATTTGCCTAATCACACAATAGCTATAAATAAATTACCCACCTAATTTGCTTGCAAAAAACCAACTCAAGGTTGTCTTCCCTCTTGCTCCTGGGTAGGATTCTCTTAGTTTCCTAAAACAACCAAGGTTTCATTTAAAACAATGTTCTAATAAAATTCATAAACTTTAATAATCACAAAAATGTAATAAATACAAATTAAGCTTAAATCTAACCTACCCATAGTTCATCTAAGCTAGTTAAACCAAACCCTAATTTCAAAACTCACGAAAATCAAAATAGGTCTCATCTTCTTTCAACACAACCCATTCTCTACTTCTTTCTCTACCTAAGCAAGAAAGAAAGATAAATTTACCTTAGAAAGACTTGATTCTTTCTCTTTCCACGTTTTCTTCTTCTTCCCTAGCTTCTCTCACGACTATCTTCTCTTCTTTCTTTCTTCTCTATGTTTTTCTCCTCTCTTCTTTTCTTCTCACGATTTCTTCTTCTCTTCTTTCTTTTTCTTCTAATTCAAGTCCCTTTTGTTTTGTTTTTCTTCCCATTTTGCCCCTCATTAAACTAGGCTTTCCATATTTAACCTTCTTTCTTTTAACATAAGCCTACTAACTACTTAAGCTAACTTAATTCTAGCACTTCATTCTAATTTCTAATTTCTATTCATACTTGCTAATTTAATATCTCAATTCCAAGAAAATAAAAATAAAACTAAAAATAACACAAATAAATAATTAATCAAATAATAAATAATTTTTTTAAAAAAATTTCAGGGTCTAATAATTCTCCCCCTCAAAAGAATTTCGTCATCGAAATTCTTACCTGAGTCTACGAAGAGGTGTGGGTACTTCTGCTTCATTGCTTCCAAAGGCTCCCATGTTGCCTCCTCTGTTGAATGGTTCTTTCATAAGACTTTAACTAGCTTCACAACCTTTTTTTTCAAAACCTTTTCCTTCAAATATAGGATCTCCATCGGTTGCTCCTCATATGTCAAATCCTCCCTTAATTGGACCTCTGATCGTTGAACTATGTGTGAAGGATCTAATCAGTACTTCTTCAACATCGATACATGGAAAATATTTTGAATCTTAGATAATTCCGATGGCAAAGCTAACTTATAGGCCAAAGGCCCAATCTTCTTAATGATCTCATAAGGCCTATATATCTCGGACTAAGCTTGCCTTTCTTACCAAACCTCAAAACTCCTTTCTATGGAGAAGCTCTAAGAAATACTTTGTCTTTAACTTCAAATTCCATCTCTTTTCTATGTGCATTCGCATAGCTCTTCATTCTGTCTTGAGCTGCTTTGAGTCTCTGTTTCACCAATTTAATCTTATCAACTGTGACTTGCACCAACTCAGGTCCTACAAGTCTCCTTTCACCTTCCTCATCCCAACAAATAGAAGTCTTGCACCTCCTACCATATAAAGCTTCATAAGGTGCCATTTGAATTCCCGAGTGATAGGAATTATTGTAAGCAAATTAAATTAAAGGTAAATGATCATCCCATAAGCCTTTGAAATCCATAACAGAAACTCTTAACATTGCCTCCAAAGTTTGTATTGTTCTCTCCGATTGTCCATCAATCTATGGATGGAAAGTTGTACTAAAGTGCAACTTATTTCCTAAAGCCTCTTTAAGCTTTCCCAAAATCTAGAGTTAAATCTGATATCTCTATTAGAAACTATAGAGTTTGGAATCCCATAAAGTTTGATTATTTGATCCACATATTTCTTAGCCAACGCATTCAAGGAATCTGTCTATCTAATTAGCGAGAAATGTGTTGACTTAGTTAGCCTATCAACAATCACAAATATTGCATTATACTTTCAGCTGGTCCTTGGCAATCCCATAAAAAAATATATTGTAATCTTCTCCCATTTCCATTCCGGAATCAACAAAGGTTTAAGCTTGTCTGAAGGTGTTTGGTGTTCAACCTTAACTTGCTGGCACACTAAGCATCTTTTAGTATACTCTGCAACATCTTTCTTCATTCCTTTCCACCATAAATGCTCTTTCAAACCTCGATACATCCTCGTATTCCCTGGATGCATTACATAAGGAGCATTGTGCGCCTCATCAAGAATCTCATCCTTCAGCTCTAACATATCTGGAATGCACAATCTGTTGCCTATCACCATCAATCCATCTTCTCTTATCCCTATTTCAGAAGGTTTACCACTTTTAATCTCTTCTCTGAGCCTGCTAAAATACTCATCTTGCTTCTGCAATCCCTTAATCTTCTCATTTAACACTAGCCTTACTATAAAATTGGCCAATACATAATCAGGCTCGACTTGCCTTAATGTTACCTTAAGCCTAGCTAATTCCTTCAACGTAGGAACATACACTGTCTCCACATGTGACATAGTGGACTTCCTACTTAGTGCATTCGTTATGACATTAGCTTTCCCTGAGTGGAGTCTATCATCAAGTCGTAATCTTTCAACAGCTCTAACCACCTTCTTTGTCTCAAATTCAACTCCTTTTGGCTCATCAGATACTTAAGACTCTTGTGGTCTGTAAAAGCCCTGGTGGTGACTCTATATAAGTAGTGTCTCCATATCTTCAACACAAAAATTATGGCAGCTAATTCTAAATCATGCGTAGGATAATTAATCTCATAGGGCTTTAATTGGCTAAAAACATAAGCAATCACTTTATCACCTTGCATCAACACACATCCCAATCCTTTCCTTGAGGCATCACTATACACTGTATATCTGTCACTACCCAAAGGCGAAGTCAAAACCGGTGCAGTTGTAAACCTATTCTTTAATTCCTCAAAACTGCTCTGGCATTTCTCCTTCCATACAAATTTTTTATTCTTTCTTGTCAATTTGGAAAGTGAAGTTGTTATTATAGAAAAGTCCTCTACAAACCTTCTATAATACCAGGCCAATCTCAAGAAACTTCTCACTTCAGCTACATTCTTGGGTACTTCCCATTTCAAAACTGCTTTTATCTTCCTCAGATCCACATGTACTCCTTGCTCTGAAATCACATGTTTAAGAAATGTCACTTCCTTTAGCCAAAATTCACATTTGTCAAATTTGGCATACAACTCATTCTTCCTCAATGCCTCCAAAGAAATTCTTAAATATTCCTCATGTTCCTTATCACTCTTAGAATAGACTAAAATATCATCAATAAAGATAATAATAAATTGGTTTAAGAAAGGCTTAAAGATTCTATTCATCAAATCCATGAAATTTGTAGGTGAATTTGTCAACTCAAAAGGCATGACCAAGAACTCAAAGTGGCCATACCGTGTTCTAAAAGTAGTCTTTGACACATCGGACTCCTTTATTCTCAATTGATGGTAACCTGATCTCAAATCTATCTTCGAAAAGACCCTTTCCCCTTGCAACTGATCAAACAAGTCATCTATCCGTGGAAGCGGAATCTGTTCTTAATGGTGACATGGTTAAGCTTCTTATAATCCACACACATTTGCAATGATCCGTCTTTCTTCTTCTTAAAAAGGACCAGAGCTCCCCAAGGTGAAAAGCTCGGCCTAATATAACCATTCTCCAACAAACCTTCCAATTGCTCCTTAAGCTCCTTCAATTCCGTCGGAGCCATTCTATAAGGTGGAATCGAAATTGGCATTGTACCTGGAAGAAGCTCAATGGGAAATTCAATTTCCCTAGGTGGCGGTAGTCCTGGTAACTCCTTAGGAAAGACATCCGGGACCACTGATACGTCTTCTAACTTCCCTCTATCTACCACATAGGCCAAAAATGCTTCACACCCTTTTCTCATCATTTTCTCTGCCATCAAAGCTGAAACAATCCTCGATGAGCTAAATTTTCTATCCCCTATAAACATCACCTTTCTTCCATCATCAAGATCAAACTCCACTATTTTCTGTTTGCAATCTAAGTTGGCATTATATTTCTCTAAGGCATCCATACCCAAAATCTCATCTAATCTTCCCATCCTCAATGGCATTAAATCCACCACTATGTGTCCCCCACCAATATGTATCTCACAATCTCTATAAACTTGATTAATCATAATATACTGGCCGATTGGAGTACTCACCATCAAAGGAGTATCCAATGGGCTCAAATCTCTACTATACACAGTTCTACCCGATGAAACAAAGGAGTGGGTAGAACCTGGATTAATCAAAACAATCACATCATCATCAAATAATTTAATCATACTAGTCATACTTCTGGAGCGGTCTTTGCGTCCTCCCGTGTCATTGCAAACACTCTAGCTGGGGCTTGTCCCTTTGGTCTTCCTGGAGGATTCACCCTCTTAGCTGCATCAGAGTTGCCCACTTCAGTTGCAATCTTGTGACCCACTGCCTCAGTTCTCTTCGAAGCTTGCATCTGTGTTCCCTCTCTTCTTGCATACCACAGACACTCTCTAGCTATGTGCCCTTTCTCTTCACACTTGAAACAAGCTCCAATCAGCTTATAGCATTCTTCTCTATGGAACTTGCCGCAATGATCGCACTTAGGTACAGAAGACTTATCCCCTTCTCCTCTTCTACTGCCTCCCATCGTTGAGGCTTGATGAGAAACAGTAGAAGTTCTCATCAGTTTAGACCTGCTCGCTCCATTGCTCCTCTCCTCAGACTGCACAGGGAAAGTCCTAGCACTCCTCTCAGGCATAGAAGTATCACCTCCCCTCTTGAACTGTTCTCTTCCCTTTTTCTTTTTGCTCACGACGCTTTTTATGTTCTTAATGTTCTCAACCCTCACAGTTGCTTCAACTAGCTGTTAAAAATCACAAAAATTCTACACCACCACTTTCTCTCTGATAGCTAGATGCAACCTTGATTCGAACCTACGGCACTTAGCTGCCGCACTCATGATCATCTCTACTGCATACTGGGATAGCTGTGTAAATCGGCGTTCATACTCACTCACCGTCATTTCCCTCTGGGTGAGACTTAGAAAGTCTCTCTGCTTCTGCTAAATGTACACCTCAGACAGGTACTTCTTATAAGCAGCTAAGAAGTCCCTCAATGCCAGCATTGGTGGTCTCATCTGGCTCCCTAACACACTTTCCCACTAATGCAAAGCATCTCCCTGTAGCAAGCTTGCAGCATACACAACTTTCTCGTCATCCTTACAATCCATCTGATCCAGTATCCTCTCGGTCTTTCTCAACCAAGTCTCAGCTTCTTCTGGATTCATTGTCTCATAGAAATCCACTGTCCCATACTTCTTGAGCTTGTCAAACTGTTTCCCCTTCTTGATTGGGGCTGGAGCAGAAGATTGCGGCATCTGGCCCATGGCTTGAGCAAAGACTTGAGAAAATACCTGAAACATCCTCGGATCTAATGGAGCAGGCACTTGCTCCTGCGAAAAAGTAGACTCCCACGTCTATGACCGAATGGGCTCACTATCTTGTCTTACAGAAGCCTCAGTATTTCCTAAGGCTACTGATTCATCAGTACTCTCCTCCCTTGTGAAGAGTTAGGTGCAATCGATCCTTGCAATACTCTTCGTGTCCTTCTACGAGGTGACATCTTACTTCTTTAATGTAAACACTAACTATTAGCTTACATTTCATTTTAAAATCCTAATCTTTACATGTATGCATGACATGCATGTCACTTAATGCAATTCAATCAATTCACAATGTAACAAGTAATCACATAACATAGCAGTTCATCCTACTATGCATTCTAAGCCTACGAAAACCTAAACTCTAACACCAAACATTGTTGGACCCCGCTTTCGGAGCCCAACATTTGGAGTCATAAAACGTGATCTTCACTACCCTGTATTTCTAAAGTCCAACTCTTGCTTTGATACTAAACAATGCTGGATCCGCTTTTGAAGCCCAGCATTCAGAGTCATTGAACTAAAACAGTACTTGTCCTCAACCATACTGAACCTGTTCGGGACAATTAGCATAACTTTCTCCATGGATATTGGATTAAGGTGTCCTTTGAATGGTTAGAAAGAAGACTTCAAGATTTACAACCTTCAAGAATACCTTGAAGATAGATTCTATCATCTGGAGGGACAAAAGTGGACCAGATTATAGGGTCAGACGAAACCAAATGAAGGGTCAGATGAATTGGGAATATTTTCATAACTTTCTCTAGAGATGTCAGATTAAGGTGTTCTTTAGATGGTTCAAAAGAGGACTTCACGATCTACAACTTTCATGAAGAACTTGAAGATAGATTCTATCATCTATAGGATCACAAATGGGACCAGACTATAAGATCAGATGAAACCGGACGAAGGGTCAGACGAATTGGGAAATTTGTCATAACTTTCCCTAGATATGTCAGATTAAGGTGTTCTTTAGATGGTTCAAAAGAGGACTTCAAGACTTTCATGAAGACCTTGAAGCCAGAATCTATCATCTACAGGGTCAAAAATGGGACCAGACGATATGATCAGATGAAACTAGACGAAGGGTCAGATGAATTGGTAAAATTATCATAACTTTTCCTAAAGATATCGGATTGAGATGTTCTTTAGATGGTTTGAAAGAAGACTTAAAAATCTACAACTTTTGTGAAGACTTTGAAGACAAATTCTATCATCTATAGAAAAAATTGGACCAAATAATAG
The DNA here is from genome assembly GCA_024520975.1 of Erythroxylum areolatum. NCBI lineage: Eukaryota > Viridiplantae > Streptophyta > Magnoliopsida > Malpighiales > Erythroxylaceae > Erythroxylum > Erythroxylum areolatum. The sequence goes on along the minus strand of JANIJH010000225.1, from coordinate 13,414,941 downwards.
GATCAAATGAGACCAGATGAAAGGTCAGATGAATTGAGAAAATTATCATAACTTTCTCTAGAGGTATCAGATTAAGGTGTTCTTTAGATGGTTAGAAAGAGAACTTCAAGATCTACAAATTTTATAAAGACTTTGAAAACATATTATATCATCTACAGGGTCAAAAATAGGACCAGACGATAGGATCAGATGAAACCAGATGAAGGGTCAGACGAATTGGGAAAATTGTCATAACTTTCTCTAGAGGTATCAGATTAAGGTGTTCTTTAGATGGTTTGAAAGAGAACTTCAAGATCTACAAATTTAGTAGACTTTGAAGATGTATTATATCATCTATAGGGTCAAAAATAGGACCAGAAGATAGGATCAGATGAAATCAGATGAAGGGTCAGATGAATTGGGAAAATTGTCATAACTTTCTCTAGAGGTATCAGATTAATGTGTTCTTTAGATATGTCATCACCAGACGATATGATGTCATCATCAAATGATACGTTATCACTAGATGATATGACATCATCACCAGAAGATATTATGTCATCATCAGACGATACGTCATCACTGGACGATATGACTTCACCAGACAATACAAACTATACTCCTGAGCATCTCCATTTATAAGGATCATAACTTTTGACTCCAATGTCCAAAAATTTCATACTATATACTGTTGGAATGCTAGAAAGATAAACTACAACTTTCCAGAAGACAACTTTGACTAATTCAGAATAAATTAGTCCAATTTTTCCCCTGAAGTTAGCACATAATTTCTACACCTAAGAAAGACTTGGATTATGAAATGTACATCTACAAAAGAAATATACACATAGACCTGGGGAACTTTTCAATTCTAAACTCATTTTTTAAATCAAAAAAATTTCATTCATAAATTGAATTACATATTAACATTATAATAAAGGCTTAATATGAAATACAACATACGTAGGATGCCCAATGTTTAACATGCTTATAAAGCTATCTAAAAGTAATCGAACTAACTTAGTTACAAAAGTTTCTAATATCTTGGAGTTTCTGATGCCTTGTAAGGATTGCTAATCTTCTCGTTTTGCACCTGAGGAGGGAATAGTGGGGTGAGCTACATAACTTAGTGGCTAATATATTTATAGCCATTGACAATTTACCACAAATTCAAACATATGTAGATATATATACGTATATTCAGTAATTCAAGCATTCTTCAATTTAGTTTAACACTCATAGCACATATCACTCAAATGCATCATACATGACAAATTAAAGATGCAGTGCACAACAAAATGGCTCGAGGGTTCCATGAAAATAGAATGGAGAAATCGAAGTTTACCCTATGAACAAAATGAGTCCAATTTTGGAGCTCATATGCCACAAGCGAGCAGCCGGGAGAAGGCTCTTGTCAACGTACACGTGATGAACAGAATGGTTCTATTATCTCCTAAACAAAAGCACATATTCGTTTTCTCATATACTCATACTTTTATGCTTTGTCTTCTTTTCATTTAATACAAAATGTCATAACCTCTTGTAAGGTATATCATAGTCATATTTCATCAAGCATTTTCAACATTTACAAACAAGTCAAATTCAAACAAATCAATTTCAACATACACATAGAGGTAAGAATTTGCCCAATCACACTATAATCATAAATATGTTACCCACCTAATTAGCTTGCGAAAATTCAAGTCAAGCTTGCCTTTTTCCTTGCTCTTGGGTAGGATTCCCTTGATTTCCTAAAATAATCAAGGTTCCATTCAAAACAACATTACAATAAAATTCATAAACTTCAAAAATCACAAAATTTTAACAAACACAAATTAAACTCAAATCTAACCTGCCCATAGTCTATCTAAGTTAGAAAACCTAAGACCTAGTTTAGAAACCCTAAAATCAATTGGGTTCTCCTAAGCCATCTTCTTTCAACATAAACCTTTCATTCTCTACACAAACCCCTTTTCTTTTTCTCTAACTCCTTCATCCTCAACACAACCCATTCCTTTAATAAAGCAAGAAGAAAAGATGGTTAACCTACCTTAACAAACTTGATTTATCTTCTTTTCTTCTTTCACCAAAACCTCTCTTCTTTTCTCTTAATTTCATTTTTCACTCTTTCCTCCCCTCAATTCACATTTTTCTCCTTTTAACAAGCAAGACAACATATTCTTTTTTCATTTCTACCCTTAATGAGCCCAAAAAGTCCGTCTTATCCTTTCTTATAAGCTTTTGTGCTTTTATGCTTAAGTGATTTCCCATAAATGTCCTTGAACTTCCTTATTACATTAACACTTTAATTCCACTAACCCATTCAATAAATCTTACTAACTTTGACATAATTATAACTCCAAAAATTAAATCTATCAAAAATTCAAAATTATTTTTTAAATCTTGTTTAACTTAAAGAAAAAATTTCAGGGTCCAACAGTGGACCATCACAGTCTCCAGCTGCGACTGAATCATTACCTTCATCTCCAGGGCCTACAGTTGCAAATGATACACCACTTGCTGCTCCTGATGCTTCACCATCTACCACGCATACATCATCCACTACCCATATGGCAGATGAAGCAGACGATCGCCAGCCTGAAGCTGAGGGACCTGATGGAAGAAAGTATATAAAAATAGTCAATAATTTGTAAGTGAAATTGCATGAAACACTATATGTGTTTATAACTAAGTTATAGGTTTAAATTTTTGCAAATGGTATAAAATTATTTGTTCTTATATTAGATTAATTCCGTCTGGACCGCGTTCCAAACATATGACATCTACATTTAAGGAAATGATTGATCCTGATGGTTATGTATGAAAGAAGATCTCTCAGGTCACAAAAGCATTTTACTTTTAGGAGTTTGAGGTACAATATAAAAATAATGATCTTTTTTCATTTATTTGTATACCTTAATTACATAAATATTATTACATTATAAGTTATCGAATTTATTCCTTTTAATTTCAGAAACAATTTTACTAAAATTTTGCTATCGACAGTATCATACATAGTGTATGGGAGAGGCGAGTTCGTACACATTATCGCGACTTTATTGGTGCGATAGACAAGGCTGATGTACAACTGTCTTTCATTTCTGAGGGCATATGGAGTCGTTGGCAGGAGTACTGAACATCACCTGAGGCAATGTTCATCTCAAGGCGTAACTCGACCAATAGACGTGGAGGCCTAAGGGGAGACAGTCTTCTCGTTTATATGGGAGAATCAATTACCCACCACGAGCATGCAAAGAGACTGCTAAGTATCTAAATATTACACTTGTATTGTAATTTTTTACTTTTATGGATTTCAATTTAAATTGATGTGTGAATGTTGGAATGAAAATATGTGTATTATAGATAATGATCATGGTATAAATGTCTGGTGCCATATATGGCTATGTTGAGTTATTTTCTTTGTTCAACAGTGGGTAATATCATAAAACTAGAGAAGACTCTACCGAAATTTTTATAAATTCTAGTTTAACTTAGAATATTTTATTATTATGTAGGAAAAGTCTATGTGCATAAAGCCTACAGCTCATCAGTTGTTTTTGCATACTCACACTAAGAAGTATGACAGTGTGACATTCGTTAACAACCAATGTAGAGAACTGAATGTATGTGAAATTTATGCTTTAATATTCATTCTTAATAATTATCACTTACTAATATAAGCATTGCCTCCTAATAGGACCAAATACAAGAAACAATTCATCGACAATCTCAGGGAGAATAAGCTGTTGATAAGAGTCAAGCATATTTTGATGCAGTGGGTAGTAGGGACAGTTGTGAAAGAATCTTCGAGCTAGACTCATTTGCGAACATATGTTATTCGCACTCTTTGACAACCAATACAACAGCATCAACTAGACGGTCAACAATGGAACATATCCATTAGCTTGAGAGCACAGTGTAGACATTGACAAGTCAGTTGCAACAGGCAATGGAGTACATAACTAAGCTCCAAAATGACATGGAGCAGTTGAAGGAGAGGGCTAACGACTCAAACCATCCACACTCACCAGGACAATAAGATTGTTGTAGTCATTTGGTTTAAATTTATGTTCAATTTAATGTTTTTATTATCAATGAAGAAAATTTTAACTTTACATGATCAATTAATTTCTGTTTAAATAAATTAAATATATAAACAAATCAAAAAATTATGCACAAATAATTTATAGCTGTTGAAATTATCCATTAATAATAAGATTATGAAATAAAATTTAATGTCGGAATTTTAAAAAAGACAATTTAATACATTTATGGTAGACTCATTATCGACGGTTTATGATATATCATCACAAAATATTTTATGGAACTTATCGATGGAATTTTAGTTTCCGTCGGTAAATTAAATTATATTTACCTACGGAGGGTCAAGAAACCATCGAAAAAATGCAAATATTTACCTTAGACTCATCGACGAAATTTTAATTTTCTGTCAATATATTAAGTCATATTTACTGACGGTTTGTGATAAACCGTTAGAACATTTTTACGATAGATTCACCGACGAATTGACATAATTGTCTATATATATACCGATATTAACAATTTTTTCTATCAGTAAATCTACCGACGGAAAACACTTTCCGTTAGTCGCTTTTTTGATGGATAAGAATTTCCGTCGGCAAACTTACCGACAGCCAATTTTACGATACATTTTTTCGTATGTGAAAGCCATCGCTAAATTAAATTACTGATGGTTTATTAACGTTTTCTGTCAGTAATTTTCGTTGGAAAACCTCCTTTTTCTTGTAGTGGTATTAGTAGTCTAATAACACTTACCGAGCTTTAAGATGTAGCTTATAGATTACATTAAAAAAAAAGATTTAAACGAAAGTAATGAATCATCATATATATTTATATATATATATATAACTAATTAGACCTAGCCTCCAGCTATTCACGTTTACTCATTTTGATGGTTGGCCACAGCGAAATTAACATAAATGATTAATTGATCTCCTAACTTTACTTTTAAATTGAAGGTTAACGAATAAATGCAACATTGATTTATAGGATAGCTTAGGCTCTCTTGATAAAGAAAACCATCTAAAACGCTTGTCCAATCTCCATGGGCAATTGTATTTTAAAAAGAAAGAACATATTTGATGACAAGGCATTTTATGGTCCAACTATTCATAGAATAATCATCATCTTCGCCACATGCTCTTTTTTTTTTCTTTTTGAAAGATAAACTTCTTCGCCACATGTTAGTGTCACTTGCATGTAAGTATTGTAATGACGCGTGAGATTTAAGTGTTAAATTTTATAATAGACCTGAGCTTTGTTGAATAATACAAGAATCCTACGATACACCTATGTGCAATCAATTTGTGAATCATAAAAGCTTCGTCGAGGTCCAACTAGATATTGTCGTAAGTACGCTTGCTACAATACAAATGGTACGTGATCAATAATCTTCATATAAGAATAACTCTGCTGCCTTTCTTTACGATTGACAGTCCATTAAAGTTTTCTCACAAATGGTTTTGCATGGATTCTTAAAATAAATATAAAAGGTATCTAATTATTTAAGGAAACATGTGATTCAAAGCCCACTTGCCTATATAGTTTACCGACAAAAGATAGCTTAGGTTATTTTACTACGTAATCGAGCCCTTTCGCATTTGACCAGAACCTTTTACGAGCAACCCATATTCCACTCGAGGAAGAACCCTAAAAAATCTTTCTTACACAACCAACATCAGAACACATCTGCATATTCAGAAAATAACAAAAGTAGCAGGTTTCCACGACCTCCACATATCGATCAGTACATGATCATATCTTTAACGGGTTGATTGCTCACGTTCCATGGATTCATGAAACAATTATATGCATCGCTGATCTGATCATTGTCGGTTCCGAAAACACCAATCCTGCTTTGGTTGACATAGCTAATGATCTCGTTCAGGGAGCCAAGTCTGTGGCTGAGCTCCGCCAACTGGGCTCTGAGGACTGAGTTCTCAGCTTCCACGCTTAGGAGGAGTTGTGTGGTGACGTTCATGTTCCACATGATTTCGTTGTTTTCTTTCCCAAGTTGACTCACTTGAGCTGTGAGATCATCAAGGTGTTTCTGCTTTCGCATCCTTGACCTACGGGCTGATTCTCGGTTTGAGATCATTCTTTTGCGTTTCCTCTGGTCCATTATTTGATGCAGATCCTCAGAATAGCTCGAGTTTCGCAGCAAGCTTGATCCTGATGACACCCCACTTGAAGATGCCATTACAGGAGCGTGTATAAAGAGCTAGAAAAAACAACAGTTATTAACAACAAAATCAATATAGAAGATTGGTATCAAAGAGAAGGTGGCGATCAACTATGAGAAGAGAAAAGATAAAGCTCAGAACCCAGGAAACTTGAAGAAGAAAACAAGGTGATTAATTATTTGAAACAAGAAAATGGAATTAAAGCTCTTTTGGAGGCTACTGAGTGATCTGAGAAGACGTAGAACCAGTAGAGGAAAACAACAGAGAAAGATTGAACAAGATGGGTTCTGCGTCTGAGAGTGGAGTTGATCATAAAACCAGAGAGGACAATTTCACTGAGTACAGGAGACATGAGTCTCGAAAATCAAGAACAAGACATTAATCACAAGAAGATTGTTGACTGCAACGAGGAAAAGCAAACAAAGACTGAATATATATATGAGTATTAACACAAGCTCGTAGGTTGTTGAAACAAGACACAGAGTGGTTTCAGAACCTCTAGAGGTTCAATACTTATAAAAGAAGGGAAGAGAAGAAGAAGGAAAATGAGGGTCAAAAATGTTTGAGATGAGGGGATAAGATGGAGAAGAAGAGGTTTCTGTGGGTACTGACAGTGGAATTTATAGGCCAGAGATGGCCCTCTTGGCTCTTGATGCAACCAAAAAGTGACGTTGGTACGTTAAAAAGAAAAGGGTTGGCAGCCAACAGCATTATTTTTGACGTCGAGGGGTGGTCCACTGGCTGATGTCAGATCGATTATGATGTTTAATTAATGGATGAGATCTAATAGTTGGGCGGATAGGAGCAAATTCTTTTTGAAATTATTATCTTCAAGGTTATTAGACTTGTTGATACGGCGCGGAAATCGAATACATAAATTTATTATTTAATTTTAAGTAATAATGATAAATTATAGAACTTTTATAGTAATTTTAATTTTAATAATTAATTTATAAATGTTTAATAATAGTAAAATATTTTTAAATTAAAAATATAGGTTTAGAGCTTTACATTAAATTATCACTTAATCAAGCATACAATTTTCTTTTTTGGAGGCGGGGAATCTATTTCAGTTCATTATTAGATAAAATTTTAATTATATAAAACAATGTATAGATCACTTAGTTTATGTAAACTACTTAAAGAAATAAAAATAATTTTTACATAAATATTAATATTAAGTACAAATTTATAAAATTGAAGAGTTACTTAAATATTTTTTGAAAACATTAGATATAAATTCATAATTTTTATTGAATATTATATTTATTACAGTACGAATCTCATCTTATACTTAGACACAATCATTTTCTTTGTAACAGAAACAAAGTTATTCAAATTGGATTTGTAAATTTGTTGCGAGTTCACTTCAGACAAATTGGAACTTAACACAATCATACTTATTGATTAATTAATAATTAATGAGTGAAGCAACGGTGATCTGTACGTGTCAGAAATCTATAATGCAATAGCAGCCGTACAGTAGCACATGCGGCATGTCAGATGTTGAGTACTGGTCCTCCGTCATCCCCAATGACGCTCTGCACTATCAATTATCAAATTATCAATTGTATTGTTCCAGTTTCCCCTTCTCTTTTTAAAATTTCCTTATACGCATTTAGATTTAGGTCTACGCATTATTTAAATAATAAAAAGATCATTTTATTTTTATTTCATAATCTGACGTAGATATCCATAATTTTATCATTTGAATATCAAAATATTTTAAATTACGTAATTCATTTAACTTTAAGTAACGTAATATTTTAAGTCAGGTAACATTAAGATCTAATAAGATAACTTTATTATAATAATTATTAAATTAATTTACAAATTAATCACATAATTTGTGTACACAGTAGGAAATTGGTGAGTCAAAGTTTGAAACTGTAGTGGCAGGCAGCTAGCTAGTGCTAGTCATCTTCTTGCTTGAACATGAAAGAAATGGAAGAAGGAAACGTGTTTCACATGACTTAGTAGAAAAAACAAGCTGCTTTTATTTTCCTCGACTCACCGTTAGATCTCTGCAGGCGCAGGCATCAGAATTAGCTTCTTTTTTATATGTATAAATTGTTACCAAGTATTCTATGAATCCCCCTTCACTCACTCTAGACGCCCTCACTGTCAATTCTAACTGTAACTTAATCAGTAATTTTCCCAAAACAATAATGTATGTGACAAGTGATACATATATTTGTAAGAATGAGTTATAACTCTAAAATTCAAACTTTAATATTATACCATCCTGTGTTAAAACGATGAAATCAAAGGAAGGCCATAAAAAAGGATACACTTGTTATTATCTTTTTAGTTACGAAAGGAAGACGAACCTGTCCACATCATCTTAGGCTTTCTTTTTGTTTTTTCTTTTTATATTTTCCTCAATCCATTGTTTTGCCAGGAAAGAAATACGGTTGGACAAAGATGGTAACAGTTTAATGGACGTGGATAATTAAACTTCTTCCATTTATCCACTAAAGTCAATATCCATTTAAACCTGACGTCATGATCCATCCGTGTGCTCCTAAAAGTTGCACATTTAGAGCCCAGGTCTACTGAAAAACCATGTCCTCGACTCCATGGATGTGAATTTTAAAGACCTTGCGGCCTAATCTGCTCACTGTTACTAGCCTTAGGTGGATGCCGAAGGATTACTCAGCTATCCACTACTAAAAGCCAGTGAGACAAGCCTAAGGTCTGAGTCATTATTTGGCCCCAACCAACAACCAATTCTGAAGTTCAGTCAAAGACCTTTTCACCTTCCCACCCGTGTCCACAAGAAAAACCAATGAAGGAAACGAAGGTTGAAACTTAATGGCACGCTAATAATACTCCAGCTATATTCGCGCTTAGTTAATGGTGAAATATCCTGCATTCTAATACTTTTGACATGCTTTATATATTATATAGAATATTTGGAGCACAGATCATGACATTTGTTTTACATGAAGTCCAAGCCGTGTAGGAAACTCAAACTGACAGCTAATCTGCCGAAACCAAATTTTGGGACTTACTAAGCTTTAAAGCACAGTTGTTGATGCCATACTTTGACTTGGAACTGCAGTCCTGATTCCAAAGACACATGGTACTGGTCGGAAGCCAATAGAATGAAGCCTTTTACAGCTGTACCAATGAATTGGCTGACGCAGCTTCAGGATGGTAGTGCAGTATTTCATACCACATCATCTGCCTAATCATATGCTCCCCAAGGTTCTCGTCTATGTCGAGGTTAATTGGAACCTGAGCAGGTGGGTTGACTCTTGGATCATACAGCCCTGACATGTAAGGATGTAGAAGTGCTTCTGTCACAGTTATTCTCTTAGATGGATCAAAAATAAGCATCCTTTGCAGTAAGTCGATGGCCAAAGGATCTGCCTGGGGATACAGCTGGGAAAAGTGGATTCCCTTAGAGTAAGGAAGCGTTTTTATGTATCTTCTGGCTTTTGGGTTATCAATGAACTCAACATCAACATCCCGCTGGCTTCCAAGGACACTGATAATTAGTTTCAGCTGGTCAAGGCACTCTGTTCCAGGGAAAATGGGTTTGCGGCCAAGAATCTCAGCAAAGATGCACCCAACTGACCAGACATCAATAGAGGTCCCATAATTGTCACAACAGAGGAGTAGCTCAGGTGCACGATACCATCGAGTGACCACATATTCAGTCATGAATTGTTCATTGCCTTTACTAGTACGTGCTAAACCAAAATCGCATATCTTCAAGTCACAGTTTGCATTAACAAGAAGGTTTCCAGGCTTCAAGTCACGGTGAAGAATGTTTGCTGAGTGAAGGTAATTCAGTCCCCGAAGCAACTACGATATTTGATGAAGATCGGTCAACAGTAGAAAAATTAGCAACAAACAAATCATTGAAAAGTAGTACAGTGCAATACGCAGCACCAATTTTCATTCCAATTTAGTAGAATTGTAAAGGTTCAGTTTCCAAAGACAGTGAGTTAAAGTGAACATGAATGGCATTCATAACTAGAGCATTCACAATTGGGGAAGTGAGTCGAAGTCCACAGCCAAAGAATTAGAATAGAGAGATTTTTATCAGCTGCAAAGAAAGGGAAACAAAGAGAAGGCCTTTGTTTTTCCAATAAGATTAAAACTGAATCCTAGAAACTTGCAGCAGAGAAGATATGGCCTTTGCTTTAATCATTGCTTCAGTCCATGATTTCCTAATAATGGAAGTTCAGATGATGAATGTAGGCATAGCTGAATCGCCAATCATATAAAAAACTTCCTCTTACTAAAATCCCACGAGAGTGGTGAGAAAGAGTAGTCACAAGCTGAGAAGGATTGCATGTTCTGTAGCCCAAGAGAGATAGTTTTCTAGGTATAAATGTATAGAAAGACATTTACCTCACAAAAGATAGGTAATAAAGGTCACTTATACCATGCATCGAAAGAAGGCAACATATTACCACTTGCATTTTAGAGAACATAGAATGATCGAAGCACATTCCAAAATAAAGAACTATGCGTCATCATTCTAATAAATACCAAAGTAGAAGCCAAAAGAGAAATACCAGGAACCACTCGCTCTGAAGATAACATTACCTGAAATAGAAAACACTTGCAATGATCACTCGAAAGTGGCTGTGATGATTTGATAATCTGATGCAAATCGGTGTCCATGAGTTCGTACACCAAATATACATCCTTGAAACTGGTCCTGTGAATTGGCATCATAACATCTTTCAAGGCAATCACATTATCATGGCGGATATGTCTAAGAAGCTTCAACTCTCTTAGAGTCCTCAATGCATCAATTTTATTTTCGAACACATTATTGATTTTCTTTATAGCAACCTTTTCATTTGTCTCCCTGTTGATGGAAGAGCAAACAACACCATAAGCCCCTCTTCCTATGGGCTTGATCGGTACATATTTGGTATCGATCTCAAACAAAGTTTGCCACATTGAGTAATAATGCTTTCCTCGAGGCCTAATTCCATCGGGAGGCTCCACCATAGTCGCCATATCCTGCAAATTGCCATTGAAGAACCTCAGAATTCTGTTAATTCCTCCTACCGAAAATGGAAACGACAGAAAAAGAAACAATAAAGCCATTGATGACGAGCAGTCCAATATTTGAACATTCAAGTCGCAGCACCTAAAATCATTTTACTGCAAAGAAGTTAAAACAGTTTCTTATAATTAGCAGCACCAACAAGAGAACCAAGAAAGCAAATTTTACTTATTGAGTGGGAATTAATGATCACGAGAAAAAGGAAAGGTCAAAGTATATAAAGTGAAAATGACCAGACCTGGAATCGATCTTTTGAGATCAGCTTCTTCTTCGTTATGTTATCTCTCCACTTCTGCTCCAATCCAAATTCAGTCAAAGGACCAAAAGCAAAAGTCTCCCCTTTTCCACCCTCTTGAAGACCACCCAAGACCGCAACTTTTAGCTGATTCCACCAACCCCACAAGGAAAAGGCTGAACTTTCACCTCCAATCAACCCAAGAACCAAATTCCTGCCCTTTTACCTCCGAAATTCCGGTGTCAAGCAATCGAACTGGAAGCCACCCAGATAGGAAAATTTAGCTTCAGGACATAAGTTTTATCAAATATGGATCTGAAAAGGAAGCTACCAAGACAAAAACGAATGAACTTTTTATCTACCAAAACAGTGAAAGAGAAGGAAAGGGAGGGACCGAGGCAGGGGGTGAGAGAGAGAGAGAGCGACGTAGTTGATGATTTTGGCCATTTGGATAGATTAACTCCTCGTCAAGGGCGAGATTTTTAGCTTTAACATAAGAATATATATATTATATATTGCAGACGTGAAGCCCACATGGCGTTCTTGCAAATGTAAACGACAGCTAACATATTTTCTTCGTTTTTCTCAGGAAACAGCGCCCTCTTCCTCTGAGCTTTGTCTCCATGCGCGGACAACTGGTCCTCCCCTCTGTCCAAATATCGGCTCCTCTTTGGCTCCGCTGGGTATGCCTCTTCCATTTATATATCTCATATAGGATTAATCCTCCAATATCTTTGGAAAGTTAGTACCTGAAAACCCCCTTAAAATTAATATCTGTGTACAGTCGTTTGACTATTGTGACTCAATTTATCCTTGATTAATAAAAAAACATATGTTTATTATAAAAGCTTGTTTTTAAAAAATTAATTCTAGAGATTAAGGCATAACTTCATTTCACGTTGGAAATATGTCTTATCTACAACTAAGTTACGAAGGAAGTGAGCCGGCTAGCCTAGAAGAGCCGAAGTAGCGTAGGCGGAGAAACAAATGACGTGTGCATCTCATTGAACGTGTTGGAAGAATTCGGATATGCTCTTTATGAGATTCGCCTTCTAATCAAAACGAGGCGATGCTTCAAAAACTTGCATTGTTTCAATGTTATTTTCTCGCTGGAAGTAAGCCGGAGGTGCCACGTAGATAGCATAAAGGATTGCCGCTCGGCTGACCTGGCTCTTCTCAATTGGGGCCCGTCCTTGCAGGACCTCTTCAGGGTTTGTCAGGTCAGTTCAATTGAAATAAACAATACCGACTAAAACTATTTTGAAGCTCATTTCAAATGCACTAGCGGCCTAGTAACTGATGCCTTCTACTAATTATGCATTGTTGTCTTGAATTGATCATTTTTCAGTTGCAAACTCGTTTATCTAACGTACTTAATCATGGTATAATATGATTACCACATGCCAAAAGCATATTTGTTTTGTGCCGTGATTTCTCTAAAATAGAAATTTCACATGATTCTGCTGCCCCTTGACAAACAAAGCCTCACCCTCTTACCCAAGGGACTAGCTAGTTAAGATGTTGGGTGTAATGAACATGTTGTAAGACATTTTGTCCATGTATCATAAAATTAGACTAACATTAATTGTAATTTTAGTTTTTAAATAAATTATCAGTTAACTTATGTCATTTGATCTTGATAAAGATAATAAAGTGACCCAATAAATGATCTAGATTAATAGCTCGAAGTCCGGGTAAAAAATGGGTCTCGATTAGTATGAATCGGATTCATATCGGCCTTGTGATGGGGAAGCTCGATATGGAAGCTATATAAAGGTAAGGTCTTCTGCAGTTACTCAATAGTTTATTCACGAGCATAAGGATCCTGACCCGTTAAAGAAGCTCGTGATTTGAGGAAACTGTAGAAAGACTTAGTCCGTGAGTCGATGATCACTTTCCACTCAAGGTCTCAGGAGATTCGGAGACGTTTGGAGCTCGGAATTGGCTTTGGAATCAGAGATGGAACCGAAATTCAGGTATTCCGCATTACCTTCGTTTTTAATCCTTTCATGTAGATCCGGGGTACGTAATACAGCTCCCACTACGTACTAATAATTAAGGCTCAAAAGTAGCGACAATTAATAGTAATTAAAGCTCAAATTAAGTACCTTTAATATAGTTCTGTTGGTCAGAAAATTAATAACCATATAACATTGAATAATTGAAGATAAAACAAATAAAATATTTAAACAACAAGTAGGGCACGAACCATATGGTACACATATAACAATGAATAATTACATAAACAATTCATTTTTTTATACACTTGAAGGTTGCATAGTCGACAAAAAATTATTAATAAATATTATAAACAAAACTTTAAGTAATAAAAAGGTAAAATTCGTTTGACCTTTTTCTTATTATAGCTCTAAAATAGTGTTTGATATTACAATTTAAGATTTCTAATTTTAGATGAGTGAAAAATAGATAAAATTAAAATGATATATCAAAAAATTGTATGATACTAAAAAATAATATCATATGAGGAAGTGATAATTTTTAAAACATAAGGAGTAAAATGATAAAGGGTTAAAATACAAGAAATTATAATGTGTTTAACCCTAAAAATTAAGAATGTATATTATTAATCAATTAACCCTAATATTCATGGATTTTTGAACTTCAATCAACATAAATGTTGGAAAACCAACACAACACTTATTTTCCTTTTGCTTTCTTTAGATTTTAAGTACTTAATGTATAAAGTTTTTCGGCGAACTTTTGGAGAGAGTAGTAATATACGTAATTTGTTTTATTTTTACAAAAGACTGTTTATGTAATTTGGACCTACAAACTTATGATTATAAAGCAGCAATTTTATCAATTTCTCTAAATTCAGAATCTAAAAAAAGGATTGTAGAAAATAGGAAGACTTAGGGTGTGCTTGTTTGGAAGTAATAGAAAAAAAAAGTATAGATATGAAATAAAAACTCATATTTGATATTAATAGAGGTAAAATTTTTATTCTCCTATTTTCAGTAATACTTTATTTTTCTGAATTATCTAGAAAAAGATTTATTATTGGCTATATTTTATTTTTATTTCTCATTATATTCTGGTCGGGTCGGCGGTGCTGGGCCCGGACCCAGTCAAAACGATCTGTGGGCCGATCGGTCCATTCTTCAAAGATCAATCTCCTACTTAATTGCTATGCCAAGCCCAAGCCCGATCCACGC
>JANIJH010000225.1:13346608-13371463 GCA_024520975.1 Erythroxylum areolatum | reverse complement strand
CATCTATATAATTATCACAAACTTTCCAATAGACACAACCATACCGGGAATATGTCATACATGTATGTACATACATATGCTAGTGCAATAATTACCAATTATCAAAATATAGAGGCTAACTAATGCATGAACAGGCCAAATGATGAATGCACAACTACTGTACCCATCCTATCGGTGACGGGATGTTACAGATTCCTCTATTGCAAACACAACATGATCAAATTTAGGATTTAAGCTTCTAAGTACCTTTTCAACAATTGTTTGATCACGAATTATCTCACCATAAGACCGCATCTAACTTACGACACCTATGGTTCTAGAAAGAAATTCAGCTACTTTCTCACCATTCTTCGTCAACAAAGTTTCGAATTCCCTGCGCAGAGATTGAAGCCTGACCACTTTTACCTTAGAATCACCCTGATACTCCTTTTGAAGAACTGACCAAGTTTGTTTGGATGTTATAGTAGAAGCAATCATCGAAAAAATACTATCATGTACAGCTTGATGGATGATCACAAGAGCCTTGGCATCTTTCTTTCTATTTTCTTTCAATCTCACTTCATCATCATTTGGATCTTCATATCCTCTTTCGACAAAATCCCACAAATCTTGTGATCGTAATAGGGTTTTCATACGAATACTCCAAAATTCGTATCCTTCGCCTATGAAAATAGGTATAAGAGGACGTGTATCACTCATTGCACTCCCATTCCCTATTGCTATTTTCTCACTCATGTTTTTTCCCCTTTCTCACGTATACTGGCTCTGATACCAAATGTTGGATCAAACACAAAAACTCACAATAGAGTATTATGAGAAAGTTGATCACCAAGAGATATCTTATTAAATAGATACAACCTTTTAATAGGCTTACATGAAATAAAACATAGAGAAAAAATGGAATCACTGCTGCACTACTCTTCTCTAATAAATAATGCAAATTATTTGGAAACAGAAAAATCCCTACAAACTAGCAACTACGAATTATTCTTCAACAGTTCTTCGTGATTCTCATGATAGTTGGAGAAGATAAAGCATCATTTTGGCTATTCACAAACCTGATACTGAGGAACCTTAGCTCAACTTGCTACTACATAATACATCAGGTATCCTTTGAGACCTTTCTTCACTTTGTTTTGCCTTGAGCAGAAAGGAAGACGTTTATGGTTGAGCTAAGAGTTGTTTTATTTTGTTAGTGTAAGGAGACAGCATTAACTGCAAAAAGGAGAAGAAGAATTTCATGGAATATAATAAGTTGGCCATATTCGAGTCAAGAGCAAGAGAAAGCTGCTAAAGTTCCTTGGCTAAGAGCTAGGGAGATTAGGTATATCCTAGAGTTTCATCTTCGTTTCTCTGGTGTATTTCTTTAAATTATTAGCTGAGACGGGCTTAGAGAGTAAAAGATTAAAAGAAGGGTTGACGAAAGGAGCCATCTTGACGGCTAGAGTCTTCATGGGGAATCAGACATCCAATAACATTGCAGCTTTGAACATAGGGAAAGTTACCATCTTCTACTTCATCTGTCTTGGGATTTTTAGACATCATAAAAGTTATTTAGATAATGGACCTTCCAAACCTTCAGATCCAGCATGACCAGCTTCAGGAACCCTACTTTCCAGAGTATTATTCTTCTTTATTATCTTAACCAATGTTTAAGGTTCCAAGTGGCAATGACTTGAACCATGGAATCTTGTAAGGACTTCTTGTCTCTTAACTTATTCATTTCCTTTGGGTACTAATTAATTCCGCGATGAGCATATAAGTATTACAGGAAGTAGTATAGTCTCTTTTTTATATCATCTAATTATCCTTTACCATGGTTATTTTACTTCAAAATTTTTCCAAACTTTCTAATTGTAAGATCCAAATTCAACTACCATTCATCAACTCTTGGAGCTGGTCAAACAATTATAAAGTGTTGCTTCGTTACTCATTAGGGTTACTGGCTTTTCTTTCTAAATGCCTTACATGGTGATAATGACTCTTTCTTGACCACCAAGTTTTCATTTAAGCTGTGTTTCTCACCGTCTCACATGAACAATCTGCAATATTAACGGTAGCTAGCAACTGCAGAAATACTTCCCTAAATGAATATATCCCAACTTCAAAGGAAGCTTTGCAACTTCGTAAAACTACTTCCGTGAGTGAAGGCTTGGTCTATTTTGATGCATCAAGTTTATCCCAACAATCTGCGGCTAGTGAGTTACTACTTTCCAAGATCAAAGATGAGATGCCAGGTTGTCTTCATCATTAGTTTCAAGTTCCTTGGATATGAACTTACAAACTATGGATCATTTAGCCCCACCGCCTACTGCTGCTAATTCCAGCCAGTCACAGACGCATTGTCTTGGCCGTTTTTCGCAAGACCCTAGAAGTAGTACCTCAAATAGTTCCAACAAGGTACCTACGTTAGTTTATCATGATCTTCTTAATCTTATTAGGATCAAGTAACTCTCTTTCTACTACTATTCTATAAGTCGTGAAGCTAAAAGAAACAAGACCAAAGTCCAGTATCTGTTCTCGCAGTTGAAACTCTTGATGCTTTCAATTAAAAAACTCTATTTTTAGCATGTTCTCGAACTGGCATGTAAAGAATTATCATCTTTACGGACAAAACTTTCTTTTCTCATGCAATGAAATTTTAAGCTATACTGACAAACTTTGCTTTCGGTATTGACTTTAATGTCTTACCTGATTGTTTACTTAATCAATGAACTGAAACCATACGCTTTGGATTCTGAAGTGCTCAATCTTAGAAGATGGGCTTGGGAGGAAAAAGCTACCTAACAACAACAGTTGGATAAAAAAATATTTGCTCTAGATGCTAAAAAGGTCCACTCTGCCGCAAAACCTTCATGTCCTCCATTAAAGGTGACTGATTGGAGTTTAAACAATACCTAATTATTTTGTTCTTAGAGGTTGTTATAGTTCCTAACCACATAAGTGCAAATTAGATTAGGAAGGGAAAAAAAAGGAGACTGGTTACCATCTCTTAAAAGGTTGGTGGCATCTTATGGCAAGGCAATTAAATTCTAATATACTCATATTTCCCTAAATATATGATGGTAAGCATGGAATACTATTAAATATTAAAAGGACCATACTTATACTAGTAGCTTTTTCTGCATGTTATATCTTGCAGACAGATTCTGACTCTGTACGAATAGAAGCTATTGGGTACATACAATTTGTTCATGACCAAATGCAGGTGATCAACTTCAATTATTTTTGACTCGTTATCTGCAGTAGAGCTTGTCCAAATGTAGCATCCTTTATTATGATATTCACTAACATAAGTCTGAAATAGAATATCAATATAGGAAGATGATGAGATGCCTCCTTCACTTAAACAGTAGGTTGTCAAGCTTGCTAGTTGAAGCTTTGCAACTGTCGACCACAGTGATGAATCTTACAGCTCCTCTAAAAAATTCTAGTTTTTTAAATTTTTGTTGTTTTCGAATAATCTTCTCTAAATGTATAAAGCTACTTCCTCTCAAGTGTAAAAATAGTATAGTTTTTGGATTTTGATTGTAAGGTTTATTTTTGAATGTAAGGTTTGGTTGCATTCACAATAAAATTCCAAAACTAATGCCTATATATTGTGATTTTGCAATTGGCTTAATACTCAAACTTTTGATGAACTTTTGAGAAATGAAAGAAAGAAAGTAAGGTTTTAAGACAAAGATGAAGTTTTTCTGATATGTTTGAAGAAGATGATGGTGAGCTTTATATTCAACTCTTACATGTTTTTAAACATCTGAAAATCAAAGGCTAGGAATTAAAAGCATGCTTGTGATCTAAGAGACAGGAGCTTAACACGTCTCATGTTCCCTTTTGATAAGCTAAAAAACAAAATACAAGAACAACATCAATTGACATACATTAAATGCTACTGATTTTAATGCTATATGAAAAACAGAATTCTGATATGTAGGACCATTTGTATATGCTTGTGATACGGATTGGACAAGCTTTAACAAACATCCTCTGAATTCACTATCAGCTTGATCTTGTGTTTTGACAGCTTCAATACATTCTTCATTTCAGCTTCAAGAATAATTCCCCTTAAGGTTTTGCGTAAACATCAACAGATTGTTCCATTTTTCCCCTCTGAAGGTTTCTTCATTTCTCACTTCAAACTTTCTACCTTAATCTTCAATCTTCAGAATTTCACTTCTTGGATGCATGGTCTTCTGAATTATCCCCAAGATCATTAACTCAAGTTTCCTGAGATATCTTGGAAGCTTCAGCTTGGTCTTCACCCTTCCTCTCTTCTTTACCTTAATTGTCATTACAAGATCCTCCGCAAGCTTTAATATAGCAGGTTTCACTAAACAATTCAATTTAATAGCTCCTCCTGTGTTTTGTGGAACCTGCATACCTATCATTTTCCTTAAAGATTCAAACCTCTATTTTGGCAAAGTCTTGGTGAATAGATCAGCGAGTTGAAAGCTTGATCTACAGAAGGCCATCTTGATCTCCTTTTCTTCTATCAATTCCCTAATATAATGATACTTCACTTTCATATGCTTAGTTCCCATATGATCGGATGGATTCTCAGCCATTGAAATTGCAGCACTAGAATCACAATAAATTGTCACACATTTTTCCTTCAATTCATCTATATCCATCAGAATTTCTTCAACCATTGAGCTTGTTTAGCAACCATATTTACTGCCACTTATTTAGGCTCAGCTGTAGAATGTGCAACACTCCTCTGCTCCTTTGAACTCCAAGCAAAAATTCTAGATCCTAGGCTATAGTAATAACCACTTCTGCTCTTACTTTCATTGCTTCCAACATAGCTAGCATCACTAAACACATATAACTCCACCTTTTCTTCTCTTCCAAATCAAATTCCAACCAGCTTTAGTTGATGTTCCATAGGGGTTCCCATTCCACTACTTCCTTTCAATCCAAACTTGTCAATTAATCCCTCTGCATATTTTTCTAGTGTATGAAATCTCCTTTGATCTATCTCCAGTCCCAAGAAGAAACTCATCTCTCCCAAATCTATCATCTGAAACTTTGATTTCATTAATTCCTTGAATTCTTTTATAAATTTGTCTTGAGTCCCAATTATCAGCAGATCATCAACATACAAAGAGAAAATTAGCTTTTCCCCATCTCTGATTTTTACATAAAAAGTTGCTTCGCTCTTGCTTCTTAAGAACCCATTCTGCATTAGATAGCTGTTGATCCTTGAAGACCAGGCTTTTAGAGCCTATTTCAGTCCATATAAAGCCTTCGCAAGTTTGTACACTTTCTGCTTTTGTCCATTTTGAACATAACCTTTGGGTTGCTTCAAGTAAACTTCTTCATCTAGCATTCCATTTTGGGATGCACTCTTCACATCCATTTAGTGCACCCTCCATCCATTATTTGCAGATAGAGCTAACAACAATCTTACTGTGTCCAACCTAGCTACTGGTGCATATGTCTCAGTATAATCTACTCCATACTCTTTTTTGTATCCTCTCACAACAAGTTTAGCTTTATATTTGTTGATTGACCCCATCATGATTCAATTTTTTCTTGTAAATCCACTTAGAGTCGACCACCTTAGTTTCTGGACTTGGAAAATCAACCAGCAACCAAGTTCCATTTTCTTCAATAGCTTTTATCTCTTCATCCATTGAGCTTTCCCATACTCCTTGCTCGACAACTTGTTTGTATTTCATCGGTTCAGACTCAGTAGGTAAGGCACTTTCTATAATTGTTAGAGCTACATTTGTCTCTTCTTCATCAACTACATTGTACCTGAAATCAAACAAAGGGTTAGTTTCATTATAAATGGAGGTCAGATTCCTCTCCTTGTGTGCACTATCTGAGCTAGATGTCTCCTCCTGAGATTCTGAGCTCAAATCATAACTTCTTGGAACTAAGTCATCTTCAGGGTTTGGTGAAAACTTCTCCTGTGATCCATCATTTCCAGTGCTGTTTATATCTTGTGGTTCCAACTGAGTTGTCTCCATTTGAGATCTTCTATCCACTGAATTGTTTGAATTGTCTGCAGCAGTCATATCCTGATTTGTGGTTTCTCTCAAACTTCCTTCACTACTTGATTCACCTACTGGTAAGTCAATTCCAACACTTCTTGGTTTTCTAGTAGTAGGTTCTTCCTACTTCCAGATTTCATTTTCATCAAACTTCACATCTCTAGATACCAACATCTTCTTAGTTTCAGGGTTATAGATTCTATATCCCTTAGATTCTGCACTATACCCCATCATCACTCCCTTCATTGCTTTCTCATCCAATTTTGTCCTCTTTGCTTTAGGAATATGCATATAAGCTACACATTCAAATACTCTTAGATGATTCACCTTCGTTTTAACTCCAAACCAAACTTCAAATGGTATTTTTTCCTTCAAAGCTCGAGTTTTCATTTTGTTTTGTAAGTAGATAGCAGTAAAACATACTTCTGGCTAAAAACTTCTTAGCACTTTCATTCCAAACATCATTGCCTTTTCCATTTCCACAATTGTTCTATTTTTTCTTTCTGAAACTCCATTTTGCTATGCTAAGTAAGCAACTGAAAATTGATGGAATATGCCTTCCCTTTTGCAAGTTTCTTCATTTTTCTCTTCAAGCTTTCTACCTTAATCTTCAATCTTCAGAATTTCAGTTCTTGGATGCATGGTCTTCTGAATTATCCCCAAGATCATTAGCTCAAGTTTCCTGAGATATCTTGGAAGCTTCAGCTTGGTCTTCACCCTTCCTCTCTTCTTTACTTTAATTGCCATTGCAAGATCCTCCGCAAGCTTTAATATAGTAGGTTTCACAAAACAATTCAATTCAACAATCAACGGAATAAAAAAGGGAAAACTTGAATGGAGTGGTGAATTATTAAGCTTTGTTTATATCATACTTGATGGGTTGCATTTCTTAATTTAATGTGCTTTATTCTCAACAGACATTAAGCGTGCCATACATGAAGTCCTCAAGCAGAAGTCCTCTATGATCAAGCAAGTAGTAAGATCGCTAAACCTCTGATGTTGTTCTTTTATTTCTGGGACAAGAAGGGATGTTGAAAGTTACAACTGAACTTTGTTGCAGATAATTCATTTCTTATAGTTTCTTAATGCTTATTTCTGGGAATTTAGTAATCATCGATTTGATGTTATTGACAGAGTTCAGGTGAAGAATACGGGAAAAGGCAACCAAATAGAGATCTAAGTAGAGGTTTAAGTTTGGTTTCCATATTTTATGCATCATACTTTTAACAATTACAGTGGTTGCATCTGATAGATTCCCTGGAAGCACCAATGTGGGGTTCAAGGCTCTAGAAATTATGGACTCATTCCAGACAAGGTATCAATATTGGAACTTGTAATTTCTGTCTGTTTTCTTTCAAAACCAAACTTCCTTGTGTTCTTTGGTTCCATTTGAACTCGAGAATTTAAATTTTGCTGTTGAAGATCTGGAAAACACTTTTGTATCATCACTAACAATCTTGAGCATGAAACTAGTTGGCCTTAGTAACCAAAATCCTAGACTCAATAGGCTCAGGTTCGAGCCCTCCTAAACCAAAAGACTAAATCTAGGAAAGGAATGTAGTTCAACAAATTGGAGATGATGGCAAAGAACATAGAGCCACAGGAAATATAAACAACTTTATATACAGTATGACTGACGAAATTCAGGAAAATTCGTCAATCAAAACAAAAGGAAAGTTCAGAACAAGATTTCAAGCCTACTTCATTTTCATGTTGTTTGTGAGATAACGACCTAGAATCCAAGACAACAGATATTTAATCTCCATTCTCTAAATTATCTCCACGGTCATGCTTGTTGATCGCCTGTCCTGTCTCATGAGTCATGCAGCTAATTGTCAGCGCCCATGGAGGAGATTCGAGCTAATATAGCCAAGAAAGAAAATGACCATCCTTTTTCTCTTGGGTCACCAAAAGAAACAAAGCTTACTAGATGTTCAGACATTTTTGTTTTTGTCAATAAATAGGTCTCTTATAAGCCGGCACTCATTGAAGGTGAGAACGGAATATAGGACATCTGGGCAATATCTACGCTATTATATACATGAAACCTTAAAGAAGGGTGCATTAGATGGCCCTGGAGCACAGCAAGTCACCTCCTCAATTATGTTCTCGTAAATCTCTGATAGCCTATCGTTTCTTCCTACCAGGCGAACTGCATCACACGGTACATTGAGATTTAGGTACTTCAATTATAATGTTAGTGAAACCAAAATTTGATACTATTTACATACCAGCTTCTTCTTCTTCTTTTTCTTCTCAATATACGCCATGACCTCCTCCTGTTTAGAAAGTGATTCCTCCAGAGCCTAAAGAAAGTAAACACCATAGATACAGGTTAAAGCCCTATGTAACAGCATGTTTTACCTAGTTCTATTTGCACAATATGAAACTGTGATGATTTCCATGCACAAACAACAGCAGCAAAGTGTTTGAGAGAGAGTATGGACATGTGGAGCAGATGAATGTAAATATTCCATCACTAATCAACCTTTCAGTTGGCTATCATATTGAACCTTAAGATTACTGACCTGTTTCAGTTGAAAATGAAATTAAAATGGATGACTATGCTATGACCAAGTTCGGTTTCTTCAAGTAAATGAAGAACTAGTTTTCTGGGAACTCCAACTGAATGTATACCCAATTAGTCTATAGAAGAACTTGCCAAACCAAATAGTTTATAGAAGTGACATTAAGAAATTCTTGTTGAGCCAAAATATGACAGAAATTCTGAGAGCAGAGTATGTACTAAGTTTGATACATGCTGCAATAAGAATTGACTACACTCTGACCAGAATGTACCTTTTTGGTTGCTGCAAGCTCTTGTTCTAAGGTGTCAAGCCGACTTAAGGCAGCATTCAGCATTTCCTCCTTCTCTGGTGGCAGAGTAGCGGGCTTCATGCTCAAAACATTCACCTTCTCCTCCAGTTCAGCCATGCGTTTTATGAAAGCCATGAAGTCTTCGTTAGAGACAGCAGGTGAAGTCTGCTGCTGTTTAACTGGTGGTTCCTGAACATACACAGGACTGGAGTATATGGTGGCATCAGTCAGCTTCTTGGGCACATTGCGCGTCACTTTGATCATGGTCACGATGCCCATGACAAAGGCCATCACACCAGAGATAACTGGAGAGTTCTCTTGAATCTTGATTTCATCATACTTGGTGTGAGAATCAGCTGCCGCAAGTTAAAGGAATCAAGCATGTATTACTATGTAAGGAATACTTTTATAAACATAATCAGTTTGAAGTCAGTTTCTGGATAGGTATATCAGGCAAAGGCCTCCATTATGCAAGTAGCAGAGGATTAATAATATATGAACTATCAAGCTGAACTTAGACACATGCTTAGACCACCTTGCAACAGTTCCTACTCTAAGAATATTTTTGAGGGATCCTTAAATCGGTCTCAATAACAGCCTTAGAGGTTGCCCAAAAAATCAGAAGGCAAGAAGTTTTGTTTCAACTTATAACTTAATTTTGTCTATTAATCATGCAAGATCAACTCTTTTCAGGTAGATACCTCCGGAACAGTTATCTTTATGATGTTATTTGTTGGCAATATACCTTTATAGGCGTCAAACCTCTGACTCTGTAGCTTCTGGCTCAGTAGCTTTTGACTCAATAATTTCTGGCTTAGTAACTTCTGACTTACCGCCATGCTTTTCCAGTTCAAATCCATGGGTTTCTCAACCACAGGCCCGTAATCCTCAAAGGACACCTTGCGGATTTAATTTGCATAAGACGATTAAGAGCAGAGGAAAAGTTAGATTCTCAATGGTACTTCGGAGGGTGAAAATAGAGTGAATGATAGAGAATAATTGAAGTCAACACATGTTTGAGTGTTTCATTGCCATAAAATTAGCTGCAATATTCCAACCGCTACTCTCAGATAGCAAGCATGACATTTGAAATATTTATTAACATAAAATCTGAACTAACAATCATATTGACTCTGGTGACAGTAAATGAAAATGCAGTTGATCATTCCTCAGCTAGCTTAAGGAAGAAGGTGTAGTGAATCTTAAAAACTCTTTTTAAGTATGGTTATTGAACTGCAACCAACTTGCAATTTTCATTCCTCAGCTCCTAGACTTCAATAGTTAGTTTAATTTTTTAAAAGCCAGTCTCACTACTTTGCCAAGCAGCTTGCTCGAACGATTCAAGCCTTTTGATTTCTTACAAACTTCTCTGGAATTTACCTTTCGAGATTTTGCAGAATGCTGTGGAAAGTCTGAAATTCTTGGGGAGTCTGAGGCTTCCTTAGGAGAGTCTAGTCCCTGCATTATACAAAAAGTAAGCAGCTTATGTTTATCCCAAAGCATAAATACAAGTGCAAGGGCAATTTCAATAAAGGAGACCTTTGAGCTGACTGACTCATCATCAGAAATTGCGCTCTCATCCCGATTCCTGTTTGAACATTTATGTGCCCCATCTTGAACCATCTGCAAGTTGATAACTCAAAATTTAGTTGCTAATTTAAGGACTTACATATGCAATGAATTTCGATTGAAGTTAGGCTGTTAAATGGAACTGCAAATCACCTTCAAAATCTCTTCATTCTGCCATGGGCCCTTATCAGAGCACAGACATCCTCCTTTCTCGGCACAAGTACAGGTGCCTCCCAAGAAGTCTGGCAACTCACTGAGACAGGAGGGAGCCACCAAGGAATAGAAGGCATAAAGCAAAAAGCAGACAAGAAAAATCAGTGCCAATAAGCATGATTTACGCAGGAATACACTGAATCACCCACAAATACTGGATAGCAAGGAAAAAAACAACTTCGAAGAGGAGAACTAAGAGGTAGGACAAGGCAGAACGACCAAAATGATAGAAACATTGTGCCAACTCATTAAAAAATAAAAACTTGCCTAGCATCAATTATCTCCAGCAACTTGCTCTGGTACTTATTGCCAAGAACCTGAAAATGATTGCTAGTAGTAATCGGTTATTTAGGTCAGACAAACAGTTTTAATTTGAAACAGCGCAAAAAGCACATTACATGGATCTTTGCTGTGGTCTTAGGATCAAGGAAAGATTTGATGGTGTTCCACAACATTCTGAATCCAGACCCTGCATTGATGATGAACATGCGATTCAAGGTCTGCATACAACAAAAGTTGACGTAATATCAGAATTAGCTTATTCATGGTAAAAGGACGGAGACTGGTATAGTGAAACAAAAATTACTATCCGATCATAAAATCAAGCGAGACAGAGAAATCAATACCTCAGGATAATTATTACCATCAATGTTCTGAATGCGGGTGATGAGATCCCTGGCTGCTTTGGTGAAATTTTTGAGGCCCTACAACAGATTGAAAATATGTGTTTTAATGTAGCTGAGAAAAGCTACCAAACAGAGCAGAGTCTGTGCATCTCCTACAACTTTTGAAGTCATCGGAGTTCCTCACAGCAGTTATCCTAATTTAATTATCATACATCAATGACAACTTTTCTTACTCACCACTCCCTGCACATCAAGAATGGTTGTGCTTTGATCAATGTGCTTCTTTGCTGCAATCGAGCAAGCTGGAAACTTAAAGGCAAAAGCTTTCTCGAATTCCTGGACATGGTATTTGAGATATCTGTCTGTATCTGTAACTTGCATTAACTTGGTAGGATCTACTAGGCCTAGCCTCTCAATATACAAAGGTCTACCATCCTTATCTACACCGTGATACCCTTGGGGATAACACTTTACAACTTCATCGGCTTCTTTGTATTCGAAGTCCTTCAGAGAAGAAAATTATTGAAAAGCACAAAGTGAAATTTCATCAAGCAATGGCTGTCAGCCACACTATTCTGTTATGAGTGCAGATAGACACAAAACCTACATCTACTAATTTAGCAGAAATGCTGAACCCTTCAATACCTCCATGATTGTGTCTGTGCCGAACTCTTTTCTCCACTGAAGCATATCAGACCACATTTGCTTTGCTTTCTCAATGTCAAATTTCCTGGCTTTCAAGAATCTAAATCAACGGAGAAGAAAATGGTCAATTATTTGAATTGATGAATCAAATCATACATACATCAAGCAAAGAAGTCCTGATAAAATATTCCTGAATTTATTAGAATGGACGTGGAAAAGAAAGAAGGAAAAAGTAACCTGAGCATCATGTGATAATCATCATGCTTTGTGGGCAGCATTTCCTCCAATATAAGGGTTTGCCGGAGAGCATCAACAGCCTTGATCTCCTCCGCATCATGGACATCCTCAATTTCTATTGACATGACTTTACTACTTCTCCGACCCTTTTTTGTCAAAGACTTCCTGAATTTGTTTGAGGCATAAACTGCTCTCTTCTTAAACGACTCAGTTCTGGTCTTCTTCTTAAACGACTCAATTCTGGTCTTCTTCTCATCCCCAGAATGGTCCAACTCAGTTACTGCCAGAACCATCGACACCATGAACCAACCAAAAGACATGTTTTGCTTCTTTAAAAATCACAATTCAAAGATGGGATTTCACCAGATCAAAACTAACAAATAAAAACATCGTCTGAATGCAGGAGGCTCCACCAATTAAGGGTCATATAGACTGTTTCTAAAACTTTTCTGGAACCTAAGAAAGTGACAGGGGTTTTCAAAGACAAACCTGGTGAGGGAGACAGAGGTCCGGAGACCGCAGCCATTGGCGCGAGATGTTGGTCGTGCAACACGTTAATGGCACAACCAAGGCTCTGACCAAATGCCTGCAATTACACTCCAAAGAAAAGACAGAAACAGCCAGAGAATGAGTACAATCTTACCAAAACTAGATCAGCTAGGTAAGATAATAGGAAATGAAAGGGTAGAAGGAAGAAAGAGAATGACCTCCGCGAAGAGTAAGGGAAATGTAAGGACATAGAAAGACAGATAATGAGAACGACTAATTCTGCGGACATGGGAGATATTTGCGGGGAAACACAGTGAGGTATACACGTCGAAGCTTAAGGACTCCATGCCATTTTTTGGTACACTTGCATCTGTTGTATTTTTGTTACCACTACAGCTCAGCTTGTTGATCCAATTCCTATATCTAACGAACGAGTCCAGTGTTTGTGTCGGATTCTGATTCTCCCAGCCTAGTCCTAAATCTTCAACAGAATTTTAAATCTTTTAACTGACTTAAGACCTACTTTTAACTAACGGTCTCCTGCTTTGTGATAGTTTCTAACGTACGAGGGGATTCCTACTAGTTGTGATAGTTTCTAACGTACGAGGGGATTGTAATGACCACGAAGAGGCAAGTTGATTAGAGGCATATGATTATTCATTGGTAAAGAAGGGTACAATTTTTTCAGTTAGCCGGTGGTTAAATGATAAAATTAAAATTAAACTTATAAGACATGTTAACCGGTTTGGAGTTTCAACTTTCAAGCCTCCCAATGGCCAATGGACGGCATTCTTTCTTGGCGTTGGAGGGAGTTCACAGGGAGGGAGAAAATGCATTAACTTTGAATCCTTGTTGATGGAACCCAGAAGGAATGTGGGTTACCTATCAATATTGTCATGGACCAAACATTGAAACAAAGAGAAATCATATCACAAACTTGCTCAGCCATACATGGCACTGTCCTATGCGGAATTACAGAATTGTACCTGCATGGTCATAAACACACCATCACAACGCTCTTTTACTTCCAAAACTCCGATTCCCTAGACCCACATAATTCCATCTGTTTCTATTGCACTCAGTCTTGAAGATAATACAACCAATTCTGATTGAACAGAATCTACAGTGATAACTGACAAAATAAAATGTCAAAACTCCACAGGTAATGTCTTTTCAATCAGAATCAGAGTCAGATCCCACAGATGATCTAACGGTTCTGCGCCTATTTTCATCATAGTCATTTTCTTCATCATCCTCATCGTCTTTCTTCTCACTTATTATCCCTGTGAGCAAGTTGTTGAGAGACCAATACATAAAACTATAATTTTCAGAAGTTACTGATACTGACCTTTCTTTATCAGTTGGATCTCAAGTGCTTTTGTTGGGAAATCATCTTTTGCTCCCAAGTCTTGGAACCCAATCAGTCTATCTGTTGCAATCCCTTTCCTGGATAACAGAAAAGGCAACCTACTCATCACAGCATTCAATAAATATCAATAACACTTACTTGAACAAATTGTCTAGTGCTCATTTAAATTCATTTAGGGTCATACAAGAGTTGTGTCTTTGAACAATTCAATGTAGCATTTTCTAGACTGAAATCTTTAACACACCTACAGTGCTATTTGTCATAATTGCTAGGTCTACTGTTCTGCCAGAGGAGAACAAACTACACTGGTGTCGTAAGTGATAAAGCGAGTGATCCGGTTGAGAAAAACAATTTGAGAAAGAAGCCTTAGAGATTATACCTGAATAGAATGACGCACGGCAGAGTTTTGATTCCAAGTTTGGCGATAAAGAAGGGTGCATTCTGCATTATTGTTGCATTAAGCCATTTCCAAAAACAGAGAGAAAATCAAGTTTCGAGAATCTACCTCTGCATCCAGCTTTAAGAACTTTGTACCAAGATGCCTAGGTGCAAGAGCCTTCAAATGCTTATCCATTATCCTAGAATAATCAATTCTCTTGGTCAAACAAGTTGTCACAGATTAATATGCAATTTATATGTCCAGACATGGGTATGAGTACAAATGCCCTCATGCCCATAAGATAGATAGGAAGAGACAAGCATAAGCTATACTTGCACCGGTAGAACTCTTTATGATAGAAGTGGCAAATCACTTTTTCACTCCCAGTGACTTCACCCAAGAAATCCCCCTCACATATCTCCCTGTATTCTCCGTGTCCTTGCGTCTTCAGGGCTTCTCGTTTCTCAGCTTCTTTCTATTAAAATAAATCCCGTGGTCAATACTCACAGAGTCCAGAATGCCCACTCCAGACGCAAAAAAAGCATGTGGGGCAGGACAGAATGTCAAACTTATCACCTTAAGTGCTGCTATCCTATCAGCATGTAACTTTTCCAGCTCTGGATCCTGCATAACAAATGCAATGAGTATACATAAACAAAACGATTAATTGATGGAATCAACAGAAAGATGTCTCTCAAGCTTACGTCCATCAATTCATCAAGGTCAACCTCATGGTTGACAGAACTTGATGGCTGCGGTTTTTCTTGATCAAGCAGTTCCTGTAATGTCAACAACATCGAGTCATTAGATGCCATAGGCAACAGATCAAAGTTGTGGATTGAAGAGTACATGGTTAGATGGATTGGCAAGATCAACTTTATTTACAATTAAGCTGTAGTTATACACTTACATACAAAAGTTTGAGAACCACACAATGCAGGAACGAATATGAAACCTCATGTAAAACTGATAATCACAACTAGCAGAAGTAAAGGGAACAGGAAGTTGCAACAGTACAGATTCACTGGATGTAATATGCTGGAGCTCGCACGACAAGATAACCAGTTGGTTTTAACCACTGATTGCCTCGCAAAAGACAATTCAACTTTCCAACTTTAGAAACCCATATACCAGTAAGCACCTATTGACGCTAAAGTCTCAAACTTTAATTAGAAATGAGAAGCATACGAGTAAGTTTATTTTTTGCACAAAGTAGGACAGGTACTAAACAATTAAAAACTTAAATATATGCAAAAATGATAAAATGGGTCGTAAAGGGTAAGCATATAAAGAGTTCTTCCACTAAAATCAAACCCCAAACGTGCCAATGAGAGATTGATAGTTCTTAAAACAAACAACAACCAGACAGCAACAAAACAGATCCAACAACCGAAGCACAACCCATGAAAGCAGATTAGCATGAAAAAGGCTTCAAGAACACCCCAAACCTTCTGGTAATCTCGAGCAGCTGCTGCCATTACATTGCCAAAAGCCAAGTTTGACAACGTTGATTTAACTGAATCGGTATCCATTTCCCTTCACTTCAATTTTATAAAAAAAATAAATCAAAACAACGTCATTAACCAAAGGACACTGTCCTTAGCAAATTTGCAAAGAGCTGAAAAGGGTCTAGTGTCTGACCTGGGCTAGATGCGATCTGAGATTGTGAACTTCAACCGAAAATCTGCAATTTTTCGGAAAGGTCTTAAGGGGAAAGAAAACGAAACGTCAAGATTCAACGCAGGGGCAGGGCTCTGGATATAAACGACGAGACGTTTTGAGTATCACAGACAAAACGGTGAGTTTAAGGGCTGTATGTTGGGTAGATTTTTGTCTTTTGGCAGATTTGGCTGGGGAAAACCATTTATTAGTTCCAGACAACCCTGATACAGGGAACTATTTCTCAACAAACAAATCATAAGATATCATTTGCCAAAAAAAGTAATTTATTATTCATATCAAAATTATAATATTATGTAATGTTATTAGTAGTTAATAATATACTAATTTATCTTATTTTATTAATAATTAATAATATAATTATTAGTTTAATATGATAATGAATTAAGTCCTTTTATTGAACTTTTATTCATTATGTAAGAACAACAATAAATAAACTTATCAATTTATTATTTTATTATAATTCCTATTTTATAAAATCAATAATTAATTTTGCTTTTAATAAGAAAATTGGTAAAAATTCTCTTTATTTATTATTAATCATATTTGCTTATATTAAAAATATAATGATTAATATGTAATATTAATTTATTTTATTAACAGCTGATAATATATTATTTTAATGTATTTTATTAATAACTAATAAATATATTTATATACATTAATATTAAAATAAAATAAATTATTATTAAAAATAAATTATGTAAATATGATAAATTGTTAACATTCTATTTTTGCAATTTCATTAATTAACATAAATATCATTCTGTTTTAATAAAATAAAAAATTCGATAATCTTAATATTGTATTTTAATATAAAAAGATATGTGAATATAATAAAATAATAAGAATAAAATCACATTAATTACTATTTACTTTAAAGTATATGAACTATAAATAAAAACAAAATTTGATCGTCATAATTACTATTATTTTAACATAGAATAAAATCTAATAAATACTTAATTTATTATCGTATTAAAATAAAATTAATTAATTATTAAAAATATGATAAATTATTATATTATTAATCGTGACTAAAATCAATTAACGTTACATATTCAATTTTCTTATACTTTTGAAGTAAATAATAAAAATAAATATATTAGATTAATAAATTAATTTGTTTAAACATTCTACCTTTGTGGATTGTCACTTCCCTATATCTCGTTGTGATATGGTTTTACACGGACAAAGTTTATTACGAGTTACATTGTTAATTAAAAACCTTTGTAGAATGAGACAAACCATAAGGAGGTACTTCACTTGTCTCCCACTTAATTACAAGTGAGTTAGTAAGGGGCTCTCCTGGTTTAAGTAAGGTCACAGGTTCGAACCGTCCTCATGTATGCAGCCATTTAAAACTTGGAGTCAGAGCTTTACCTCCCGTAAGGGACCTACCCAACTCAAGCGGGGATTGGTTTGAGTGTAAAAAGCTTAAAGGTGTCTTCTCATATTGGGACCCTTCTAGGACACCTCGTAGGCAATAAAAAAAATATTAATGAGATAAACCTAAAGAAGTTATGAACACTCTATCACATTACTTTAAGCTTGTGAATTAAAAGAATTTTGAAAATGGAGCTATTAATTGCGTTTTCTAACAATGTTTCTTCAATTGTGGTGTTGTTCTATCTAGGACTGAATGCTTAAATGAGAACATATTGGACAAAAAGAAATTTATAAAGGAGATTTTATGGTCTTATTGAGTATCCAGTAAACTAAATATTATACAAGAAAATGGTACAATTTTGTCATATTATACTTTATTGAATCTTGTCTAACCCCTTTTCAAAAGGTTATGTGTTGTTATCTTTTTGCTTGACATGATAGTCCATTCAGTGGTAGGGAAATTTAAGTGATTCAAAGATTAAGATGGAAAATTCTAGCTTAAAACATAATTCTAAACATGCCACATATGAAGAAATTATCAAAAATGCTTAGGATGTTAAAAGGATAAAGTTGGATGGACAAATGTGGAAAATTGAAATGGAGTATAAGATATAGTTGCAAGAGCTTGAGATGATGGCTATAATGAAAGAGAATATGATGTTGAAGAGGATGTTATATACATATCTCATATTGTTTATTATGGTGATAGTAATCACTATCTTGTATTTGTGCCACCTTTATTTATAAACATTTGTATAAGATTAATATTGGAATATATATGCCTGTGGCAAATATATCGCTATAATCTCCTATTGTTTAGTAAGTTCAAAGTGTAATTCCAAATTCAATAGGTCCACCAAGTTATATAATTTGTAATCTATGTATGATAGAAGCTTATACACAAAACACTAATGCAATGGACCTTTAAATAAATACCATTGGTTGAATTCTATATCTATATTTTTATTTTACATCCCAAAAAATTTCTCAAATCAAAGTAATGATTCTAATATAAATATCAATATGATTACAACCATGTATAAGCATTAATAGTTCAACACCTAAAATATAATTCAACAGCTAAACTAAGATACTATTTTATCAAGCTTTATTTCACTAAATACCATCTTCCATAATAAGAGTGATAAGCTTTATGATTCATTTGCACTTTGTGAGAATCAATATATGTGTCAACATGTTGTGATGTTTTAGAACCAAAAGCTCTATATTGAGTAGCTTATTCTTATAGTTGTCATGATGTTATGGTTAACTTTGGGCTTGGTAAGAGAGCCTGAGCCTTACCGGAGTTGACTCAGTCTAGTATGAAGTCAATAGGTCTAGCTTGAGTTAGCCTTATTTTAAATTGAGCTTAAGCTTTTTTTAAAGAAAAAAAGGTTTCGGTTTGAGCTCTCTGGCTTTGCAACTCAAACCTGAATTAAGTTTAACCTCATCCATATATAACAAGATTTCATTTTATTTATGTAAAAACAAAATCGTTTTGTTACTAAGTAAATTAAAATAAAATATCTAAATGATGTCATTTCACTTAGCCTAGTTAGGTTTGGCCCAACTCAATCGAGCTTCAGGCTTGTCAAGTCTAATCAAGCTCTGGCCATTAACTTTAAGATCAGTCCCAATTTAGAAGGTTCAAGTTAGGCTCAATCAAAAGCAACTGGGGCTTAAGCTAGCTTTAGCCGTTGCCAAATTTACTTGACATAACCTTCTGCCTAGTGCTTATTGATTGAAATAAAAGTTGATAAGTATTAGGATCAATTGACTAAAGCTCCTCTTTTTAAGCATTAATGTTAAGGTTGAATGTTGACAACTTGATATTGTTGGCTGGCTCTGATAGATGTTTGTAAGGAGGTTGGAAAGTGATTATACCCTGTGAGTGGCTAGTTGCATTGAAATGTATACATATAAATAATGTTAATATAGTGGAAGATATAATTGGATATATCAATAATTATGAACATACATTTTACAATTTTTAACCTTAATTCCAGGTTGATTACCAGGTATACAGCTCCTCTTATTGTGCCCAAGTTTTTATATTTCCTACATACTTAAAGTTATCCCTTATCTGAAAAATTTTATGATTTCTTTGATCTTCTTCTTATTCTTCATTGGTCTATAAGGCATTATTCATTCTTTCAGTAGATATATTTCCTCTTGATTGTTTCGTATCCAGAACTTAAGACCCCTAATTGGTTGTAACATGATTTGATATGCCTTTATAAACCCGTTTTTCTTGTAATAACCTTCCATATATGACTCTGGTTATTGCTTCGTATGAAAAATGACACTAATAACATGAGTACATAGGTACCGTAAAGTTATCATATCCTACAGCTACATGTGTCCTTGCCCAAATGCACTATGTGTGTATTATCCCCATTAGTGACTTCATAAGCCTTATCTCCATTCCAAATGAGTTCTCATTTTTAATGCATTTAGTTTATTATTGTTCATCCTCTTCATTGCCTCTAATGTAATGTTATCTTTCTTTCCATTTTTTTACTTATTTAATTCTAAATACCCTTCATTATTATAGTCCTTATTGTCTTTAATATACTAATAAGTGGCCTTTTCCTGTATAGAATCTATGAATTAAATGTCTTACTTATATTGATATCCATAATTAGACATTTATACTAAATGCTTTGAAATTACTTACTCCGTCTCACTCATATTATTATCCATAATTAGATATTTAGACTGAATGCTTTAAAATGCCTTAATCAAAGTTTCCTTAGGATATTCTAATAAGACCTCTATAAAACTTGGTTCCAATATATTCAATATAATCAATCTCTTATTAAATTATTATCAACATGTTGATCATGTACAATTCCATAAAAGCTTTCCTGAGATATTTGTCTTGTCATCTCGACGCCTAATTATAATATAAGTGCCTTGTACACATCCTAAGTGTAAAAGAGGACAACATACTATTTATGTCTCTTATGATTCCATGAAAATATTTAAAAATAAGTTAAAACCTAATAACTTACATCTATTATACATAATAAAATACCTTTTAGATATATCAGATCATTGTAATTTTATAACCATCTCCTAGCTGTAATTCCATTACAAATTGCTTAATAAACTAAGTACAGTTTTTAGAATTCTCAAACTTTATGATTGCTCATGAAATTAAATGCAAGATGGTTGCCATAAATCCTTGTTACACTAAGAAGTTTCCCTTGATACTTAATTTTCAAGAAGCAACCACCCATACCAATGATAAGTCTTAACTTCTTTCGCCCATGTTTCATTTTATGGAAACATACATACATTCTTTTAAAGACTAGTTTATTTCCTTATTGAATTCTTTTAAGTTGTAGCTCAATTTTGGACCTTGCATTTCTATCCTTTAATTTAGTGATATAACCATTTAATTTTGTGTATTGTTTGTGTTGTTCCTTTTGCTTTACTTTTAATACTTTTCTTCTAGCATATTCGTACTTACTTAAGTTCACAAGAAAAAATAAATTTCTCCCTAGATTATTTAATATTCTTTTTAACTTTGATGCTTGGTTTGTTGAGGATCATTTCCTTAAAATGCCTCATAATGTAGGTCAAAGTCATTCGATGATATTTGTTTGTTGGGTTACACCTTTGCCTTGACTTGTATAATTTTAGTTTCAAGCATTTTTTCTTATGTCAGATGATGCATATAATTAAAATAGACAACTAGGTTTTTTTTCCCCCATATCTAATCCTTTTAGACTTAATTCTTTTTTAGTTTCAAATTAAAGCCAATTGCAGTTGCATAGTCAACCACTACGTCTTTGAAATGCTTGGTCTTTTCAAACATCGTTCCTAGTATCCAGTATGCTTCTACTACTCCAAGAACATGCCTTTTTGTTTAACTAAATCTTCTCAAAATAACATTTGACTCTTCAACATTAGTCCTTATTAATTAGAAAACTTTCAGGATTTGATGAGTATGTATACATTTGATGACAAGCATAAACAGTAATAATAAGTGTGTACATTTGATGACAAGCATAAATAGTAATAATAAACTTTGCTTCTATATCTTCCTCATGAAAAAGTGTTTTGTTACTTATATTACTCAATCATTTGAATCTACATCTTCTTTATGTTGCTCATGACTAATATTATCATGTTTTTTATGATTTGCGTCTACATTTTCATCATCACTAATTCCATCTATATTTGTATTTACATTTGCATTAATAGCTACATCTTTATTGGCACCTATTGTTATCCCTTACGTTGTTTTTAACTTTAATCATATCATTTTCAATATGATTCTCTACCTCATCCATATCCTTTTCAATATCTTTAGGCATTATATCCATGCCCTTAGCAATTTCACTCAAAATGTCTACATCCATAATATCTTCATTCATGTGTGCACCTACTCACA
This sequence comes from Erythroxylum areolatum, assembly GCA_024520975.1. NCBI lineage: Eukaryota > Viridiplantae > Streptophyta > Magnoliopsida > Malpighiales > Erythroxylaceae > Erythroxylum > Erythroxylum areolatum. Next base: position 13,349,649 of record JANIJH010000225.1, on the reverse strand, counting down.
CCATCTTTTATGCCACTTCACCATTTGTAATACAACCACTAGATTATCTACATTCTTTAAGTACACATCTATAATCTCACGTCCCTAACAACTTAATCAAGTTAAGAGCACTTTAGTTAGACTCTAATTTCTTCAAACCATCATTTAAGCTTATATATGAAATCAAATACCATGCACTTATTATGTTCTTATAGCTCAATAATATCCCCATTTAGATAAACTTTTATAGGGTTAACATAGACCAAGCCTACATTGTTAAATGTCTATGTGTTAGGACTATTATATTGAGCAATGCCTCCTTGTATGAAATGCCCACCACCGAATAGTCTAATGTTGAAATTCTCATTAATTGTTAGTCTACAAAGCATGTAATAAAGTATGTAAGTATTTGCATTCAAAAGGACCAATGCATGTAACAAAGTATTAAGTAGCTGGCTCTAAAAGGACCATTGCATCTCACAAACTATATAACAAACAAGTATCAAAGTATCATTACTAATTAGAAATCTTTTAACTATAATTCTTTTATAAACTCAATCTAATAACAGTTAGTTGAAATGGCATATGTGATTTAACAAATTAGTTAAGGTCATACCATATTAACTATAGCTAAATTACGCAAAAAAAAAACTAGTTAAACCATGTATTAGCAGATCAAAAGATGTGTAGATATATTTGTTACTTACGTTGAGGTCCGATATAAAAAGCTACATATCATTATGCCTTTATATGTCCTGCCACTAATCTTCTTTTCCTCAAATATTAAATTGCCTATTATGAATGTGAGTTTTTATGTTGAAAAATATAACCAAAGTAATTTAATGTTTTTATAAAAGGGATCAGTTACTTCCACAAATAAACAATTCCACACAAGGAGGATCGCCAAAATCTTCTTTGATTTTGAAACAATTAGAATATAAAACAAAATTGTTGATTCCATGTCAAGTGAGAAGGGACCCCAACCCTCTCATGTTGCCTAATACCAAACACTTAGAATACAAAGTTTGATTTCATGATAAGATTAAACTGAAAATTAACTTCGAAAAAACAAAACCCAGCTTGTTTACATAAAGAAGGACCATAACCTTCTTTTGTCGCGACAATACAAAAAAGTATTAATGAGATTAAACCAAAAATAAATTTCAAACAAACATAACACAACGGACCACAATCCTCTTCTGTTGCTAAAATAGCAAACGCCCACTTAAGAAGTTGTTACAATTCCAAATAATGCTCTAACCCCAAAGTCTCCTGTGCACCGCGATATGGATCGATTCTATTAGATTAATAGATATAGGAATTTAGGTTAAAGACATTAGAGTTTCTTTGCAATTAGTGTTCTTAGAATTAAGAATGAGTAATATATGAGTTTGCAAGAGAACGTAGGGTTGTTTTCTACCGCGTAATGATATTAAGTAAATTATTTTCCTAATCTCATTAAGTTCTAGTTTAACAAAATAATTTAAAATTATTTTGAGAAAACATAAATGCCATGTTAGGAGCCAAGTAGGCCTCACTATGCCATATTGGCACTTTATATAGGACATACTAATGCCCCTTAATAGAAATTTGAGAGAAATGACAAGAGTCTTATAAAAAAAAAATTTATAAAGGAAGCTACCGAAAATATTACATAATCAGTATAGGGAAAACCATTCCTGACATATCCTCAATAAGGATGGGGTGGCACCCTATGGGTGGAATATCAAAATAAGTGATCCTAAGATCAAAATGGCTTGCGTAGTTAGCTAACCAGTCAGCGCATCTATTGCTCTCTCGATAGATATGTCGATGAACAACAATCCAGTTACGAGTGAACAGCTTGTTGATCCCCATGATTATGAGATTGAGAGCCTTTGCTCGATTGGCTGAAGAGGATAGTATTATGAGTACTGTGGTGGAGTCCACTTCAAGTTTGATCAGGTGGTAACCCAGGTTTCACACTAGCGTGAGCCCGATAAACACGCCCCAGAGCTCCGCGTACACCGATGCACACCATCCAAGGTTTTGAGAGAAACCCCTAAGCCAGTTGCATGCAATATCCCGGATAAGTCCACCCGTTGTGGCTATGGACATGGACCGTTTGCTAGCTTCATCAGTGTTTAGCTTTACCCACCTAAGAGGAGGTTTGCACCATCCAATAAGTTGTTCTATTCGAGGGCGAGGACCAGAAGTCGCTTGACTGTGCCATTCAGCTGCTTTGCATATCAGACCTGCATAAGACAAAATGAGAGACATTGGTGAGGAAGGCCAAGTAAACTGCTCATCAAAGAGGGTCATGTTTCGCCATGTCCAAAGGAACCAGCAAGTAGTGCCAAAGAGGATCGACCAATCATGCCCTAATACTTGCCGATGGTGTTAGAGATTTTTACTGAGCCACTCCCAATTTGACATAGTGAAAATTTTAGTAGAAACTATGTAGGGAGGGAACATGTTCCACACTTGGTGGGCTTTATTACAGTCACATATGGTGTGTAACGAGGATTCATCAAGGCGACAATGATAACAAGCACCATCCGTAGTGAAATGCTTTTGGACTTGGTATTGGTTAGTGAGTAATTGATCGTGAGCTAGTAGCCAAAGGAATGAGCGAACACGTTGGGGGCCCTGCCAGTGCCATATAATCTGCCAAATCCCTTGAGGCAAGGTATCTTCATCGTCCCTAAGCATGGAATACATGTAAGCTACAGAGAATTCTCCGGTGTTTGAAGGCCCCAAATCAATTTATCTTACCCTAGGTAAGACAGCGGAGGAAACGTACCTGCTATTAATCGACAGATCAACGTCAGGAGATGAGATTGAATTCCAATTATTGTCACTATCGACAAATTGATGGACACTGAGGTTGAGAGAAGAGTCCGGGACTGGGGATGTAACGTGGGTAATTGTAGCGCCCCCTTACCGTGGAGTACACACCGGGACGCTCGTGAGTCGTTCCGACGCATATCCCACAGCAAGGCAGCACTACTAACGAAAACATTCACTAAATACTCGCATGGCATCAATATAATAAAATCCATAATATGAAAATCACTGAATTT
>JANIJH010000225.1:13320113-13333249 GCA_024520975.1 Erythroxylum areolatum | reverse complement strand
ACTGTACAAGTATATAGCTACTAACTAAAACGACAACACTTTAGTAAACAATAAATAAATAAACGTTTATCTTAACAGTTTTCACATGCTGAATAATCTAGCTTTGAGCATGTTGAATCCTATTTTGCGTCCTAAGAGTTTGATCACAATTGCATTTTCCCAAACTTTATCAAGCTTTCCTTTGAATGTGTTGGAGAGTTCAATTCCCAAGCCGAATTCTCCTTGAATTATCGAGATGTCTCCCTCTGTTGTTTCAATGGGTTCTTCTAAAGGCCAATCCAGGTCTTGTGGTTCCTTGCCTGATTCAGAATGTCCAGTGACCACCGCACTATAACTAAGAGGTTGGCTCGGTACCACAGATGCGCACTATAATTAAGAGGTTGGCTCGATACCACAGATGCAGGTGAAGGAAGACCTTCATCCCTCTCGCGTATTCTATTGTAACTTTTTTTGCCGCATGTTCCAAGACAGATGAATTGAGAGCATTTGTTTCCATATCGATTCGTGAGTAAAACTACAATGATTGGGTCAAATCGTTTTCCCTTTCTTCAGAGAATTTTGCTTGCAAAGAAGGAAGGGGACTTAGCGCAAGTTATTTCTCTTAAGATGAGGAGATCAAAACAAGTGCTGAGAACACTGAAGCTTTGACCGCTGGAGAGCGTGCAGCAAGGTTCTTATCGATTTTCATTGTAATCTTTTGTTGCATGACAAGAACATAAAATGTCATTTTATTACACAGTATAAAAGTACAAGAATTTTCAAGTTACAATCGGGAGACGACAACATGAGACCGTGATCACGTAGGAAATGGTTCCAGGCTTAGCTCCTATTCTCTGCCTTTGTCCATATACCACCTCTAAATCCAACATCCTCAATAGGAAAGGCCACTAAATCGGGACACCAACTAGCATTTACGATCCTCAGAGATGGCATTGCTTTTTGCACCATTGCCCACTCCATTCCCAAGTCCGAGATAGATTCCAGCATCATCCCTTCTATTTTCCACACAGCACCATTCTCTCCCCAGAAACTTTGGTGCATTTTTTCAAGATTTCCAGAAGAAATTGACAAGTACTTAAGCATAGGAAGTGAAATGGGGTTGAGCCAGGAAGGACTAATGCTTCCTGGATAAAATTTGAGGCACAGCTCATGGAGTTCTTGTGGAGGAAAGAGTTTGTCAAGTTTGTCAATGAGATCGGTACCATGACTGTCAAAGCAACTTATTATCAGAAATTGAAGTTCCTGGAGGTTTTCAAATACATTAACATCTTCGTCATTGATCTCTTTGCCCTGGTTCAAATATAAGCTTAGTGTTCTGAGTCTAGTCAAGTTTCTCAATTCAGTAATCCGACAACCCTCTAATTGACTCGGTATTGAAGGTCTGAAGCCTAACAAAACCTCAAGATTTGACAGCCTTCCCACACCTTTTGGCAAATACTCAAGTGAACCGCAATGGCTTACATCTAACACCCTAAGCTTCTTGAAGGTCATGAGATAAGGTGGCAGAGTTTTTAGATTGTGGCAATAACTGACATCCAAAATCTGAAGATTTTTTAGTTCCTCCAGCGATGGTGGGAGTTGAATCAAGGGGTGCGTGTTGCTCAAGCTGAGGTACGCTAAATGCTGAAGTGAACCAATGCGACATAAGAGACCTGTGAGAGGTGTGTCAAATATGGATTTCCTAATATCCAAAACTCGCATGTATTTGCAGTCACTAAGCCTACAAGCAATGCTAGATGAAACCTTGTTAACTTCACCAGTCTTTGTTGTGGACAACAATGCTCGTAACCTTTGATTTCCAGTGAGTTGTTTTTCTTCCATCTTGCCACTAATCCCCAAATGACGGCAGCCAGTGCCAGTGAGTTTAAAGAATGAATCATCTTCAGCCATTCTGATCACCAGATCACGAACCATATCATGAATTTTGCAAGTGTAGATAGTTCCATTGTAAGTTTTATCAACCACTTCTAACAAACAACGATTTGTCAACCCAGAGAAACAGTCCTCCCCAGCTTCAGTTGATGGCCTACTAACTCTCGATGGGACAAATCCCTCACCAATCCACCAATGAACCAATTGTTCTTTTGTTACGACACAGTCTTCTGGGAAAATGGAGAAACTGAGGAAGCAAGATTTGAGGTATGGAGGGAGCTCATCATAACTCAATTGGAGCGAAGCCATCACCGAGTCATCATTTTCTGCCAATTCATCTCGAAAGTTATCCGCAATTCGTCTCCAGTCATGGTAATAAGGTTTATAGAGCAAGAGTCCTCCAATTGCCTTGATTGCCAATGGAAGACCTTTACACTTCTGTACAATTTCATTCCCAACCGTTTCTAGCTCAGGGTATGTGCACTCACCACCATTTGCCGCAAATGCTATCTTTCTGAAGAGTAACCAACTATCACTGTCACTAAGGAAATTAGGTTTGTGGATTCTTGATTCAGGGACTCTCATCTTCTTTGCAACTTCCTCATTTCTTGTAGTTATGATTATGCTGCTTCCGTTACTCTTGGGCAAACCTTCATAGATCCTAGTCCACCAACCTCCTTGTAGGCTCCATACATCATCCATCACAATCAAGTACCTCTTACCTAGAAGATACTGGTATATCTTTCTCAGCAATTCACCTTGGTCATCTCCTATGCTTGCATCTCCCAGGCTCCTAAGGATGCTTCTCATTATTTGTTTTTCATCAAATGTTTCAGAAACTGATACCCACATTCTCCTCTCAAAGTGATCTTCTATGTCTCTGTCATTGAAGACCTCTTGAGCAATGGTGGTCTTCCCCAATCCACCCATTCCAACAACCCCAATTGATAACATGCCATAATCTGCTTCAAAAAGCCAACCTTTAATCTTTTTCTTGTCACCTTCCAGTCCAACCACTTGAGTATGGTCATACACTGGAGAGCTCCATCTAGGCATTTGGTCATTGCGAGAATCAGTTCTACTCATTCCTCTATTGATTGAAGGGCCAAGATAAGCCATGATGTTCTGCTTAATGTTACTAATTTTTTCATTTATTTCCTTGAGTCGCTTTCCAGTTCGATACTGGAATTGAATTTTCGGAGGATAGATACACATAAACCAACTGCTCTCCTCCCTTGACTGAAGTTGACAGTCTGCTAGTATATCTTCAGCTTCATAAATCAGCTCTCGCAAATTGCCCATAATCGTACATAGAATCTTGTTCTTCCTCTTTTGTTTGTCTGCATCTTTAAGAAAGGATTGCATTAGTTGAAGCTCACTCTGCAACTTTTCAAATGGTTCTCTTAATTCATTAAATATTGTGCGGCCCTCATCTATCAGAGTGTTCAACAACCTCTCCAAGAATACAGAGACAACTGCATCGACCATGTCTTTGCCTGAAATTCTGAGACAAACAGAAAACTTCTCTAATCAATAGTTTGTTACAAGGATAGAACAATAGCCACCTCTGCTAACACCGTCACTGACAGAATCTTCCAAATGATGGCTAAATATTAAATGTTAGCATTTACCCAATCCACTTAGAAATTTCCTTATTAAAACTTCTGTACAGTAATGTAATGGCTCTTGGCAAAAAAGTTGAAGAGAAACGGGAAAATGAACAAGCATATGCTCAGAAACTCTGAGGTTAATGGATTCCTATGGTTACAAGGCATTACTCTTTGGATACTCCCAAAAGTTGCTCATTTCAGAAGTAGAATATATCCAGCTAGCTAAGTTTTTGAAAAATCTATAAACAACGAAACAAAACAACAGGCAGATACTGAAAGCAAAAAGTATAATTATACGAAACTAATAACAAAAAGGAGTGTTAAATTAGAAGCGGGGAGAATCCAAAACATACACTTGGTCTTTGTTCCTTGCTGATTTCGGTGGAACAGATAACTTATCCTGCAGTACCAGACAGAAGCACACCATTAGCAAATTGATTGGATGAGCAGAAGAGAAGAGAAGATAAAAGAAACAAGAACACTTACTTGCAATTGAAACTTGTAAGAGCCTCTCGAATCTCCCCTAAGTCTCCGACGGATGACACCTCATTAGGGTTAGTATACACACAAGAACAAGAATCCTTTGCGGTGAGGTTTTCAGCTGCAAACTGACGAAAGCATCCTTGTATTAGGCGAAGTTTCGTTCCGACATGAGGGCATTACGGTAATATGAAAAGTCTATTGCTTGTCAACGCCGATGCTTAAGGCCTCGTAGTCAACTTCAAGCGTGCCCAGAGAATGCAGAATCAGCCGTCCCACAGTTTTGAGGATATTACAGGCTTTTGAAGTCAGTCATTAGATCGTACCACACATTTATATGGAGTTCATATAAACATGTAGATCAAATTAAAGAGAATAGAGTCGAAATACCCTAAGTAGAACAAAGTGCTCCAACCCTTCAAAGTCGGTCTCAGGTTCTATTCATTTCCTACATAAAATTTAATTACCCCAATAAAAGTTTTGGGCATAACCTTTATAGGCGTTTGATTCATTATAGAATCAAATAAAATAGTGATTGTTTATTAATAAAATAAACAAAAAATGCAATATAATATGTATTATTTAATTTATTTATTCTTAAGAAATTTTAATACTGATGTAATGCTAATGTTTAATTTGAAAACATAAATTTACAATGATAAATAAATGTCTAACAAAGATATCAAAATATTCATTAGTTCTCATTAACTACATTATTATTATTATTAATTTTCTTCTTCTTCTTCTTGTTCTTATTATTTATTATTATTATTACTATTATTATTATTATTAAAATTAAGTAATTATGTAGATTCCTTAAGGATACTTTTGTCTAATAAGTTTTTATTTTTTATTCTCAATCTACTTGGAATAGATAAAAATTGGGAGATAATGGGTTTACTTATTCTCCAAACTCAATAAATAAGTAAACCTTTTGATTATATATATGTTGTATGTTTTCTTCAACCAAGCAAAAAAATAACCGATCATTAAGAATATATGAGGAATGGAATGATGATTTCAATAAACCAAACAACCCATTATAATTGGTTGGAGAGTATAGTACAACTCTCTTCAATCGATTAACCCATTAGATTAGTCGTATATTTGAAGAGGAGAAGGTTGGGAAAATTAAATGTGAACATCACGAGTGCAAATAGTAAAATACATGTTTTTATATTTTTTATTAGATTTTAATAATTGAATAATTCAAACACTATGAATCATAAGAGATAATTTTGAATTCCTATAAAAACTTTATGAATTGTCAGACTTTGTCATGGACCCAGGCCCATCTTCGACTTCCACTCACAACAGGGAACACTCTACAGCTGCTGAGTCACACCAACGCTCAACACGTGATAGACAACCACCTGCGAGATATGCTGATTTTGTTATGTAATTCGTTATGTAATTCTGTTATAAGGAGAGGAGAGCGTAAGAGTGAGGGTACGAATTATTCCAATTGTCCTCTGGGCATCTTCTTCCTCCTTAGTACTGCTGTACTGTTTCTCTCTTTCCCAATTCCCCTTTCTTAAGAATACTGGTCTCTTTTTCAGTTTGTATTTGGATTCCAAGAAATGAAATGAGAACGTCATTTCACTTGCCTTATTTTCTGGTTTAATACCCATTGCTCTGTTCAGTGTATTCCATCTTCATACGTCCATTCTCTAACAGTATTAAAAGAGCACTTAAACTTTTTGAGAGGTGAAAGTATTTATAGAGAAAAACAGAAGAGTTTATTTCTTAAATAAATGAATAATTCAAAAACTATAAATCATAAAAGATAATTTTGAATTCGTATAAAAACTTCTTTATGAGTTATCAGACATCATATGTTCATTCTCTAACGGTATTAATAGCGCACTTAAACTTCTTGAGAGGTGAAAACATTTATAAAGAAAAGCTGAAGAGTTTCTTTCATATTAAAATTAAATTTTAATATCGAATTTTAATAAAATTAAATATCTTATCTTCAAACTTTTCAATTAAGTTCAATTTAATTTAAAACAACTTTTTTCTTTTTAACAATTATTTATATGTGATTTATTGGATTTCTAATATGTTAACAATGATTATAAATTATATAATTAGAATTAAACAAATTAAAACTTTTTAAATTTATCTTTAATTTTTAATTAAATAATTTATAATCAAAAATAAAAAATGACGTCTAATAGCATATCATGATCACCCAAGAATGTCAAAGTGGTTTGATTCGACCTATATATACATAATTATGATATATAATTTAATGCTTTCATCATTCAATGCTTTAATTGAATATAAAGTATGGATTTATTGTCTACTCTTTTAAATCTAATTATATTTTTCTTGTTAATTAGTAATTAATTTATAATTAATCTTTGAAAACACCTTTTCAAATCTCAACTCATTCTAGCTATATAATTCCTTAAATCACTACTAATCAAGAATAATTGAACATTCTCTTTGATTACTTTAAAGTGATAAATCTTTTATTGACTTACTCAACTATTTTTATATAGGTTATACTATATCAAAGTACTACCAATTTAGCTACCTTAAATAAAATATGTTATAAGAATAATCAAAATATTGTAATTACCACATAAGATACTTTGGTAATCTCAAGTCTAGGGATTAATTTTATAACCATCATAATGAGGAAATCTATAGATACATAAGTAATATTCAATTTAAGATCCATATAATAGAGTTAGTTCAGTGAATTTATTCTATAATAATCACCCATAAGTTTATTTAAGTATCTTTATGCTTTAATTTATGAGATTAATTACTTTCATCATAAAAAAATAATGTGTGCTAGTTTTACTATTCTATCAATATCTTGTCTTAATAAATCTACAACTAGAAAAAATTTAGGAACAAACATAAATACAAATTAAGAGGGCAAGCCTTGGAGCAATGGATAAAGTTACTCCTTTACAACAAGAAGGTCATAGGTTTGAGTCACGAAAGTAACCTCTTTGTAAAATGTAAAGGGAAGGTTGTGTACAATTGATGATTTCTCCTGACCCTTGCAAAACGGGGAGCCTTGTTCGAACAAAAAAAACATAAATACAAATTAAATCTCATTATAATTTCAAATTCATAGTAATTATTACAAAAATTGTATCTTTATTATTAAAACATAAAATATAATAAACAAAACATATAAAGATAAAATTTGCCTTTATTAATTAAAATAACAATGTTACATATAAAATTACAGCCAATCTATTGATTACAAGGACTTAAACTATCTCTCACTTGCACTACCATAACCATTTGTATATTGATTATGCCTCTTTTAAGATAACAACTTAGTGAGGGGATTGCAAGATTCTTTTCAGTAGAATCTTGCTCTAAAGTTTCAATCCATACTCTCCTTGATTAGGTGAAACTTTATGAATACATGTTTGGACCGTCTGTGAGACCTTGGTTCCTTTGTCTATTCAACAACGCCATTATTGTCACAATACAATACTATTGGCTCAATAATGCTATGACTACTCCAAGTTTGATGATGAACTTCTTTATCTAAATTGTTTCTTTTATCGACTCTAACATTGAAATGTACTTGACTTTTGTTGTAGAATAAACAATGGTTGGTTACATGAAACTCTTCTAATATATCTTACCACCATTAAAAATGAAGATGTATTCTGATTTTTATTTTCTATTATCTAAATAAAGTTGAAAACTAGTTGAATACCCCTAAACTCTTAGTTTAACTCTTTCGTAGACTAAGAAAACATCTTTAGTCCTTTTCAAGTACTTTACAATGCTTTTCGTAGTTGTTTAGTGACCATTACCAAGATTGACTTTTAAAACTATTTGTTACAATCAAAGTATAAGAGATATCTGATATATTACTTAGTTTCACATATATGATTGATCCAATTGTCGAAGCATATGGAACATAATCTTTTTTTATCTCTCTCTTCTTGTGTCTTTGGACACATTTTCTATGAGACAAATTCCCTATGATATAGGTAAGAATACCCTTTTGGAATTCTCTATACTAAACCTCTTTAGTACTTTGTCCATGTACATAAATTAAGATAAGCCAAGCAACCTATTTTATTTATCCCTATAGATCTTTATTCCCATAATATAGTCTGCTTCTTCTATATCCTTCATAAAGAAGTTATTGAAAAGATAAATCTTCACAAATTGAAGCATCTGTATGTTGTTTCTAATCAGTAATATTTCATCCACATATAGCACTAGAAAGGTGAATACACTCCCACTAACCTTTTTATAGACATATTATTCGTCTATATTTTTTATAAAATCAAACTTTTTGATTGTTTCATTAAAGAAAATTTTCCAACTCTATGATGCTTACTTAACTCCATAAATGATTTTTGTAACTTACTTGATTAGGAAATTTCTTTGATTCAAACTTTCATGTTATATCATATACTCATCATCAAGTAAAATCCTATTAAGAAATGTTGTTTTGACATCTATTTGTCAGATTTCTTTATCATGATATTTGATTATAGCCAATAAGATCCTTATAGATTTAAACGTAGCTATTGCGAAAAGGTTTCATCAATATTAACTCCTTTTTTATTTACAACCTTTAGCCAGTAACCTTACTTTATATATACACATTATCATCAATGTCAGTTTTTCTCTTAAGAACCCACTTGCATCCAATATGTACAATATCGTCAAGAGCATCTACTGAAGTCCATACTTGGTTAGCATAATTAGATTCCATTTTAGACCTTATGGCTTCATCTCATTTTATAGAATCAATGATAGATATTGCCTCCTTAAAAGTAATAAGCTCATCATTCATCAGTGATACATTATCTTTCCCCTTTTCAATATATAGATCTAATCTAATAGGGGGATGATGTATCTTACTAGTGCATTACAAACTATATGTCTTTTGAGCTCTTGGTAATATATCATACGTAGTGTGTTTTGAGACAAACACCTTTTACTTAATAAGATGCTAAAATTGACATTTGATACTTTTTTTAAGTACCCAATAATTTGCATTAAGCTAACCTAGCTTGAAATTTATCAAATGTGGCAAATCTTCACATAAGCATCACATTTCCAAATCTTTAGGTGACAATTTTGGTCTATAACCAGTCTATATCTCCTATAATGTCTTGTTAATCAATTTGGATAGAACTTTATTTAGAAGGTAAGCGGCAATTTCAAGGGCATATCCCTAAAAGGAGATAGGAAGGACTGCATGACTTACCATATAACGTACAATTTCTAAATAAAGTATAGTTACTCCTCTCAAACATTCTATTATGTTTTGAAATTCTATAAGGATTCTATTGTGAGATAATCACATTTTTTAAAGTAACCCAAAAACTCATAGTCTAAGTACTCAACACCTTGATCAAATGTAAGTGTCTGAACACTCTTACTAGTTTGTTTCTTAATCTCAGGTCTAAATTCTTTAAACTTTTCAAATGATTCAAAAATTTGTTTCATTAAATACATATAACGATATTTGGAATAATCATATGTGAATGTAATGAAATATGAATATCTACCTCTATTATGATTAGGCAAAGGGCTAAATACATCTGAATATATAAGATTGAGTAACTCATTAACACGCTCTCCCTTTCCACTAAATGGTAGTTTGGTCATCTTTTTTAACAAATAAAATTTACAGGTTTCATATGATTCATAATAAAAATATCTAAATATCCTTTTTATGTAATTTGTTATTCTAGTTCTGTTGATAGACCCTAACATTTAATGCCATTAATAATATATATTTTGATCATTTAACTTTTCTTGCTATTTATGCCATGGATTGGCCTTTTTAGATCTAATTCATATAAATAATTTGTAAGTAATCCATTTTCATAATAAACATCACCTTTATTCAAATCTAAATAAAAAGCAAAAATAATATTTCTAGTAACGATTGGAACATAATCTAATGTATTATAAGGCCAAGAGGTAAAGTTAAATTACAAGTTCTTACAGCTAATGCAATAACTTTTGCTTCATTGCCAACTTATAAGTCGAAATTGCCTTTCCTCGGCGATCTACTCCTTGTTAACATTTGAATGTTATTACAAATATGAGAACCACACCCATTATCTAATATCAAAGAATATAGAACAGAAGTACAAAGATTGATCTTAATTATAAATATACATAACAAGTAGTTCATTAAGCTTCTTATCTTTTAGGTTAGTAAGACAAACTTTGCAATCTCTCTTCCAGTGTCCATTGCCTCTATAATGTAAATATATGCCCTTATCATTATTCTTTTTCTTGACACCACTTTTTAATTTTTCTACTTTATCAGAAGCCTTTTGTTTTTCGTTCTTATTCTTCTTGAAACCCTTTTCATTACTCTTAAAAGAATTCTTAATAAAAACAAAACTTAGTTCATAACTCTCCACTTTATTTGTATACAACTCCTTCTGATGCATAATTATAGTATAATCATCTATGTTTTCATGCTACTTCTGAAGCTCAGGAGATAAGTTAGTCAACATAACATATTTCTTATTTATCATTATAAATATGACATTAATATGTCTCTCAAACTTCATTAGTTGTATATGAACTAGGTTCTAATGGAATTAGTGTCAAGAACATAAAAGTTCTTTCTTATCTGGGACCAATTCTTAAGTTTGAAAACATGTTCAAGAAATCAGGTATAATAAGCTTATTATCATCTAAGATGCTGCTCCTTAAAGACAAATTGGTATTAATTTTCTTTAACAATTAAAAGATATAAAAGAGCAAGTATTAGTTTATATCACAAAATCAAACATAGTAAGGACTTTATGTATTGGGCTAAGATTCCATTCAAATTTAGTTTATCATAAATTTGCTTTATAGACCAACTAAATTTAAATTAGGTAGATAACAATTTTTTCAATCACATATTGTATGACTCCTAGATCCATTAGGTAACAACTTTTGCCAAAATATATCTTATATGTTATTAGTTAAGTATGACTCATTAATTTAAGATAAAATATACTCAAGTTTAGGGTGTCATAAGTTTGCTTAACAGGCCTTACAATAAACATAATCTAATTTTATTCTTAACTAATAGAAGACGACTGTCACAACCTTAATGTGTACTTAATATTTAATTGAAAGATTAATTTTTTAAAAAAAGCTAGGTCTTAACAAAATTAATCTAATATCATTATATTAATTATTTATAACATAATCAAATTGTGAAAGAAAACATTTTAAAACTTTAACTTGATTCTAAGTATTGTTTTGATAACTAATTTAATTTAATAATACAACTCTTAAAAAATTAAAGTAAATTCTGAAATTATTCTTAAGCGAATCCTCTTCAATCTGCGCCCATCCAAATCTCTCGATCTTGATGGTTTTTTTGCTCTGTTTTTTCAGCGAACATTGGATATCACAAGTTAGTTATTTACTGCTGTGATACTTGAATTTTTTTGGCTCCTCATAATTGCTTCAAGAGATTAATCATAGTCACATATGCTTAGTCCCAAAGAAACAAAACCCTTGCATAATGACTGAGTTCAGGCTTATTTCCTACTATAATATCGTTTATAAAGTGATTTCCAAGATTCTTACAGAAAGACTTAAGTTGGATAGTAAATCCTACTCAAAGCACATTCCTCTCAGACAGATATCTTGATGATAACATACTGTTAATTCAAAAGTTATTGAAGGATTATACTTCAGGGAAAAGGATTAACAGTTGATTAATCAAAATTGAGTTTTTCAAGGCATTTGATACGATCAATTGGAGATATATTTAGTTCTGTCTTCATGCTCTAGATCTGCCATCTCAATTCATAAAATAAATACTTGCTTGAATTTAATCTCCTACTTTCAGTGTGCTTGTTAACAATGTACCTTCAATAATGTTTAAAACCTCTAAGGGAATAAGACAAAGGGACCCTTTATCCCCCTATCTGTTTACCCTTGTCATGGAAGGACTCTCACGACTTTTAAACAACATTCTCCTCTGTAATGATAGTTTTAAATTTCACTCTCAGTGTCAAGCTGTCAATTTGACACACCTTATGTATGGGGATGACCTGATCTTAATTTGTGGAGGTGATCCTCGTACTGTCACCATGTTAATGCAAGTGCTAGACATTTTTTCTTGCTGGTCAGGGTTGAAACTCAACCATGCAAAGAGCCACCTTTACATATCTGCTGACGTGAGTAATCTGATTGATATACGAACTCTCACTGGACTAAATATTCAGACTTTTCCTTTTTCTATTTGGGCATTCCTATTACATATGCTAAGCCAAAATATTCTGACTTCCTACCATTAATTGAAAGGCTAAAATCTAAAGTGTTAGCATGGCAAAATCAGTTCTTATCTTATACAGGTAGACTTACACTTATCATTTGTGTTCTCTCAAGTAAGCACATTCACTAGACCTCCCACGTTGCCCTTCCAAGAAGGGCCATAAAAGAGATGGATAGAGTCATGAAAATTTTGGTTAGGAAGCTTGACGATTCCAAGAAAGCTAAACTCAAATGGTGTGCGGTTAATATAACAAATAAATTTTGAGGCCTTGGTATCACTTCCATCTCCAATATGCAAAAGGCGTTAATGTGTAAAAGGATTTGGCGATTAATTACTGATTGTAGAGCCCTCTGGATCAAATGGGTACATGAATTTTATCTTAAGCACAAACATATGGCAAATTGATTTTTCAAGAGAAGGCTCATGGATTGTTATGCAAATTATGAAACTACGAAACCTTATCTATCCTTGTGAGAAGCATTGAATTGGGAATGGAGAGAGGACATAGATTTGGTTTGATAATTGGTTGAATATCAGTTCTTTATTTCAATCGAACGACTTTCAGCGCCTCAGAAATAGGTTGCCACTTAATGTAAGAGTTGCTTCATTGATTGTACACAAGAATTGGCATGGAACATTTAGAGGTTTTCAATCTCTGGTTGATCATCTCCTAAGAAGCACGGATACGGACACAAACACGTGACACGACACGGATACGGATACGGACACAAGGACACACCAACTTCTAAAATTTGGTGGACACGGATAGGGTATATATATATATATAAAATAAAATTTAGAATCAAGAAAAAAATTCAAAATTTATAATATGATATACATTAATTAATGTGTTTCAAGACTTCCAACATCTTGATAGTTCATACATATTTGGTACTTTATAAGTCCCTCTAAAAAAACATGGA
>JANIJH010000225.1:13210798-13238911 GCA_024520975.1 Erythroxylum areolatum | reverse complement strand
ACATTATTGGTATTAATACAGAAACTCAAGTTACAAACCAAACATCATTTTTTATTTTTCATACCCATTCCCATTTCTTTCTACTATTATACCCATATCTATACCCAATCCCGTGCTCAAACCAAACGCCCCCTAACTGATTTATCAATAGGCTACACTCATGTCCTCTAAATGAACTAGCTGCTTATTAGCAAGTTACGCGTGAATTCTGAAAGTTTCCAAAATTATACCGTCCAGTGATGTATCTATAAACTATCAGTAGCAACATATAATTAGTGGATTAGGTCTGAATAAAATTCTATCGATTCTTAGATTCTGATTAAACTTTAATCAAATATCTAATTGACCGTATACAAACATAAAAGCTTGCGTATGTACTTCTGATGCTTCAGAGATTCACACAAGACCCCGCTCTGGAGAGCAGCACTATTATTGTACCAGTGAACAGCTAAATGTACATACTTCACAAAGAAGTTAGCGTTTTGCTTTTGCACGTTGATAGAGTTATAGCCTTTAGATCTGATGGCGTGGGACTTCGGTTCCAGGATTCGGTAGATTCTTTGGTTATTTTAAAACTTCTGGTACATGACAGTGGACAGAAGGATGCACATGGAGTTTTAGTTGTCTTATAAAAGTTCCAAGGGAAAAAGTTTCCGATTTTACCGCTCTCAGCGTCTTGGGAGACATTTAAGTAAAGTTCAAAACAACTCGTGTTTGATGGGCCTCCTTTCATGAATCGGGGTAGGTGTCCATGACGAAGATGTCTTAGGTACACTTAATCAGTCTAGAGACGCAAAGGCAAAGGATATATTTCTTCATGTACTTTCGTTGGTTTGTCATCAGGTTCAGGACAACCAGACATGACTGGACACCTCAGAAAGGATCCTCATTTTATAATCTTTTAAAAAATGAACTTTTCAAAGGAATTAGACAACTTGCGGTCCACTGTAAGAGGAGACTCAGAAAGAATTGCACAATGACGCAGCTCTGTTAGGTAGAAGAATACGAGACTCGAAAAGTTGAAACTGACCTGTCGGATCACTTGTTTTCTTGCCTTGAAAATTAACAATTTAGTCCAAAGTTAGCGGATATCTCGAACTTGGTGCAAAATCCAACTTTGGTTTTTTACTTTTGTGTGAATCAGGGAAGGGTAGTTAGATGTATTTAGATGCCTTTTTGAATAAGAAATAAGCATAATGAATTTGCAGCTGAATGGCCATCATTTTACAAGCTTTCGGCTATGGAGGGAATGGCATTTCCATAAAGGTCATGGTCAAGCCCATAGTTTAATGTGACTCTAGTGCACCGAAGATTAACTTTAAACGCAAAAGTTCATCGCTTTCGACTGCTGAAAATAGCTTAAAGGTTTTATGTAGTTGTGTTGTGATGGAAATCACCTGTTGTGATGGAAATCACCTATTCTCCACCACACTTCACTCATAATCAACAAAAACAGATGAAAATTTTGAAGATAGAAGATGTATTTGTCTTGGTGTCTGAAGAGGTCGAAGAGAGAAGGTAGAGATACTCTCGAATGTTCTATTCAGACATAAACAAAAGCCAAGGTAAAGTCAAACACATGTGATACATTCAAGTCAGAAGCTAATGGATCAAAGAACAGTCGTATTATTTAAGCTACTGAACTTAATATACAGTCATTTACAATAAGTCAAAAGCTTCAAACAAAATGCAGCTGTAAATGACATAATACGCAGATTAAAAACTAAAGGATTAGTAACTCACGTGGGAAGCACATGTCCATTGTCTGATACATGCAAACACATCCGAAAGCCATCCTCTTCTTCACCTAAAAAGGAAGCAACTCAAGCATCAGGCAGGGCACCAAGATACAAAGAAAAATCATCTTTCACATTCCACATTGTATTTCATTATCAGAGAATGCAAGAAAAGAGTGAAAAAGTTTGAGAGTTAGCTAGAATACTTACCAGTGAGTACTAGGAGAGTTAAAAGCCTCTTGCAAGTGTTTATGAATAAACACTCAACTCTGTAAACTGTTTTCATCTTCTTCATTACTAGTTGAAACCACTAAAAGTGGAAACCTTTGATGTAGATAGCAATTGAAGTGATTGAACCAAGTAAAAAGTCTTGGTCTTCTTTACTTTCTACAATTTACTTATTTGCAAAGTTAACAAATCTTTATCAGTTTTGTTTGAACGAAAATAGCAGTACAACAAATATATCCCAACAGAAGTGGTATCAGAGCATTCAGAAACTTCTTGGGGCATTTCTTGGTCACTCCAAGCATCAAAGAATCATCAAGAACAATCAGTAAGTATAAAGTCTTTTAGTTCTTTAAACTACAGTCACAATGGTAGGAAAAGAAGTGGATGTATTTACTGGAAAAGAAGACTTTACCATCTGGAAACTCTAGATGCAAGCTCTTCTTGAATTAATTGTTATGGAACGATAGAAGATCATTATGATCTTGAGACTAATTCGTAAAGAAACTCAAAGTGCAAAGACTTGCACATTGCAAGTTAATGCTTCACTTATCACCAACAATGATAAGGAAAGTACAGAATTGTAACACTGCACAAAAGCTAGGAACTTTACGTAAAGAAGTGTCATCTTGTGAAGTGTCTTCCTAACAAGATGACACTTCTTCACAATCTTGTTAACTACAAGATGAATACCTTTGTCTCCTTAGATGACAACTTAGACTATTTCTTTATGCTAGTTCAAGATTTAAAAGCTACAAATGAAAAAATATCAGAGGAGCATCAAGTTGTAGTGGTTCTAAAGGCTTTACCTTCTAAATCCAATACATTCAAGAAGGTAATTAAGCATGCTAGTGGAGAATCCCTTACTGTAAAGAGGGTGTTAAACTTACTAATGGAAGAAATAGTGGATGTTAACCCTTTTAAGAAAGAGGCAGAAGTGATGTTTGTAGAGAACAATCATGAAAAGAAATCTTATAAGAAAATAGCAAGAAAGGAAGTGGCAGAAGGGAAGTGGAAAGGATAAGTACACCAAGGAAGGTGATGAAAAGAAGAAAAAGGGAAAGGACAGAAGTGCTTTTACTGTGATAAGGAGGGACATTTTATAAGGGATTACAGAAAGAAGAAGAGAGATAAGGCTGCGGAAAGTGGAGTTTTAGGGAATGTGGAAAAACCAGAAGATTCAAGTGGTGATGAAATTCTAGCTGTCACTGACGACAGTGAAGATCTTAGTAGAGAGTGGATTTTTGATTTAAGGTATACAATGCATGTCACTTCTCATAGAGACTGGTTCACTACATTTGAACTAGTCACTGCCAAGGTTAAAATGACAGATTCTGGGTAGCAAAGGATAGAGGGGATTGGAAATGTTTTCATCAACATGTTTGATGGAAAGAGAAGGATCCTAAGTAATGTCAGATTTGTGCCTGGAATAAGGAGAAATCTGATTTTTGAAAGCTTGTTTGATAAGCAAGGGTTTCAAATCATATCAAAAAATGGACTCAAAGAAATCCTAAGAAATGGTATAGTCATCATTAGAGGAGTGGAAAGGGGTAGGCTATACTATGTTATAGGCTCAACAGAAGTCAATCAAGTTTCAGGGAATGGAAATCATGAACCAACCAAGCAATGGCATGCAAGGTTGGGTCATGCAGGGAACAAAAGCTTATTCCATCTCTCTAAACAAGGATTAACCCCTGAACAAAACCTACAGAAGTTGGAATTTCGTGAATCATGTGTGCTTGGAAAGCATCACATATCTAGTTTCCAAAAGGGAGCTTAGAGAGCCACAGAGATCATGGAATATGCTTACAGTGATCTCTGGGGGCCAGCTCAAGTGACTACAGCAGTAGAGAACTTATACTTCATGTCTATTATTGATGACAAATCTAGGAAGTGTTCGGTATATCCTATAAAGAGAAAGGATGAAGCACTAGAGAATTTCATAACATGGCATACACTTATGGAAAATCAGACTGGGAAGAAGTTGAGATGCCTATGGACTGACAATGGATTAGAATATTGCAATAAAGAGTTTGAGGAATATTGCAACAAGAAAGGAATCCTAAGGCACAAAATAGTAAGATCTACACCTCAGCAGAATGGAGTTGCTGAGAGACTCAATAGGAACCTCTTAGAAAAAATAAGGTGCATGTTACTCTCTTCAAGTTGCTCACGCTCTCTGTGAGGGGAAGCAATTAGGATAGCAACCTACCTAGTTAACAGGCTCTCCACATCTACTAATGATTATAAGACTCCACAAGAGGTTTGGAATAGTAAGAAACCTAACCTTACCCACCTTAGGACTTTCAGATGTGCAGCTTATGCACATCAGAAAGAGGAAAAATTGGAACCTAGAGCAATCAAGGGAGTTTTCCTAGGCTATCCGGAGGGGGTTAAGGGATACAAGATCTTACTACTCCAAAAGGAAGGCCATAAAACAATCATAAGCAGAGATGTCATCTTCAAGGAAGATGAATTCCCTCTGCTGAATAAGAATTCTTCAAATTCAGACTATCAAAGGGAAATTCAGGAGAACTTAGGGTCATTGAACCAATCAACCCCTTTCTATGTGCCACCAGAAACTGAAGAAGGTGACACTCCACAACCTATTGATGTGGAGCCTATGCAAAACTCAACACATCATGAAAAAAGGAGAGAAGAGACTGAAGGTGTGGGTGAAGAAGAAACCCCACAAACAACTTCAGCTGATGAACAAAGAAGCATACAAGACTATCAACTCACAAGGGATAGGCAGCCAAGACAGAGAATCCCTAATAGGAGGTACATTGACTCAAACTTGGTTTAATATGCTTATTTTGTGGCTGAAGGTATTGAATAGAAAGCTCCTGAAACTTTTGAAGAAGCCATGACTAGAAGTGATGCTAAACAGTGGAAGGAAGCTTGTGAAAAAGAGTATTCTTCTCTAATGAAGAATATGGCTTGGACTTTAGTGCCTAAATCTCCTAAAGTAAAATTGATGGAGAACAGATGGTTATTCAAGCTAAAAGAAGGAATAACAGAAGCTGAACCAGATATCTACATGGCAAGACTTGTAGCTAAGGGGTATAGGCAAAAAGAAGGAGTTGACTACAAAGAAATATTATCACCAGTAGTCAAATTTAAGACAATCAAACTCATTATAGTGTTAGCTACTGTCTATGATTGAGAAATCCATCAAATGGATGTCAAGATAGCCTTCCTATATGGAAAGCTAGAGGAGACTATCTACATAAAACAACTAGTTGATTTTGTAGACAAAGATAAGTCTGATTATGTCTACCTGCTTCAAAAGTCCCTATATGGGCTGAAGCAAGCATCTAGACAGTGGAACAAGAAGTTCCATGAAATAGCTAGTGAGATGAACTTTGTAAGAAGTGCCTATGACTACTGCTTATACTATAAGAACTTAGGAAGATAGAAGTCATTTTCATGCTAGTCTATGTAGATGACTTGATTATTGCTGGAAAGGAGCTAGGCAGAATAATTGAAGTAAAGAACACTCTGAGCAAACATTTTGAAATGAAAGACTTGGGAGAAGCTCAGAAGTTAATAGGGATGCAAATTATAAGGAATAGGAGGGAAGGAAAACTATAGTTGACTCAGCAAAGCTACATCCGAAAGGTATTAACACAATTCAACATGGAATTGACTAAACCTATCTCTATTCCTATAAGTTCACATCTTTAGATGGTTGTTGATAAGAGCCCCCAAACTGAAGAAGAAAAGAAGGCTATGTTAAAATACCCCTATGATGTTGGAGTTCATAGCATCATGTATATGATGCTCTATACCAGACCTGATCTTGCTCATGCTATTAGCATTCTAAGCAAGTTCATGTCCAATCCTAGCTTTGAGCACTGGCAAGGATTGAAGAATGTCTTTAGATATCTTGCTGGAACCCTAAGCCATGGATTGTGTTTCATTAAGGCTAAGCTAGCTAAAATCAACAATCAAATCCTACATGGATATGTAGATGCAGACTACGCAGCAGATAAAGACACAAGAAAATCAATCTTTGCATGCCACTTTACACTAGCAGGAAACACAAACAGTTGGAAGATTCAACAATAGTCAATTGTATCACTCTCAACTACAGAAGCAGAATTTTATGCAACTATAGAAGGGGTAAAAGAATTAACATGGTTATTAGGCATCCTAAGAGAAATCCGAGCTAACCTAGCTACAGCTATAATCTACATCGATAGTCAAGCATGTTGATGTTAGACTCCACTTTGTGAGGGATAAAATATCATAAGGCTTCTTCAACCTAGAGAAAATCAAAGGTGAGCAAAACCCTTCGAACTTCAGAACAAAAATATTAACTCAAAAGAAATTTATTTTTTGCAGGGACTACTTAAAGATTACAGAAGCCCCTTGATTCCGAAGGTAGATCCATCCAATCTCACTGATGTGGTGAAAATTAGGGTTTTGGATTCACAAATCACTCTCGAATTTTTGATCAGAGTGAAGATTGGTGGAGTAGGAGGGAATAATGTGATGGAAATCACCTATACTCCACCAAACTTCACTCAGAATCAACAAAAATAGATCAAAATTTTGAAGAGAGAAGACGTATGTGTGTTGGTGTCTGAAGGGGTTGAAAAGAGAAGGAAGAGATACTCTCGAATGTTCTATTCAGACAGAAACAAAAGCCAAGGCAAAGTCACACACACGTGAAACATTCAAGTCAGAAGCTAATAGATCAAAGCGCTGTCGTATTACTTAAGCTACTGAACTCAATACACAGTCATTTACAATAAGTCAGAAGCTTCAAACAAAACACAGCTGCAAATGACATAATACGCAGATCAAAAGCTGAAGGATTAGTAACTCACGTGGGAAGCACATGTCTATTGTCTGATACATGCAAACACATCCAAAAGCCATCCTCTTCTTCACCTATAAAGGAAGCAAATCAAGCATCAGACAGGGCACCAAGATACATAATAAAATCATCTTTCACATTCTACATTGTATTCCATTATTAGAGAGTGCAAGAAAAGAGTGAAAAAGTTTGAGAGTTAGCTAGAGTACTTACTAGTGAGTACTAGGAGAGTTAAAAGCCTCTTGCAAGTTTTTATGAATAAACAATTAACTCTGTAAATTGTTTTCATCTTTTTCATTACTAGTTGAAACCACTCAAAATGGGAACCTTAGATGTAGATAGCAACCTTAGATGTAGATAGCAATTGAGGCTATTGAACCAAGTAAAAAGTCTTGGTCTTCTTTACTTTCTACAATTTACTTATCTGCAAAGTTAGAAAACAAGTTAGAAAAAGACATTGTCTATTCTTTTAATTTATTTTTTCAATATAATTTTTCTCTGTTCAAACATGTCAAATGGTATGATGGTTTTGTTAATAGTTGGACTATTGTTTTTCAATTGCTTCTTTTGGAAAAAATTAAAACGTAACACATTAACCTTCTATTCAGAGACTACTTTTTTTTTTGGGATTGTTCACGTATACATATATGATAGGACTTAGTTTAAAATAAAAAAGGTATATTTGGTTCACTTAGAAGAACAATAATAAAAATTAAGGAATGAAATAAACGTGGCTTCTATTCTTTACTTATATTGAAAGGTATACGGTATTATGTACCGAAAAAAAAAGGGTATACGGTATTTAACCGTAATATATTACCAATATCTTTTTTCATTCTGTTATTTATTTTTCCATACCAACTACCAGTCGCCCCTAAAATTTTTTATTAACAAGCGGTCAAGTCGTCATCAGCCTGGTTGCCTGCATCCTTTACTTCAACTGTGGAATCCTCCTGTCTTCGTTTAGCCTTTGCCGCCTCATTTTCTTGCTTTTTAGATTTGAGGAATTCAACTAGCTCAACGAGCACACTCTCAATTTCATCGCTCCTCAACAGCTGCTCTGCAACTTCTGCAGGAGTGATCTCAACTGTTTGAATCAAATCTTCAATTTCTTCAAATAACCTGTGATCTTTAATCCCAAGGTAATTAGCAGCGAGAACCCTGAATCCACAAGGCGTGCAATAGGACATGTGGATATGGACATCCATGCGTCCTGGTCTCAATAATGCTGGGTCTAGCTTGTCCTTGTGATTAGTAGTAAACACTATTATCCGTTCATCCCCACAACTTGACCATAACCCATCTAGGAAATTTAGGAATCCTGACAATGTAACCTGTCCAAGATTCAAAAGCCATTCGCTAAAACAATTAATCGATAAAAAAAGATTGAAAATAAAGCATTGCGATTAACAAAAACAGGGGAAATCAAACAGGAAGGACACAATAATATATAGCAAGAGGGCAAACCTGGTTTTCTTGTGGATGATCATGATTTTGTGCAGCTCTTGATTGTGCCAACCGATCATGAAACTCAACTGTACAATCTATGTCTTCCACCACTAGTACGGATCTATTGGCAGTGGCCACAAGCAACCTCTTAAGGTCAGAATTCGACCTTATCTCAGTTAATTCCAAGTCGTAAATATCAAAGTTCAAGTAATTCGCCATCGCAGCGATCAAGCTCGATTTACCGGTCCCAGGAGGACCGTACAATAAGTACCCTCTTTTCCAAGCTTTACCGACTTTCCTGTAGTAATCTTTCCTCTTCACAAACATTTCAAGATCTTTCAAGATCGTATCCTTAACTTTTGCATCGAGAGCCAGGGTATCAAAAGTGGAAGGATGATCAAGATTAACAGGTTGCCAGGCATCAGCTGGATTTCCATACATCATGTTACAGTCAACTGTGAAAATTCTGAGTGTTTTCTTATCTAGCATTATAGTTTTTCCTTCTTTGACAATGTAGGGAAAGTAAGATTGAAGAACCATGTCTTTGTGTTTCTTGTGAAAACTGACCTCAAATGATCTTGTTTCTGACATCAATGAGGAGTTAAAATCACGACGACCGTGAAAGCCTGCTCTTTCAACTTGTCTGCAGACTAGAACCCACCTGAATTTTACACCTTGGAAAACATCTACTATCTCTTCTCCTTGTTCCATTTTCACAATAAAGTTATTCTCGTTCTCTGGTTTACTCACTTTGAGTCGATGGGTCGATGGAGAAATCTTACTAGCCAGGTAAATATTGGCGGTCTCGTAGATTTCATTGTTGACAAGTCCATCGTGTTCATCGACGACAATGGTGAGTTGGTTCGAGAAGCGATTGAAAAATTTGTGGAGATTAAAGAAAAAGTAGTCTTGGAACTGATGAGGCAAAAGATCTTGAGCCACTGTTCGAGCAAGCATCAACGTTCCAGCGACAGACGCGGCCGTGGTCAGGACGGTCTTTGCGGTGGCTAGCTTGGCTTCGGTTGATGAAGTGCCCATGTTCATGTGATTTTGAAAATGTGATCGTGCCAAGATGTACGTTCTCGTAAGTAAGAATAAGATATGAAAGAAAGACGAAATTGAAATCCATATATATAAAGAGTTCTTAATGGATGAACGGAATGCAGTTGACCAGAAAGACTAGGGAGTCTCTATGAAGTTTCAAATCCAACAGGTTTCAGCATCTGAAAAGTCAAGAACTTGCAAGCCAAGGATTCTAAACAGGTTTCACCATATGAAAAGTCAAGAACATTCAAGCTAAACTTGAAGATATACGTGGGTTGGAAGTCGGGAGTTCGAACCCTTCTTATATATATAACCGTTTAAAACTTGAAACAAGAGCTTATTTTTTAAACTAAGTGACAAAGTCTCAAGAACTTGTGTAGGGACTTTTGGAAGCCATTTTCTTCAACAAACAGCTAGAAATGGAGATCAAGTGATGTGAACATGGCTTGTCGGTTGGTCGTGCAGACTTTTGAAGTTGAACCCCGTGCCAGATCACACAATTTGACCAAGTCTCAAGAACTTGTGTAGGGACCCTTGGAAGCCATTTTCTTCAACAAACAACTAGAAATGGAGATCAAGTGATGTGAGCATGGCTTGTCGGTGGGTCGTGCAGACTTTTCTTCTTTATTCATGGTCAAAGTTTGTAGCGTTCTTCAATATTGATGAATCAATAATTACATCGTGAGCTGGTAAGCTTTGAGTCAAGAAAGCATAAAATCCATGGGCCTTTGGCCATTTGGACTTCCCTTCCTCGAGGTAATAAACTAAACTACAAACTCATGGGCTTCATTGCTTGTGTTATTATCATTATTATTCTGATTCATAATATTGCAAGCTTGATGATATTATTATAGAGGCCCACTGGGACAATAATAAGAAGAAACTGCCAATGAAAAATAGCAATCACTCAGATGTTCCTCTCCTTTCTCATGACAAAAACATGTACCCGATTCAAACAGCTTTTCAGCTTCATACCCACCACTAGATTCCAGAGTCCAGAGTGTATGTATATAGGTATGCATGTATGTATGTTGTATAAATATAATCTGTAATCCAAAAATATATATTTCAGCCTGAATCCTGGCAACTTCTTGCAGGGGCAGGGCAACACATGGCATTACCTAAGCAATGGGCCTGAGGTCGAGCCACTTATAATGGCAGTTTTTGAGGTTATAGTATTCACCCGTAATCATGACTGGTGACCACATCATTTCAGTCTCAATCTGTGCTTGCTAAATTTTAGCCCCGTTCAGGAGTTATCAACTATTTTACACCAGTGCGCGCTGCCTCTTTCATACAGTACTTTGACAGTTGGTCTTTTAATCTTCATTTTCTATTTTCTTCCAATTTCAGCCTGACTTTTGTGTCGTGTTCTGTATTTGTTCTTAAATGCGCCAACTATTATTGCAATCAAGGACCATTATTAAAATTCCAGCCTAATTTAATTTTGAAATAGAATAATTATTTAACAATAATTAGGACGATATCTACTCTTGTTTTGTGTAAAAAACAAAAGCACAAATTCAGGAATCAAAATATGAGATTGACAACAAAAGAAGACTGATATTACAAATTGTTATCATGAAATGGATTCATTAGTCACAGAGCACTACCTCGAATGGAGGTTCCCATCTGAGTTTTGAGCACTAATATAAAAGGAAAATACATTTTAGAAAACAGAATATATTAACTGAAAGTACCACAGTGCACCTAGTTCAACATCCTTAAAACCTTTTCCAAAGTGGTCCTTCTTCCTTTTTTTCTAAATGCCAATCTGAAGCAATCCAAGCCATGCCCACTAAGGCCTAATTCAACATCACCGCTTTGGCATTTCCAACTATCTGTAATTCCTGTTATCTGGCATCTGATATGTTGCCAGGGGAACAGTAAGGTCTTAAATTGTGGCTTACAGATGCAATTGTTACAAGTTTAAGCTACATTGTATGGTTTATGGTGATTGTCAGTATTGTTGTTGACGCCAACTATATGGTATAGATAGTTTTAACATATATATTAACATTAATTGTAATTATTACAATTTAGCTTTTTAAAATCCTAACTTAAATCGATCTAAGTGCTTCATTTAAATTCAATAACTTATCCAAAAATTTAATTAACATAATCATTAAAATGATTTCAAGAATTAATTTAATGTAGTAAGAGCGATTATAAAAAAAATTTGGAAACTGCTGATGCAATATAATGCAACAGAGTAGTATGTCCAAAAACTTGTACTAGAGACGACAGTAGCATTTTGGAACCTTCTGTTGGGAGCATCTTAGCATTTGCCTAAGCCCGTATTTTTTATTTGATGCATGTCTCCATCATAATTACAATAAAGTAAAGGCAAGATTAGCCTAATCTACTGTTTTATTCGTTCAAAGATGGTCTCAGCTCAACTAATAAGTCCAAACCCCATTTTTCTCTTTTTTTAGAGGGAACAAAGAGATCGTCTTCTACTAACATGAATCTTACCATCTGAGTGCCTAAAGATGCCCTCTAAGATGCTATGCACATAAAAAGAAATGTTGGCAGTTGGCACCTTTTTGGGTTTTGTCTCCTTGAGGCGTAGGTTCTTTTCCTTGTATAAAAAAGGGATCATAGAGGCGATGTGAACACAACCAGAAGAAGTTTTCCTTAAAACACATATTGGAGTTGGAAAAAAGTTGATGATGTTGAAACTAGCTGAGAAAGATCTTGTCTTCCTTGTAAAGGAAAACTATGATCTAATCGCTGTTGCATTTTTTTCAGTAGCAATAACTTATGTTCTATCCAAAACTTTGAGAAGAGCCTCAGGAGTTGATCACGGAGAAGGCATCCCTGGCAGCCTTGGATTGCCTTTTGTAGGTGAAACGTTCTCTTTTCTTTCTGCCACAAATAGCACCAGAGGTTGCTATGACTTTGTCAGACTCCGACGATCATGGTTAGTGATAAATTTTTACCAATCTCTCTTGTTCTGATATATGTTTTCCAGGTCAATAATCAAGATCCGGCTCTTTTTCCACAGTTTTAACTGTGTTTCTTTATATAGATATAACATGAGATATTTCCCACCCCCTCTCCTGCTTAGGTAACTAACGGGATATTCAATCTATAAGCTGAATTCACTTTTCAACAAGATCGATCAACACATTTTTGCGTATTGTTTGATCCAAATTCAACTATAACCTCAGGTTTTTATATATGTCACCAACACTCAGAAGGACAGTTCATTTCTTGCCTCATTTCCCTTTTTTTTTTTTTCTTAAATGGGAAAACATAAACATTGCATTTTCTGATACGTACTTATGAGGACAAAACCACTTACAATGGTCCCTAAGCTTTATAATTAAGTTTCGCTTTGAGCCTGAGGACCTCATAATTCGATGTTAGGACCCCGGAGTCCAATTCATTTGATTAGTTGTGATGCAATATGTAAAGACAATACAAGGAAGCTAGCATACGTAAGCTGCACTCATCTAGCTAAAACATATGCTTGATGAGTTGGGTAAGTTTCTTATGATCTGCACGTTAATAACTACAATTCTCAATGGTAAGAAAAGGGGCAGTTATGTTGATGTTCATAATCCCAATTAAAGACCTCAATCCTAACTGACTCGGAGGGAGGATTTGTGAATAATATTTTCAATTCACCGATCTACGAAGATTAACAACCAAGGTGCTCTTATATAATGTTGTGTGAGTAAGTAAGAATGTCGGTTAAGCATATATAGCTTTAACAATATCCAAATAAATTATTGGACGTTGTTGGTTACATTAATTGAATCATGAAAAGCATACGAGAGTGGGAAATAATTTAACAAGAGTGGAACATAATCCTTGTTTATGGGGGAGAACAAATGCGTACTCTTCGTCTAACTTGGTCTTTTTAAGAAGAATATGCCCTGGAAAAAACTTGTGCTGTCTTTTCTTTTTGATTTCATATCTTTGCAGTCCTTTACTTTTATTGGTTTAATACGCTCGTCTTGAAAAGGTGAAGAAATAGAACAATTACTAATCCAAGGATGAGATTCCCATACTCTAGTAAATATATATAAATGTTAGTCACTTTTAGTCTACTAATTCGATGATTCATAATGTAACTAAACAGCGAGAGAAGATTAGCAAAGGCCTATGCGGTCCAATGTTGAAAACAACTTGATTAACGCCAAAAGTTTCATATTTACTAATACTAAAATAAGTTATCTCCTAAGATATGGAAATTAACATCACAATTAATGATTGTTATAATTACAACTCGTTATAAGACATACTATTTACACTTCTATTCATTTCCAACTAATAACTCTACATTTAAGTTTTTACAATATACTAATTTACTTTTAGAAGGAATTGCAAATTCTAATATGACATAAGAATTGCAAAATAAGCTGTAGCTAGCTAAAAGAGCATGACTTGCGTTTATCAACATTAAAGATTTCTTTTACTAAATTTTAGTATAGTTATATGTGTCGTTCGTCTTCTCTCTATAGATTCTGGCTAGTGCTACCTAAGACGCACGTCCATTTGGGTATATCCTATCAATATATTTACCAATGACGCCTCATGCTTTGCTGTTTCTTTTTTTCACGTCCACTGCTTTTTTTTTATATATAACACGAGTACACAAGAACTGATTACATATTTGAAACAGGTATGGGAAGTGGTTCAGGACCAGGATATTTGGAAAGATTCACGTGTTTGTTCCAAGTACGGAGGGTGCAAGGAAGATATTCTCCAATGACTTCGCGGATTTCAACAAGGGTTATGTTAAATCAATGGCGGACGCCGTTGGACAGAAGAGCTTGCTTTGTGTACCCCAAGAGAGTCATAAAAGGATTAGACGCCTCCTCTCTGATCCTTTCTCTATGCCTTCTTTGTCTAAGTTTGTCTCCAAGTTCGATCAGATGTTGTCTCGGAGGCTTAAGAAAGTTGCAGAAGTTGGCAAAAGCTTTATGGTTCTTGACTTCAGCATGAAGGTAAATAAATAATATTAAACGGATTTCTTTCACCTCATTTAGTTTGGCTTGTAAGTGGTATTATTTCTGTTTTATTTGTTGCGCTTTTCTCTATTTAAGTGTTATCTAAGCTTGTAGCCAGTCACAATTATCATAGTTTCTATTTCTTGCCAACACTCGGAAAGATGAATGCTAAAGTCATTAAGTTGAGAAAGTTAAGAGTAGGGTTGATCTTCTATTCTCGACCTTTTTAGTCCCATTTAGTTACTGTTGTCGAAAGAAACATCTAATAAGCATAATTGTTAGAACTTAGTATTACTAGTTTCCTAAAACTTGCTGCCCTTCACCATGTCGATTTCACATGTTAACACTGTCAGTGACTGCTGGTCTGGATTTAAGCCAGAAGCTACCTTTCATGCTTAACAACATATTTTGAATCGAGAAGAGAAGTTAGAAAATCTTGAATAGTGGCTTGAAGCCGGATGAACTACCTTGTAGCGATTTATTCTGGTAGAATGATACATAGACTAATCAAGCTAACATTTGTTTGCAGATGACTTTTGATGCGATGTGCAATATGCTCATGAGTATTAGCGATGAATCCTTGTTACGGGAGATAGAGAAAGATTGCACTGCTGTTTCAGATGCCATGTTATCATTTCCTGTCATGATTCCTGGAACCAGATACTACAAAGGCCTCAAGGTATGCATGAGATTTAAATGAAGGAGAGGTTTTATGTTAAATCATAGCTCACATATGTATGACGGGTGACTACAGGCCCGCCAAAGGCTCATGGAGACCTTCGGAGGGATAATAGCGAAAAGACGAAATGGAACGGAGCATCAGGATGACTTCCTGCAATCCATGTTACAAAGAGATTCATACCCTTCAAGCGAAAAACTTGATGACTCAGAGATCATGGATAACCTGTTAACATTGATAATCGCCGGCCAGACCACAACTGCTGCTGCTATGATGTGGAGCGTCAAGTTCCTGGATGAGAATAAAGAAGCACAAGACAACCTCAGGGTGAGATTGTTTAGCCAACTAATTAGCAAAACCGGCAATACAAAATTATCAACAAGAAGAAGTGTTAACAGCGACTAGAATGAATCAAAATGAAGACAGAGAGGTTTTCTTTTTCTCCCCGCCCCCTCTTAATTAGTAAAAAGAGAAAAGAAGAGAAATTTCACTGTTCTGGTACATGTCAGCAATAAAAGTCCATATCTTTAGATAAGGGAAAAGGCACGTTGACCAGTGGTTTCATTCGTTTATTGTCTTGCATACAATTCCAAGCATCTCTTTCATTCTATCCTAACTAGCTTTGTTTCACATTATTCACATAATGGGATTATGACTAATAACCTTATTTGTTCTCAGGAAGAACAACTCGTTATTGGCAAAAATAAGGGAGAAGGATACTCACTTGCCCTGGAAGATCTTAACGGCATGTCTTTTGGCTTAAAGGTCAGAGTTTCAAAACCGTATAGCAACATCTATTCTGGGAAGTCCTGATGAAAATACAATGGATGTATGACAAATATTAATTTTTTTATAGCAAAACTATCCTCTAGATATATCTTATACGCACATATATAGGGTATGAAATGACATTTATTTTCATATTCCGTTCAGGTTGTGAAAGAAACATTGAGAATGTCAAATGTCCTGCTGTGGTTTCCGCGAGTTGCACTAAATGATTGTACAATTGACGGCAAGTTTCTCCACATCTTAACTCATGTCAGATCAGAAGTGCTTATAACATCTTAACAAATAAAAACCTCCATTTTCAATTCTGGACACTTTTACCATATCTGGTCATGAACTTCTGAAGTCATGCGTATTTTCAGGTTTTGAGATAAAGAAAGGTTGGCATGTAAACATCGATGCAACTTGTATACACTACGATCCAGAATTGTACAAGGACCCTTTGCAATTCAACCCTTCCAGATTCGAGGTATATTATAAAAAGTTTTTTGGTTCTGTGGTATCCCCATCATCCCTAAGTAAGAAAACTCGATTTTGAGTCCTGAAACGACTAACCAATAAATCTGAGCAATACAACGATACCAACCTTGATTTCATGTTTCAGGAAATGCAAAAACCATACAGTTTTATAGCTTTTGGGTCGGGACCTCGGACATGTTTAGGAATGAACATGGCGAAAGTGACAATGTTGGTGTTCCTGCACAGGCTGTCCAGTGGATACATGTGAGTGGACCTGCGAGTTTTGTGCATTGTGTACCATGTTATGTTCCTTTTAAGTTTGTATATGATGTTTTGCTTTTTCCCATTACGTAGGTGGACGGTTGATGATATGGATTCCAGCCTAGAAAAGAAGGCGCATATTCCCAGACTGAGAAGTGGCTGTCCCATTACCTTGAAGGCCTTCAGCTGATGGTAGATTGAAGCAAATGCTTGGATTGGGATTTGGGATATTAGTCCCCATGTCAAAGGTCTGACGCTGCTAGGCGTCTTTAGCAGGACCAAAGAACTAGAGCTACGTAGAACATTGTTGTTTTTATACAGAATCTGCATCTGTATATATATATATATCAAACTTGTTAGAACATTTTATGATATATAGGATTTTTGCAATTTAAATTTCATGTTATTTAAATAAAATTGAGATGATTAATAATTTGATTGTTATCATCAACTCTTTGAATTTTTAATTATAATCATTTAATTGTTGTATTTCCATTCTTAATTTTACAAATTAAATGTTACATAATATACTAATTATCTTACAACTTTTTAAGATTCTATTCATTAAACGTATCACAATCATTCAATAATTTTATTATTCAATTGTTGTTTCACAACATCATTAATTCTAAATTTGCATTAAAAATTGGTAGGTAAAACACAATATATATTAACCAATTATATTATAAGGTTATTAACGTCCATAGTTTTCTTATCGTGTATGCTTGCTAATTTCTGAATTTTGATGCATATACTTAATTATTTTCTTTTTCATAATTAAATTTTTAAAGGAAAAAATCTAAATTTGTCCTTCAACTTAGGTATGGGGTGCACAAAAGTCCTTTAACTTTTTTTTTGACCAAAATAACCTTAAACTTTTCAAAACTTTCTTTTTTAACCTTGACTTCCACGAGAGACTGAGCTTATACAACATGTTCAGCCCTAGCAGCATTGTATTTGTTAGAATGAATAAAAAGAGGGGTAATTTTGTTATTTTGCTACCAAAAAAGAACAGTATGCTAATAACTTAACATGCCTTTCCAACATTTTTCTCTACCTAGCGTCGATCAACAGCATTCCCGTATGTGTAAACCTCTCCAGTATATATGAACTTTCATTTTTCTCTAGCGTCCACCTCTAGCCTGTCGATTCAATTAAGGTATCTCTATCTCCTACACTATACAAGCCATACGAGTTTTGTTGCTTCACGTAGGTTCATTTGGGTTTTGTTGCTTCATGTGGGTTTATCTATTTTTTCTTGCTAATTCAACCCTTACTTGCTGATAACCCCAACTCATCATTGCTTGGTTGCTGCTAAATCAACCGTTGCTCTAGTCACAGTCCAAACATACATGATCATGCAAATTATGGAGGACCAATTTATTTTGATAAGAGTTTTTGTGTAATACTTCAATTTATTTTGCTCTTATACTTCAATTTATAAAGCAAAATAAATTGAAGTATAATGAAATTTGAGAGGTGTTTGGTGTTATAATTCAATTTATTTTAAACTAATAGGAGCAAACCTTTTTTGTTACATTAAGTTATATATAAGAGCAAAATAAATTGAAGTATAATGAAATTTGAGAGGTGTTTGGTGTTATAATTCAATTTATTTTAAACTAATAGGAGAAAACCTTTTTTGTTACATTAAGTTACATTGGGCTTTTAACATCCTAACCCTTGTTTTCGTTTTTAATTTGTACAGGACTTTGTCAATTCTAATAGATGGTAAATCTTCAAACTTAAGTGGAAGGGGTCGATGTAAAAGTCGAAACCGTTTGGTTACTTCATAGACAATGAGAAACCTAGAAAAAGATTTTGTGGATGCCCTAATTATGAGAAATTTTCCTTATTAACAATCAATCTATTGGTATCTAGTAAGATAAATGTTATTGGTAACTAATACTATTTAACACAACACTATTGTAGGAAGGGGAATGTAATTTTTTTAGAAGGATAATAGAAGATTTTAGTGAAAAGGCAAAATGTATCATAAATAAATTGAAACTTGAGAATAAAAGGTCAAAGGTCGAGAACAAGAAGTTGAAATACAATATGTGCATGAGCAATAAGGTAGCTTCGTAGAAGTGAAAGTAACACTAAAATATACAATATATGATGCAAGAATATTGTATAACGTCATCTATAATTACATAGTACATGTTGTAATATTTGTAACTATTTTTATAACTATAATTATTAAAAAGTTGAAGAATATGAACTTCTTAAAATTTGATGTTGTGCTATGGTAATTTGTTATGACTATCTTGTTAGATTAAGGATATATTATACTTATAAGGACAAATATATTATTAGCTTTTCTAGTGATATTTATAGTTCATCTTATATCCAACTGTTTTTGCATTCAATTGTTAGTAAATTAAATGGAAATGATATGTACAACAACTCCAAAATGATAATTTCAATGTTTAACAAACTCCCAAATGGCATAAGTATGGTACATCTCTAGTAGCTATTTAACTAATTTCTATTTCACCAACTTCTAAAATGTCATAATAACAAGCAATTTCAAACTTCAATTTCCAACCTCAAATTCCAAGCAATTTCAATTTCATTACAACTACAATTTTCAAACAGGTCCGAAATTGAATAATTTCCCAAAGAGAACTTCACTACAAGTTCAAAACTTAAGTTTCATTTCCTCTTAAGGTTGAATCTCCATGCCTTCTTCCTTTTGCGTCCCTCTTAGTGCATAAGGTAAATGAAATGGCACAATTCCCCCAATTCCATTGCAATCCTCTTGGATGAAAAGACGTTATTCCTATAATTACATTGCAATCCTCCTAGTTGGAACTTAATTTCAATTTGGATATTAGAATATGCAGTAAAGGACCTTTGTGAGCTATCTAGCCTCATGATTTGAACATTGTCTTTATGATGTTTAAACATGAAAATGAACATAATTACTTAAAACAAAATTTTAGATACCAATATTAACATGTTCCAATTTTCAGTTAACTTACATGGTACTAAATTGAGTCAGTTAAATCATTGAGGTATACTTTATATCTGCTAATCTTTCACCCTCTGCCCTTACCCATAGTCCTACCTTTACCTCTTCCGCTCAGTCTATCTCTTCCTCTAATTATTGTTTGCATGTTTTTCTTATCTTCACTAGTTTCTTCACCATATGTAATATTTTTTATGCAGTATGTGTTGAACTCATAAATTAAACTCCTTATTTTCTCTTAAAATTGGTACTAGATGATCCTAGTACCTATATATATATTTTAAACATTGATTGGTTAATAATGAAATGGTAATATAAAAAAAGTCATAATTAATGAGAAATTTCTTACATTTATAAGACTTTTGCAGGATCTTTGGTTATTTCCTTGTTATCCACATTTGGTGTAAGTCATTCTTCTTCCAAGTCTAGTTGCATTTCGTAGTTTAGGTTGCTTAAATTTCTCTTTCTTCCTATTTTTTGATGAAGCATTCTTCTTATTGGAAGTAGCTCAATAACTTTACATTGGGACTAAAATCTTTGTCCATTAAGTGGCTCAAGAGCTTACTTCTATGCTTGTAAGTTTGCTACACCATTTATCAATGTAGTCATCAAGATTTTGGTGGTTATGGAAAATGGTAGCCACAACATGAGGGCGTAGAATCCTTGTCAAAACCCAATATCTTCATGTACAAGTACAATTACTAATTCTCACGTAAAACCTGTCTATTCCATGTTACTACTAATTCTCACATAAACATGTCTAATCCATGCTCAACTTCATATCCATCAACACCATTCCAATCAACAAAGCAACTAGAGCTCCCTTTCTTACTCTCCTCTAACATAAACTTTTGGTGATATGTTACTATCCCATTTTTCTCTTTGCATACATCCTTCATTACCACCTTCTTGATATGCTCTAACATGCTAACTATATGTTTCACCTTAGCCTCTAAGATCCAACTATTGAAAGTCTCACTCATGTTATTATCTATAGAATCACATTTAGAATTGACATTGAAATATACGTAGCACCATGTCTAAAGATACTATAATAGATCTTCAATGCAACCTGATCTCAAATCATTTAGTGCATACAACTGATAGTTAAGATTGAATAAATATAGCCTTAGTTGTCCTCCAAAACTAAAACTTTAGATCATCTTCATTCCATATCTATCTCTAATTAGCATAAATGTATCTTACACACATTCTATGCTCAATATTTAGTAAAAATATTTTCATTGCAAGTAGAAGACTTTGTACAAAAATAAAAATAAAAATTTTCATTAATTGTATATAAAAAAAATTTATTATTAATTCAATAAAGACGTACCTTTTTCATGTAAGATATGAACGTGAAACCACTACCATCTCCAAGTTGTAGATTTAAAATAAAAAGCTCTAGAAACTACTTTCATATTTCAGTACACTCAACATCTACTACACCCCAAGCAATCAGAAATATTTGATTGTTTTCATCCCTTCCAACAGCAGCCAATAATTGTCTTTTACATATTCCTTTCAAGAAACATCCATCTAGTGCTATTATTGGTCTAGAACCATCACTCTCACCCCTTTTACATGCACTAAAACAAATGTAGCACCATGTAAAGATCTTTTTACCTTTATGATTAATGCTTATTCTAATTGTCCACCCTAAGAATTTAGCAAATTCCTCCACAATTGCTTTTGCTTTCTTACAAGTGTTCAAGCTCACATCCAACTTAAACTTTGTCCTTAATAAGTACTTTAACTGAACAAACTTGACATATGGTTGTAACTCAATCATGTCTTTACAATGGCTTGCAATCCATTTTGATATGATGAGCTTATTGACGTTTGTTATTGTACAACTTTGCTAAGGTTCATATCTCTTCACGAAAAAATGTTATCATTTCTCTCCAAACTTGCAAAATATAACCAAGGGCACTATGATCTATATATCACTCTCACTCAATTATCATTTTTTTTATGTATCTCAAACCCAAACTCTTTGTAATGGAGTATTTAATTATGATCTCCTTAATTCTTTTGCATCTTTAAACTTCAAACCTACATCCCAAGTAGGAAGATTAGATGATGGATCATAATATAGGTTTCTACATTTACCTCTTCTTTATGCACTATCAACATCTTCATCTAAACTTGTATAATATTAACTTGGGTACTTTCAATATACTCACTGTCTTTTTCATATACAAAATCCTCTTATTCATTTTTATGTCATTTTTCATTTTCATGGTTTTCAATATCATTATTCATAGTCTCATCTTTATTTCTTTTCTTGGACTTCCTCTCTTTATATTTTCATTTGACGACTTAGAGCTCATCATCATCATCTCTTTCACTTTCACATTCCAAATCAATCACCAATTCACTATCACTGTCATCATTTTCAATAGAAGCATTATGCACATCTTCATTAGGCACATTATCATTAGTAGAACTATTTAGGCACGTTATCATTAGTAGAAGCACTAGGCACATCATCAACAAAAGCATTAACATATCATGTCCAATATTCACACCATCATGCATAGTATTAACACCACCATGCTTAATAGCAACATCATCATGCTCAGGATTTATAAATTCATGCTCTAACCTTAAAACATCAGGCTTACTATCATGCACATTATTCAAAACTTCATGCTCAATACACACATCTTCAATAAACACACCATTATCATCGATGTCATTTAATAATACAATTTTTTCTTCAATATTTTCTCTATCATTTATAGTACTTACTTCGATGATAAGCAATTCATCCTCTATGTAATGATTATCTTTTTCTACATTTGTTAGGTCTATGTTATCATCATCATCATCCATATTATCTACTTTGATGCTTTGTCTTCATTAACATCCACTCTTCCATAGTTTTCAATAATATAAATCAAATCAAATATTTTTGGGTCATCTACAATCTCAATCAACCCACCTTCTTCATGTTTATTTGGTTGCCTATAATATACTTTCTCCAGTTTATCACACCAATTATGATTAGCAATCCAATATAATTTATCTAGGTCAATAACTTCAACTAATATTTTACTACCACCAATGTATTGAAATTAATTTTACCTATCAATTTCTCCCTCGTAGTGAAATAGACTCCCTTTTTCAATGGGATTAAACATCCTAATAAAATAAGAATTAAAAGAGCGATAAGTTATTCAACCTCAATTATGAAGCAAATCCTTAATTTAATAATAAAAACTTTCATTAAAACTAAAATCCTCAATTTAGCGGGAAGTGCAACCATATAAATTAGGAAAATCGCTAGTCTACCTCACTCTGGACCAATTAACCAAACCATGCCAACGAGAATATCCCCTGTCACGAATGACTATTTTCACAAAGGTTTTCCTCCTACTCCTTTATCACGAATATATTGTCTTCCTCCACTCCTTAGTCACCAACTTCTTTGTCAATTCTTATTTATGCGTTAAATCACTAATTTAATAATAGTTGATTCTATAAAAATTAAGAAGAAACTGAAATCCTAAAAATTAGGAAAATCGCTAATATACCTTGTTGTAAAACAATTAACCACACTTTGCCAATGAGAATCTACTTCTTACTCCTCTGTCGTAAAGATATCCCTCCTAATCCTCTAAGGCCAATCTCTTCCTGCACCCTCATTTCCAACCTCCTCCTTGACTTTGTCATTTTTTTAATTACTATCAAAATGTTGAGATCATGTTTAAGGGTTAGAAATTCTTACAAAATGCAAACGTTGGTTTTACATATAAACTAAACATTGTTTAAACACTCCGTCAGTTGAAGAAATAAGTTGCAATTATAGGACAATAATGTAAATACACATTAACAGATTACCACAACTTAACACATTGCCATAAAGGTGAAGCGTGTTGAACAAACTCAAAATTCCAGTGAAGCAATGGTTAAAAGAGAAATTTTTGGAAAATTTAAGGTTTGGCAAAAAAAAAGTGTCGGATTTTTTTGCACGTCACATCTAAGTTGGAGGATCAATTTAGGCCTTTTCCCTTTCTCTAAATATAAGTATACACAATTTTATTTTGTATGGTGTTTTAAACTCTTATACAAGGTATGTCAAAATGGTGACCTCTTTAACATATTGATAAAAGTTAGAAAATTGAAACTAAATGACAATCCAGACGAATAAAAGAAATCATATATCACATCGATTTCAAGTTTTCTTTAGGGTGATTTATTAATTTTTATTATATAACTTATTTTTTTTCCTAAATTGTTCTCATCTTAATTTTTATAATGAATATTATTAATTTCGGGTAAAACATTTATCCGATTCTTCAATATTTTAAAGGGAAATAAAATTTTAAATTGATTTTGTCATATAGAATATCATAATTACAAAAATCATGTTATTGCTATTGTTAGATATGAGGAATAATATATGAGATTTTTTCTTTTTCAGTAATAATTATTTGAAACAATAATTTTATTTTATTTATTATGTTTGTATCATTAAACTAAAATATGTTGTTTTTCTCTATCGTTATTATAGAAAAAGGGTACATATTACCCCATAATATTTCCTAAAAAGTTAACCCTTAACTTTACCTATAGTATTACATTAAACTTTAACTTTTTCAAAATGATAATGGTATCACCTTAAATCCTAACCAAGTTTTTGGTAGCTTTTAATATACGAGTCCTAAATTCAATCTACGTCACATCACAACTAGACAATTTCGCCTATTATGCATTGATGTGATCTTAAAAATAGTTTTTTAGACATTAACTAAAGGTATAATTTTCACCTTCACACTTCACAAAGGTTTAAGTAAGTCCATATTGTTATTTATGTTGCCACTTTTCAGATACAATGAGTACTATTTTAATAATGTTAGGATGCAATGAATATTATTTTAGTATAACCAGGGTGTAAAATTATTTGAGATAATAATAGATACTTGATTAGACTTTTTGTAAAGCTATTAATCAAGAGACAGGATCATCTATCTAACCTTATTCTCTCCAACTCTGTCTAGTTAATAAAACGTCGTCGTTTTAGATTAAATTTTAGGCAACTCAATCACTTAAATGTAACTATTACGTCCGTAACATAAATGTCACAGGCATGACACAAGTCATAGTTGAGACACTTAAATCAAGCCCATGAGTCTTTTTTATTTTTATTTTTATCATTTTAATTTTAATTATACTACTATTAGTTTAATAAAAATTAAATTAAATTTTAATTTTAATTATGCTATTATTAATTTTATAAAAATTAAAATTAAAATGATAAAAATAAAAAATAATTGGTTTGTACCACAGGCGTGACACTTAAGTCATGTCTGTGACACATTTTTTTCATTTTTTTATTTTTTTATTATTTTAATTATAATTTTTAAATAAAAATTTTTAGATAAAAAATTAAAATTTAAAAATTGATTAATTTAATAAAATTGTGTAATTAATTTATAAATTATAAAAAATATTAAATTAAATTAAAATTTTTGATTAATTGTATTATTATTATTATTATTATTATTATTATTATTATTATATTAGCATGCATGCATATTAATGCAATATTAAACATCTTATACATTTAAGATAAAGTTTTTCTTTCTACAAGAATGCTAGTAAAATGCAAAAAAATTATACAATACATTTTATATGTAGAATAATTTATTTTGATTTCGACAACTTATTTTAATTGTTTAATTTACTAAATTTTTTAGTTAATTTATAAATTATAGAGAAATTTTAAATTAAATTTAAAAATTGATCAATTTTTATTATTATTATACGTTATATTTTTTTAATTAGATTTATAAACTTAGTTTTTTTGTAAAGATAAATATTTAAAATCTAAATTCTTATAAAAATATTCAAAAAAAAATACTATGATCTAGGAGTTTCCTTTTATGATTGAAACAGTTTTCCCAACATAAGCAACAGTGGAATGAGTTTTGAATCTTCACTGTTACGACTTGCATGCATATCATTGTTCTATGTGTGTAAGGGGCCGCAATTTACAACCGTAACTTGGATTGACGAAACAATTTCTTAACTAAGTCAAAAATTTAAATTGAAATCGTAAACTTGGAAAGAGTAGGAAAACGGGTTTCTTGATTTCACTCAATAGAAATTGATTTATACTGCTGCACTGTGCTTCTTATAGATTGCTCAACGGGTAATCTTTCCATGCTTGAAGCACCATAGAACCCATGAACTCCCTTGGTTCTCTTCAGTATAAATTCTGCCTCTCTCGGACCAGATATTGGACCTGAAAATGTGTTGAGAGGAAAGATTGTAACCTTCAGTTCGAGTGGTTCATTGTTGACATGAAGATGCCAAAACTTTCAGAACTCAAGCAAAGACAAATGTTTAAATAACAAAAATCGGTTTTTATTGATTATGCATAGAGTGCAGCTAATTTCTAACAGATGTAACTGCTGGAACTTCAGTTATGAAAATTAAGCAGCTTGTTAATTTACCTCCATGGCACAAGACAATAACATTAGGGTTGATCCTATGTGCCGCATCTGCAATAGATTGTACACGAACAACGCTTTCCTCAAGTGAGACAGCTGTTTTCGCACCAATAGATCCAGATGTTGTAAGCCCCATATGTGCCACAACGATGTCAGCTCCAGCTTTGGCCATTTCTGTGGCTTCATTTTGGTTAAAAGCATATGGCGTTGTCAAAAGACCCATTTTATGTGCCTTACCAATCATCTGGACCTCCAAGCTGACCATTAAAAGGGGAAATATTAGCTAGCATAAATACATTGAGGATGACCCAGCAAATTATCACACGTTAAATAATACCCATATCCCATTCCTGTCTCTTCCAGATTTTGCCTAAAAT
Source organism: Erythroxylum areolatum (assembly GCA_024520975.1). NCBI lineage: Eukaryota > Viridiplantae > Streptophyta > Magnoliopsida > Malpighiales > Erythroxylaceae > Erythroxylum > Erythroxylum areolatum. The sequence continues at coordinate 13,212,674 of JANIJH010000225.1, read as the reverse complement.
TGCCATCAAACAGGCCAACAGTTGGGAAATTTTGTACCCCAGAGAACCCAATAGATTCCAGCTGCCTTAGAAAGTAATCCATCTGGCGAAAAGGATCAGTAGCACAAACTCCAGCTAGAACTGGAGCCTCCTTCACTACCTGTAGATGCATTGATCAGTTCCAGCATTGGAATATTACTTGAATAAATCCGCTGAAGGTTTATGATCACAAAATTTAACCAACACCAAGTTATTGTGACTATAGGCCAAATTGAAGATGAAGAAGAAACGAGGAAGGTGAGGAAAATGGGGGTGCTCCACATCAATCCTACTGCAAGCCCCAATTTCGGAACCTATTTGTATTTCACAATTTTGCATGTTAGTTATAACCCAGATTGTTGCAAGGACAACTGATTTTCAAGCCTAAAGTTAGTAGATCTTGCAGTCGAACTACTTTTCCACTTTTCTGCTTACTCAAGGCAACTATTCACTTTTGAGTTTAATGATACAATAAACATCACATTAGCACTTTTATTCATTTTCTTGTCTTAGTTTTCCCTAATTATCATCATATGCAAAAGCTAACAACCAAATTCCAAATAATTATAAAATGGTTCACAGTTCAGAAAAATGACAAAATAAGATGAATGTTTTATTTTTAAAAATTCAATATAATTTACAAACTTACAGGTAAAATTTCATTGGCCATGTCAACTACTATAGCATTAGCATCAGCAAAAGGCAATAAGCCAGCTAATGAACCCCTTCCGGCCATGCGAAATCGACCTGAGTTGTACAGAACTATTAGATCGACGCCACCAGCTTCTTCAAACTTTGCAGATATTCCAGTTCCAGCACCAGCCCCAATAATGGGATACCCTTTATCTATTTGATCTTTCAGTCGCTGCAATATTGCCCGAGTCCTTCGCAAAGTTTCTGTTATCATATGGTTTGTAACTGATAAAGTTTGCAACCAATTATGTTTCTTTGCAATTTAATCATGGTGCAGAATATGCTGGTCAACTTGTCCATTTATTAGATATGTCCAACTGATAGCACAGGACTTTCTCTCTATTGTTTCTTAGAGCTACAAATGACATAACCAACACTTTTCTACCACCGAAAAGAGCATAGCTAATAGATATGTTTGGATGATAATCACACTGAACTCTACCGAGCTTAATAAATTCATGATATTAATTAGTAGAAGTGTTAGAAAACTGTCATTGACTCTATGATTTTGTTCCTACTTAATAAGGATTTATGATTATAATTAGATGGATCAATGCTAACAATGTGTTGGATAATTATCGTAGATAAGTTTAGAAGATTATCTTCTAGGAGGTAAGTTTATCTTCTAGTAGATAAGATAAGATACACTATAGATAGGATAAGTTAGTATATACGAAAAATCTAGTAGTTTGTAGTATTAGAATAGATTATACTCATGTATAAATAACATATAATCAGAGAAATAAAGTGGATTTTCTTCTGATATTTTCTATACCCTCTTGTTTCATGGTATTAGAGCTACTGATTTTGATAGCCTAATTTTTCCAGCCACATCATGGCTGGAGTTCAACCAACTTTCGGTTTCTTTAATGAGTCCCAAACACGTAGTTACGTAATACCTTCAGCCCAAAATCCATCTCCTTCTATTGATAATCTTCATTACAAATCACACAACATAAATTAAATGGAACAAATTTCAGAGAATGGTCCCAATCGATCATGCTCGTAATCAAAGGAAGAGCTAAGGCTCAAAAGCTAATAGGGGCAGTTCCTCAACCACACGAAACAACAGTCACTTATGATGCTTTGGAAGCTGAGAATTCTATTATCATGGCTTGGCTTATAAATTCAATGGAGCCAAAAATAGGAAGAACCTACCTATTCT
>JANIJH010000225.1:13155707-13167195 GCA_024520975.1 Erythroxylum areolatum | reverse complement strand
TTGTGATGCCATGAGGAGTGTAGTTGGTCGTTGTCAGTAGTGGTCTCTTGTCGTAGGATATGTACCGGAATGACCTATGGGCGTTCCGGTGGATACCCTATGGTAAGGGGGCGCTACAGCTGATTATAAAGATTTTCTGAATTCTTTAAATCCTAAAGGCCTACATCCAAACAAACTCTTACTCAAAGAAGGCTCCCTAGTCATGTTACTAAGAAATTTGAATCCAACTGAGGGACTATGCAATGGGACAAGGTTGATTTGCAGACAATTAAAAGACCATACAATTTCTACAGAATTTGTGTTTTGACCTCACAAAGGAAAATTGGTTTTTATACCTAAAATTCCCTTGCAATCTTCAGAAAATGAAAAAAATGGAATACCTTTGATCAAAACACAATGCCCTATTCATTTGTGTTTTCAAATCCCAAATTTAAACATTTGATCATGTAGGAATTTATCTCCGTCAGCCTGTATTCTCACATGGACAACTATATATGGCTCTGTTAAGAGCTTGAACTCCTGAATCAATTAAAGTTCTGATTATTTCAGGAAATTTTGAATTTTCAAAGTTTGATCAAAAGATAAGAAATATTGTGTTTGATGAAATATTTCAATTAGTCAAATTATAAAAGACAAAGTTGTCAGGAGGTATGTTAATTGTTTCTTTTCAATTTGATATAATTTCATTTCATATAAAAAAATTTTCCCCTAACTAATTTATTAAAAGAATTTTTTTCAGGATGGAAAAATGTTTATTGATTAAGGATATTTTACCTGGTGCTCAATGGTGGTCATGTGAAATTATCATCCAAGAAAAACATGTTATCGCCTCACCTGGCACACCATCAAAGCGAAAAAAGTTTATCTTTTTTGATTATAAGGTATGACAATTACACTTTCTTCATTTAACATGTTTTTTTACTTAATTATTAATAATTTCTTTATTAATAATAGGGATCACAAGTTGAAGTTATTATATTTAACAATGATATCCTATGAATGAGCCACATTTTACAACCGTGTCAAAAATATATTATTTGTAATGCCATTGTGAAACCAATTTCGGCTCAATAGTAAACTGAAGACTTGAAAATACAATGGATAATTACAAACCACACTGTCATTGAACCTGTACTAGATGATGACAACATCATCCCCATGAAATTTAACTGTACGCCTTTCGTCAATCTTATTAATTGTATAAACGACAAGCAAAAATCAGTTGGTTAGACCCTTAATCTATTTCTTTATACAATGTCACAATTTTTTGATTATATCTAATTATATTTATATTTAACATATGATAGATATTTTGGTCGTGGTTCTTGAAGTCTTAGATAAGAAAGAAATCAACAAAGATGACAGAAATTCAACTCTACAAAAATTTGTTATTGTCAACAAAGAGTAATTTCAATTCTCTATTATTCTTTATATTTTGCATAAAACTGAGATAAATTCTTTCTTTTTCCTGACATTTCTTTTTTAGTAGACAACAAATCGTCGTACTGTCGATGTGGAATTCTTTTGTTCATATTGAGGGCCAACAAATTACTGAATCCTTATAGTCTTATCTGATAATTGTGTGTAGGAGACTGAAAGTGAACTTCTATAATGGTATTTTTTTTATTCATTATACTATTACATTTTATTAGTTATCTTTCTATTTTTTCAAGTTAGAATTTAAAATTTTAGGTGTTGCATTATCGACCTGGTTCGACTCAACAGTTCTTGTTGATCCACCAATACAAGAAGTTGTGGATCTTAAAAATGGTACTGCCTTATCTTTACTCTAACAATCAGTAAAATTATATAGAAATTTTATAAAATATTGATGCTTTTATATTTATAATTATTATGTTATAGGGAAAGACAAAATAATAAGGAAATTAAAAACCTTATTAGTGAACGAGCTTATTTGAGAGACAATCCTGATATATCATTCAGATCGCATCAAAAAAATACCAAAATCATGTTCTTAAATTCTACCAGCAAGGTAACTACATTTTATATTCTTATAAAATATTTCATATTAATTTTTTAATAAAAATCTTATTATGGGTTATGTGCAGATAACATGGATTAAAGCTAATATTTTCTTCCAACACATTTTGCAAAAGTACTAGTATATGGCATGTAAGAAATGCTTTCGTTCTATAGCTGCTATCTATGGAGTTCCATTCACTTGTAATTCTTGCATAGAAAAACTTCCTGTTGAACCAAAGTTTCCTTCTTCTCTTTTCTCTTTTCAATTTACTGCTTTTTGCTTCTCATGTGGATTTTTTTAAATGACATATTTTATTTGGATGTCATAGGCGTGACTTGTTAAATCACACACGTGCACTTTCTTCACTTTTTTCTTCTTCATGGGTGTGACTTAACAAGTCACACCCGTGACCTATGACACTTCTTCAATGCCCATTTTTTTCTCTTCACGAGTGTCAGTTAAGAAGCCACACCTGTGACAGTTAAGTCACACCCGTGACACATTCTCCAATTTAATGTCCAATCTTTTTTTATTTAAACAATTATTCCCTAAACCCAATCATACACATTCAAATGCTCAACTTGCCGTATGGTAGGTACAATGAAGAGGATAAATAATTACAGTCAAGGCTCAAATTTTGGGTTTAAAGAAAGAAAAGGTTTCATGTTAAGCTCAAAGAGGTTCATTAAAGGTAACATCAAGGTGACTTTTTAAGCAAAAAGGGGTAATCCTAATTGCCTTCATTATTTTAGCATTTGCATAAGATTATGTGATCTTAACTAGTATTTGCAAGCAAGTTCTAGAGTTCCCCAATCATGAAACAACACTCTCAATAAAGAATACTTGAATTTGGTGTTTAATAGTTCAAAAGGCTCAAATTCTTACCAATTGAAAGGTTTCATTCATCTATCACAACAAGCTAATATCCTTTTAACCAAAATCTAAGTTAATTAGTCTAAGCATGCAAGTATACTCATTCATTTATATTATGAATTTGTAATCTAGATCGAGTTCATTTAATAACTATACATCTCTAACTACTAAATGGGAAAACAAATACACAACTCACAAATAATAATTTTTTTTGAACTAATACTCCCCCTCCCCACCCACTTAAACATCACACTATTCTTATTGTGAATCAAAAAAGTAAAAGAGGGTTCTAAGACAAATGACAACAATTAACACGAAAAGGGACAAACATTAACATTAAAAACTTAAAAGATATTAAACTAACATGTAATAAAAATAATAAAAGAAAAGATATAGAAATACGATACGAAAGTGTGGGTGGTGGCTGCGTTGATGCGGGGTGAAGCATGGTAATAAGCATGGCATCCTACATTGAGGAGTGGAGATAGTTACAAGGAAGATAAATAAAAGAGATTGAAAAGTAGGTCTATGAACACAACGCAAACAGATTAAGTTGAGTTTCACTAAAAGAAACTATCAACCAACTAGTTGAAAAACAAAATAGAAATTATATAGGTTGCCTCCCATTTAGCACTTCTTTAATGTCTTTTGGTTGGACACTTCAACCGCTATGCTGAAGGTGGATAGTTCAAAGTTATCAATTCCACTGTTTCCTTCTCTTCATTGGTGTTCTTCTCTAAGAAATTGCCAACCTCTCCCTTAGTTGCATTGTCCAGTAATTGACAGCACTTAACAATTTCTCTCATCAAGTCCAGCTCATTTTCTTCCTCTCCCTATAAGGCAAAATTACAATATGCAGCATCAATTTGATCAATAAAAGAACTATCTTCGAAAACAGTAGTAGTAGAAATAAGTTCAACATTAAACATTAAAAATTCTACTGTTTCTCCCAAAATAATCATGCTCAGTTTCCCATTCTTCACATTAATCATGGTATTGGTAGTGGCTATAAAAGGCCTCCCTAAGAGTATAGAATGCTCATTTTCTTTCTCCTTCACTTTCTCTATGTCTAGGACAACAAAGTCTACGGGAACAATCAATCCTCTAACTTTCACTAACACGTCCTCCATTATTCCTTTCGGATAGCAGATTGACCTATCAGTTAATTGAAAACACATATTTGTAGGTCTTAACTGTACTAGATCTAATTTCTCATAAATAGAGTAAGGCATAATGTTTATCCTCATTTTAAGATCAAGCATACCCTTAACCTCATCACCATTACCTAATAATACTTTCACGACAAAACGTCCTAGGTCTTTTAGTTTGGGGGGTAAATGCTGCTGCAGAATTGCTTGCTATTTTCAAAATCAACACCTTTTTGTTAGGCTCAAACTTTTGTTTCTTGGTGCTAAGTTCCTTAAAGAACTTGAAATAAGCTGGAATGTTCCTAATCACATCTAACAAGGGCATATAGGTAGGAAAATTGCTTATCTTCTTTCAATCTTTAAGGTGGCTTGGATATGGAATTGGTGATCAATAAGGATCTGTTGCCTTGTGCAGTTTTTGTCCTTTATTGTCCTTGGTGGCATGTTTAAGTTGTTTACCCTTTTGAATGTGACTTGAAGAGTTTCTCTCGTTGCTTTTCTCATTTTGCTCATCTTCTTCTTTAGTGAGGCTTTCCTTCTCTTGATTACCAGTATCAGATAACTTAGAAGGAAACTCAATATGATTGTCAATCACTTTACCACTTCTCATAACTGTAATTGCTTGGGCTCGCTCAAGTTGAATGGGCAACCTTCCCTTTTTATCATTATGTATTTGAGCTGTAAGTTACCCTACTTGAATCTCAATCCTCTTGATAGATGCTTTTAAGGAGTTGAATCTCTTGTTGTTCATTTCTTGATTCTAAGTTGTGACCTGAATGAATGCATTCATGCTTTCCTTTAAAGAAGGCTTTCTTGGTAGGCTGTCAATTGAGGATTATCCTAGGAAAAAGTTCGGCCTTTGAAAATTCTGATATTGTGGTTGGGGTTACATCGGTGGATTGTTGGTGTTTTAAGAGAAATTGGTGTGGTTTCTCTAACCAGAGTTGTAGGTTTGTTAGTATGGATGATTTCGCTCCCTTGGTTGAGAATATTTAAATGAGTTAACTTTTTCTTCCCTGTCTGCCAAAGGTTCGTAAGAATACAGTTAAACATTAGCTCCATGACCATAAGTTCCATAATTACCACACACCTCTTAATTGGAAACATTTTAGGGTGGCCTTGTAGTTAGCATCTTCACATGCCTCATCAACTTAGTTAACTGCATAACCAATTCTTGATTTGAGCTCACTTTATAAACTCCAACTCTTGTTCCATTAATGCTCTTTTATTGAGAATTGCCCCTATTATTTTAAAGATTTCATATGTTTCTTCAGCCTTCCTCTCTCCTATAGTTCCTCTTACTGTATTGTCTACTGTGTATTGGCATTGTTGCGTCAACCCATCATAAAAGAATTGGTTTAGCATGTGAAGTGAAAAATGATGGTGCAGGCATTAGATTAGTAAGAGTGTCCACGCCTAATAGAATGACTCTCCCTCCATTTGAGTGAAGGTAGCTATCTTGGTTCACAATTAAGAGGTTTTTTGATGTAGAATTTTCCCATAAATTTGTTGTGCACCTCCTCCCATGCTGTCAACGAGCCCGGTGGAAGAGTCATTAGCCACACCTTAGCCTGATCCTTTAATGTGTAGGGAAACATCTCATTCTGAGTTGATCTTCTTCTAAGCCATTTGAAGGGAAAGTTTGGAAAGTGGTATAAAATTTCCAAACGAAGTTCAAAGGGTCTTCATTGGGAACCCCATAGAAAGTTAGTAGCATGTTGTAGTGCATGCTATTCAGTTCATAGTTTTTGGTTGATTCTCCTAAACAGATGCACAAAATGGTAGTATAGATCACAGGTCTAACATACTCCTTCATCACTAACTGCCTTTCACCAATCTTTTAGTTATTAAATTGATCTTCATACTTGGGTTCCTCACGATCATCTTCAGAGTCTCCTTGAGGTCTTTTTATTTGATGTACGCTATCAATGAAATGGATGGGTTCACTATTTAGGGATCTCCTTCTTGGCATAAACTAAATGAGTTCACTTCTAGAGACCTCCTCCCTTGCACAAACTAACTACAAAACGTACTAAATTAATAACAAAAAAAAACACAATAAAACTTGCATGCAGGAATAAACACAAACAATCAAAATCACTTTAGTAAATAAAAACAATCAAAATTAATTTAAGTTTAGAATACTAAACACCTCCTCAACAATAGCGACAAAAACTTTTTGTGCCAAAAAAGTTATAAAAATTACCTTGGCCATCCTACTCACAAGTATAAGAGGTAGTTGTAGTGATTACCGAGGGTCGTCTCCTATGAAGGTGAAATTGATTCACTAAAATTAATTTTGAACAAAAAAAAAAAATAAATGTAATCCTAAACACTTCATCTTGATTTTTTGAGTAAAAGAGTTTAAAGCAAATTATACAATTGAACTGAAAAGTAAACTTATTCAACCATAAGCAAAAATGATTAGAAATCGAAGTGAAAATCTCTTGAGAATTAATTTGACTAATTTAATCTCCTATACATGATTAAGGAAAAATGATTGGGTAGTCGTCTGACTTAAATTAACAGTTGCATTCTAAGATCAACTCAAATAATAAACTAAGTCTAACTTTCATATTCAACAAGTTATTATCTGAATTAATTAAGGAAACTCGACTACTGATTGCCATTTAAGTTAACATATTTCTAGTTCTTAACCTAACCGTCTATAGTTTCTTATTTTATATTAAACTTCTTCTCTTGATCCTTTGTTTAATACCAAAATGATGCAAAGTTTGATCATGCTATTACATCTATTCAGTTTAGAAACTATATCAATATATAAGACAATAACACAGTCCCTCAATTATGCATATTTAACTAAAATAGCTACATTAATCCTAAAGAAAAAGAGATCAACTTATCACAGATATCACAAGATTCATCATCATTAAACTCTTTAATCCTATCTTTATCAATATAAGTGCAGTATTTAAGAAATAAACTAAGTAAATAACTAAATGAAATATGAAGAGATAACAAATAATAGTCTACTACGCTATGAAAGTAACAAGTTCAGTAATAACAAGAAATAGAGCAACAGATGAACAGAATGAGCAAATAAGGATTGAATGAGTGTGAAGGCGGTGATCTCCTACTGCTCTCAAGCTTCCCACATTAGCTCTCACCTTCTACTTCAGCTTGTTCTCACCCAGATGCTCGTACTACCTTCCCCTCTCTACTATATCTCTCTCTTCTTCCCCTCAATCAACCAGTTTCTGCTTCCTTTCTCTCTTCTCCGACTTCTTTCTCTCCATTTTCCTTGGGTGTGTGTAAATGAATGACATCGCTACCACCCTCCTATCCTTTCTATTAGTAGCCTCATCTAATTTTAGGTTTTCATGCCTCTTCAACTTGCAACTGCCACGTAATAAAACAGATGGATTAAAGGAGCACATAAGAATTTGCACGGGTATGCATAAGGTGGTCATAGTGGTGACAAGTTAGTCACCACTGTGACTAAGCTTGTCACAATGGTTACTAACTTAGTCATAGTGGTGACAAGTTAGTCACCACCGCGACAGGCTTCATCACGGTGGTGACATCTTTAGTCACCACTTTTCTTTGATTTTTTTCTTTTCCTTTCATGAAAATTTATGTCAATTTTTCCTTTAACCTTTATGCAAAATTTAAAAAATAATCTAATTAACATTCATGCAATATTCACACCATTTCCACCAATTTGTCTCACATTTGGATCAAAACACAAGGATTTGTAACCAAAATCAAGATGTGAAGGCAATTAAAAGCAATAGAAACTAGACACAACAGGGTTGATAACAATAATGGACTTACTAGATAACTAACACTCTTTAGTCCACTAAAATTAATTTGTTTTTTTAATGTTTCCATAGACAATATAACCTTATATTTATTGTAAATTAACTTTTATTCTCCTATAGGTGTTCATGAATTTGAGGAATTCACCTACTCATGCCCTTACCCCTAATGTTCATTTTTTAGAGTTAAGTTTATGTCATATTTTCTTAGGTTTGTAAAGTATTATGTTAAATTGGTAGAATGATTTTTGTCCCTTTTTGTATTTATATCATATAATCGACATAAAATTACATATTCCTGTAGTTACTTATAGAAGACCATGTTAACTATCCTTTGTTTTCTTCATACTAAAAGGCACGACTCTATAACATTATCTCATTGTGAGCGATGAATAATGTCTCCTCCTTATCTACTATGTTCATCTTATATAAACTGATCACAAGTAGGCATCTATGAAGATTAAAGTTTGGAGGACTGAAGTAGCATATATTAATTGATATATCTTTAATAAAGGGTAACTATTCTTTGAGCATGCCTTTTTAAGTTTGTAAAGCCCACATATATTCTACATTTTTATTTTCTTTTTTGAACTATACCATATTAGCTATTCATATCAAATGTCAACTTATTTAATGTAGAATGCATCTGACAACTTAAAAATTACTTCCTTATTGTAGGCACATCGACTGCACTCTACATAAAATTGTCTAAGTGTTAAAGTAAACATTTCTTTAGGACTTCATATTTCATCTACTTATGCTTGGATTTAGGTTTTACCACTATGTCCTATTTGATTTCACCATTTTACTCCTTTTTAATCTCTTTTTCCAAATCCCTAACATTTAGTTCCTCTATATTCATCATATATATTATGTTCTTTTCTTTTAGGAAGGTTGTGTAATATTGTTTTGCCATCCGTTGGTCTCCAAACAACTCCTGCTTAATTTGGAGTTGAAAACTTTGTTAATAGTTGATGAAGATAAAAAATTGCTTAATTAGTACAAAGGGAAGTCCTTCTAATTAAAAAGTTTTACATAGAAAGTCTTCTTACAACTTAAAAATATATCACATTTTTATCTGTCTCAATCATGTTCCTAATCTTATAGGCACATTTATCTTTCTTTTTGTGCTATTTTGGTTGCTTTAAAACAGAGTAGAATTGATAGTTAGATGTTTTAATATATTCATTAAGACACTCATCTATTTAAAGGTATCATTAAAAAAATCTATAGCACTATATGTAACACCTAATATTCTTTTAAACTGTTTATCAAAATAATTACTAACATGGTGTTTTTATAATAGATGTGTAATTGACAATAAGTATTATAAGATGAAATAGGGGCTATTGAAGTTTATGATGAATTGTTCAGATAGGCTATGATAAATGAGAGCTTTTCTTTATATAAATTTGATGACAAAGAAGCCTATATGAATGCAGAAGTGTTACATGCTTTTTTGGTGTGTCCGTACATGAAAATTTTTCATATTTTTACCATAGGAACCATGTCTTCTAGGTTTATGTTATGAACAATACATATATACTTGAAATTTCTTTTTAACTTTGGATGTAGAAGATGATACATGAGCATTGAAGTTTCTGTGCCTATAATTGGAGTCTATATGCTCATATGATGACATAGGCGATGGCTTAACAATATGCACATTATTTTTATTACAAAAAATTTCTTATCATTAGATGATGTACTTTTATAAGTTTAATCAATTACATGATTACCATTTAAGGTTTTTTGGGACCCAAGATGCCTTATAGTTTTTCACCTACTAAATTGAAATTATAAAATGATGCTTTAAGAATATTTCTACTTTTTCAATACCTCATTCTCATGCAATAAACATGCTCATTTTCATTGCCAATAACCACACTCTTAGATTATATAAGATCGTACACATAACATTTCAATTACTCATCTAAATCAATATGCATTAAAGAGTTTTTGAGCTTCTTTATACTTGGAAGATATTTTCTTCATTTTTATGCTTATAGCCTTTAGGCTTTCAACTAACTCAATGTATGAAAGATTAATATCATAATTATTATTCTCATCATAAGAGATTTAGCAATGGGGTAGCTTACTATTATTGGATATAAAGCACAAAATTTGCATAATATTTTTTGCTTCTTGACTTTAAGAAATAATAGTGTCATCTTATTAAGCCTTTAAAAGCTTTCTTCTTCTTATTTAATTACTTTTCTCTCTTAATCTTTAATAATTTCTTAAATTTCTTTATGATTATATTTATATCATCCTCATCATTTTCACTTATATAGGTCTTATATATAATTTCTCCTCTTTAAAGACTTTAAAAATCACACCTTTTCTTGTTGAAGTAAGCTCCTTTTTATGTAATTCATTCATCTACATCTCATAGGTTAGTGATTAGATTAACTTTTCCAATGGTACGGTCCTTAATTTTTATATTTTGTTTATTATCTTTCTTGCAGGTTGTGTTCTGTGTTGAAGAGCGTCGGTAATTGTCTAACCTTAATAATCTTTTTTGTAGTTTGAGACTGTCCGTCTATCAAAGTAAGTCATTCAACTAATAATGTCTACAATGTGATGGATTTTGTGTTGTTCTTTGCAATTTTACCTATAATAATGATTGATGAGATTTTAGGCTAGGGTTTAATAGTCTAAGTATTTCTGTTTAGGCATTGTTTAAATTGAAACATAAAGACTTGAACTTGTAGGTGATTAATTCAAACTTAGTATTAATATAAGAAATTCATGTAATTGACAAGACAACTCTTTGTATAATCAACTCCTAGGATGGTATATAGGCTGGAAACTCATGATGTAATTCCTATGAGGCTTATCGGTGAAAAATTCCACGAGTGCTGGAAGTGAACATAAGAACTTGCTTTCTCGATTCGTCTGGTCTAACAATGTCATTTACCATAGTGCTTGTTCAAAATCAAACTTTATAAATAAACTTGTAGGTGATTAAATCAAACTTAGTATTAACATAAGAAATTCACGTTATTGACATGACAATTCTTTACAAAATAAAACCCTAGGATGGTATATAGGATGGAAACCCGTAATGTAACTCCCATGAGGCTTATCAGTGAAAAAGTCTACAAGCCTGGGAGTTACAGCGAGAACTTGCTTTCTAATTCATCTAGTCTAACAATGCCACATATCATAGTGCTTGTTTAAAATCAAACTTTGTAAATGAACTTGTAGGTGATTAAATCAAACTTAGTATTAACATAAAAATTTAAGTAATTGATAAGACAATTTTTTACATAATAAACTCTTAGGATGATATATAGGTTGGAAACCTGTGATGCAACTCTTATGAGGCTTATTGGTAAAAACTTTCACAAGCCTAGAAGCTACAGCAAGAACTTGCTTTCTTGATTCATCTAGTGTAACAATGCTATATACCATTGTGCTTGTTTAAAATCAAATTTTGTAAATGAACTTATAGGTGATTAAATCAAATTTAGTTTTAACATAAAGAAATTCACAGAACTGACAAGACAATTCTTTGCATAATAAACCCCTAGGATAGTATATAGGCTGGAAACCCATGATGCAACTCCCATGAGGCTTATCGGTAAAAATTTTTACGAGCCTAGGAGTCATAGCGAGAACTTATGTAACATCCCGTTACTGATAGGAAGGTTATTTTGGTAAATTGAGACGGGTTAGGATTTTTATTGCATATTACTGAT
>JANIJH010000225.1:13065285-13075340 GCA_024520975.1 Erythroxylum areolatum | reverse complement strand
AGAAGACAATCCTAATTGCTACTTATGATTAGCGAAACTGAACGTCATATTTCGTTAATCTAGCAGTTAAACACATTAATCCCTAGTTGCAAACCTAGAAACCAATGAATTCAGTTAAAAAGAATAGATAAGAAGATATTCAATATTTGTAACAACATAAACTTTATTCAAAACATCTCACACATACTAGCATGATAACATGGATCCCTTCAACAAAGACAAAAAGATTTAGCTACTCATAAGTGCATTGAAAACAAAAGTAATAACAAGGTAATAAGTCTCCATCCTTGGTTCTTTAATGAAGAATACGAAAACACTAATTGAAAGTATGAAAAAATAGTAAAAACATAAGCAAGAAAGTTGTAGTCCCCAAAAACCTACGAAAACCTAGTCTAAAACCTCCTAAATATATGCGTTAATCACCAACTCTCCCTCTTGATGCTTATCTCTTCATTATCTCCTCTTAATTCTCTCCAGATAATGCACTCTTCTATTTTCGGTAGGTAACTCCCTTAAAAGATAGCAAGATAATCTTTAAAGATTGTGTTTATTTTGAATTTGACTTCTGAAATTTTATCTGCAAATTTATTTCATTCTTAGACGTGCCCACGCTTAGTCACTGAATTGTTGTCAGAATGAGAATTTAAGATTTTCTTCATTCTTTTACATCTTTTTGATTCCATTTTGTCTCTAATGTGTTGAAAACCATATGTAAACAATTGTAAGATAATTCCATTAATTTCAGATAATAATTTCAATACATTAACGATAATTAAGTCCAAAATAAGTGCAATTTAATGACTTGACATGATAATACTATTATGTTTTCAAGAATTATAGTATGACGGACATATTTTATTGATTAGAAAGACTTAATATAATTTCTAATTTATTTAATTTTATTATATACAATTAATGTGTAATTTTTAATGATATTTTATTTGCATATATTTAGTTTTAGCTATAATGATAATTAATTAATTTAAAAGTATAATGTATTATATTATAATTATCACACATAAGAGTATAATTACAAAAAATATAAACATGAGAATAAAACCAAATATGTTTTTGTTTTTAGTTTTTTATTAAAAATCTCAATCAAATAGTTTTGTTTATTTTTTATATTAGAAATCTCAACCAAACAGGTTTTTTTATTTTTTTAGAAAAAACAGAAACCAAAAACACAAAACAAAAACAAACAATAATAGAAAAACAGAAGTTGAACCAAACAACCCTTAAATTTATAACATTTTTCATTTATATTAATAATTTATAAACTAAGGTAAATAAGGTGTATGTTGGCTTATAAGAATTTTTTTCAAATTCAAATTTGAATCTAAAATTTTATGGTATTTATAAAAGATCTTAACATCATAAAGACATTCAAAATAAAATTCAAATAAATACATCTTTAAATTGTTATTAGAATATTACTTATAGGTATTTATATGATAAATGTTTTGGGCGAAAAACGTTCACAACTCAATTAACCCCACCACCATTACGAACCTTTAAATTTTCCAACATCCCTTTCTTCTATTTGAAATGTTATAGGCATAAACAATTCAAATCAAATAATATACTACTAATTTGTCAGAAAATTCAAACAAAAGCACAAAAAAAACTCTAACAGAACTTTCATCAAACATGTTATAAGTGGTACTCAAATAAGCTTCATAATCCATCTAAGCCTTAATCAACACATTTTGGACACATTCACTATCTCACCATCTTCATTATGATCACAATGCACATTCACCATTAACCAAACCATAACACACATCTTGACAGAACACAAAACCTAGCAGAATATTATACCCAAATACAAGGGTTGCAAAGCATAACATAAAACAATCATCACAAAGGATGGATGACTTACCTCAACGAACTATGAAAGCAACATTCGAAGAAGATAAAAACAACAATTGAAGAAGACGGACAATGACGGTAGCAACAATTGAAGAAGATGGAAGGATAGGAATGAAAATGACAACGAAAATAAGAGGCTTCATTTTCATGTTTAAAATAACATGAAAATGACGTTGTTTGTTCCACAACAAACGACGTCATTTTCATGTTCACAACAAACTATGTCATTTTCATGTTATATTTAAGAATGTTCTAACATTTGGTGACGATTTTAGAAAAATGTTGCCAAATGCTTTCAATTAGAGACGATTTCTGTAAACATTGCTAATGTAGTCAGGGTAGTCCTTTTGCGATGATCTCAAGGAATTGTTGCTAAAGGTAGACCATTAGCGATGAATTAGTAAAAACATCGCCAAATGATTATCCTTTGGAAAAGATTTACTAAAATCATCGCCAAAGTGCTAATCTTTAGGGGACGTTTCACATAAATGTCTCTAAAATTCTTTTCATATCTATATATTTATATATTGAAGACATTTTTGTAATATATAATTTCTATTAAATAGTATGGAATTTATATATAATAAATATAATTTTATGACACTACATAAAATTGTCAAATCATATATTTTAAAAGAGATAAATAAAAGGTATAAATTTATGTAATATAAATTAATTTTGTGTTTTTAGTTTTATAAATTTTTAAAATGACATTGATGTTAGCTAAATTTATTTTTAGACTTACAATCATTATCAATAATTTTAAATTTGATTTTTAAGAATATGATATTATTATTCAATATTGATTTCCTTTTTACTACATTGCAATAAATATAATTATATATGACAATTAATATAATATTATATGAACGTATAGATAATAATTGTTCAAAATTTTTTGATATTTTTTGAATTTAGAACGTATATTAATTGATATATCTTTTTCGGTCATTTCAGTTGTAATATAATTTGTATAATGATTTATGAATGTATAGGTAATGGATAAATTTTTTGATATCTTATATAATATATTAGTCTATTTAATCATAATTCTCTATTTATGAGATATAAATTCTATATTGTTATATAAAATTTATACATTATATATAATTTCTATAGTATATAGTGTAATATATAATAATAGGGTTTGGTGGCGAAATATAAAAATTGTTGCAAAAGTTTAACATTTTCATCACCAAAGGTCAAGCCAAAATCATGTCGTTTTATGAAATTGAAAACCTACTAACACAAAAAAAGATATAAATTGAAAGCATCCCTTGCTAAAAGAGTCTCCAGATGCTTCTTAATTCCGACTGAACCATCGAAGGCAATCGTCTTCCCTGAGCTAGTGAAATTGCCAGGTATGAGTTCCTCTGTCTTGCTTCTAACCTTTTCTTCTTCTTTTACCTTTACAATAGGTAGTCATTAGCTTTCCTTGGAGGAGTCACAATCACTCTCATCCCAGGTGAAAGCTAACCTCGAGGTATTGAACTACTGAATTCTTTTATACTAACTCAATATCTTTTAGTAGTTAGAGATCATAGGGTCTTGTTTTGGAGAGTCTTCTCTCTTTGTAAATTTGTGCTTAACTGCTCTAAACTTGATTTGTTCATCTTCTTGGATATCTTGCATCCCTTTTCTATATGATTTTTGCATTTTATTGATTACCTAGCATTGGCCTTATTGTTTATGTAATTCATTTTGTTTTGAATTTCAACACAATAGCTCTCTCCATATCTGATGAAGGGCTCGAGGACCCAACTATTGTTATCAGAATAGTGACTTTAGATAAAAACAAACTAAATTATGCATCTCATAAATATAATACATATATAGTTAACATTCTCAACCTTATCATTTAAAGTAGTCTCAGTTAATAGATCACAAAATTAACATTGTTAGAATGTTGGAATATTCAAATAAGAAGTCTTATATTGATTTTTCAAAATAAAACAATTTACATATATAAATTTATCACAGAATGTTGACGTGACAACTAGTTTTTTAATGGTAGAAATGAGCTCTGATGGAAGGAATGTGGCAAAGTTCTTCCTGGTGAAGAACATATCGATGCATAACAAATCTCCTCATCAAAGTCTTATCACCCTTGTCTTCAATGACCGATCTTCTTCTTCAAGGTTTTTATTAGAATCCGAATTAGCTCTCTTTCTTTATTATCTATATCTCATTTTCTTTTAGGAAGTTATTAGGTGAATGTCTAATTGAATATACTATGTCTTAAGTAAAACTTCTTGAATCTTCAAAAGAACATAAATGAAAATGGAGGCAATGGAAATGTCCCGATGGTCTGTATAGGATTAGGAAAATCGGTTGTTTTGGAACAGTCGTCAATTGCAAAAACTTTGTCTGTTCAATCAGATATGCATGTGCTCAAATTTGGGTTCCTTGTACCGTTTGATTTAGCTATTTAAGTTCTTTATTGTTTGTTTCTTAGGTAAAACGCATGTTACATGCCATTCATCTAATTCATTGATCCATACTACATCTGGGGAATCGTTCACTATATTTTCTACTAGTTTAGTTAAAGCAAAGAAGTTGATAGAAGAGGGTATAAATAAACTAACACCTGGGGGAAGATCTTTGATTGTTTCAATTGATGCCTTCGTGTAAGAAGTCTTCTTGGGAATCCAGACATAGGAAATTACTTTATCTTATGTACCAAGTGTCATCTCATTTGGAATCTAGAAAAATAATTATGTCTTTTCTTTTTCAATGGAATAGACATGAAACTTTATTTATTGTTTTTTTTGTAAAAGTTTTTAAACTTCTAATTAAATTCTTGTATTACTTACTATATATCATTATGTTATATGACTTACCATATATCAATATTTATTGTTTTTCTATAAGAGTCATATATGATCATTATATTACAAACTTCATGTTAAAATATTTAAAAATTTTGTGTTAAAATAACATATTTTAATTTTTTAAAAAAATCATATATTAATTAATTTTTAGTTTATAGTTTCATAAATTGTTGAAATGATTTAACATTTTTGGTAGTTAAATTTATTTTTACACTTAGAATCATTTTCAATAATATTAAATTTGATCTTTCTCAACTATAATATTTAGTAATAAAATGATCAAGTTAAAATTAGCGATGTCTTAATTATAAATAAGAGAGGGATTTTGTTATTTAAGCTTTTAGTGACAAAACCTCTGTTATAGTGGCATGAACTTATTGTAAATGACTGGCTTAAAATTTTTCTTTGTACAAGGTTGACTCTCTTGTTTAAGTTTCCAGTGGTGATCAAGCTTGAATACAAACTTAAACAAGGTCAATAGTCCAATGGTGTTTAAGGGCGAGAGTGCCAAAATAAAGTAGGTCTAGGTGTAGCCCTTTCTCAAAAAAAGAAAAAAAGACTTAGGTGTAGATAAATATAAGTTAGGATAAGGGATCTAAACTCCACCGTTATTGCTGGATTAGACGGATGAAGAGATTAAAAAATCTTCGTCTCATCTGAATTATTGAAAAGAAAATCAAATTCAACCAAATGACTAAAGGCGCTAAGGAGGAGAACAAGTAAGTACTGATTTTATTACCAAACCATGTCTGTACTGAGAAAGGAACTGAGGTTGTCCTATATGCGTCATCGTGTGCATAATTTACTTCCAAGTTTTCTCATTTCATCGTGATGTTCCAAACTTCGTAAGTATATTAAAAAATGGCGGCAAGGAACAATCAAACTAACCATATGGAATCATAAAAACATTGCCAAAAGAATTATAATCATATAACTCATCTTCTCTATCTAATTCTTATAAGATACAATAATTTTAAAATATTTATTTAATTACTTTTTAATTTTAACATAAGAATTTATTAATTAATTTAGGTTTCGATATGTCCTACAAAAATAAGATTTAAATATTTCAATTTTAAATCGAAAAGGAAACATCCCAGTTAAATAATATTTTTAATATTATCGACACATTAAATCTTCTATTTCAATTACAGTATTCCAATCTTGTATTATTTAATTTTATCCACATATTTATGGAGACTTTATATAAATATGTGAATAAAATTTAATAGAATATAATAGAAATATCAATATTTGTTCCACATCTTCTTGAATCGAAGACCTTAAAAATTTGATTGTCGTTTGGGTTTACTCATGGTTTTTAGCTTTTTGCTTTGGCTTGTTTCTTTGAGGTTGAAGATTCTCCTCGGTAATTGTATAAATTTTGTCGTGATGGTTTTCTCAAAGTAGCCATAAGAGTACAAGAATTATGCAAAGGAACGGAATATATCGACCACAAGAAATTTGCACGACAGAGCAATCGTAACCATTTTGAATTGTTTCTTCCCCATCATCCATGGTCAGAAACGTGGAGCCCTAGATCTGGACCCCAATGACTTTCAAGTTTCAGGTCACTTCACTACTTGTCAGATAGTTTGCTTACATCATCCACGGTGAAGTAACCCGGTTAATAAGTGGTGATGGAAGCACTTGCACGCAAGTGGTGGGTAAAGGGAATCAATTTCATTTTTAGTATCGAATTAAATAATTTGAGATGGTTGTGTCACGAAACCCATGCATAAAATATGTGTTTTAATTGACTTCCAAAAGTATGTGGTTTAATTCAATGCAAAGCAACATGTGTAACCTTCGTCCCACGAATTCTTCTACAGTTGTATTCATTTATGTTGGAAGATTGATGGGTTCCAAAGAAAAATCTGAAAAAATATTCAAAAGAAAATTTTTCCTAGATTTTGCAAGAGTTACAACTCTTGTTCTTTCTTCCTCAAGTTGCACACTCTTTTTTCCATAATATGATACTGCAATCTTTTTTTTCTTTCTTCATTCATTTAAATTACAAGAGATGAGACTAGCCTTTATATAGGCATGCTTAAACTTGACATGGGACAAGTAATAAATGAGGGGGATAACAAGTGTCCCCACGTGTTAAAATTACCAATAACACTTTGATACTTCCTACTATTCTTAACTATTAAGGAACTATTTGGAGCTACACACGTTGATTGTCAAATGTCAAAGGAAATGAGAGTTTGCTTTCTAATACTTCCCCTCAAACTCGACTTCGTATACCAAGTTTTTCTTGTAATCTACGGAACACTTCATTATTTAGTAGTTTTGTAAAAATATCTACTAGTTGATCTTCTGTTCTGCAGAACACCAATTCCATAATTTTGTTTTTCACCTATTCCCGAATAAAATGACATTTTATGTGTTTGCTTCGACTATGTTGCTAGGCTCCGTTTCCGACGCCCAACAATCGAACCGGAGCCAAGAAGCATGAGTGGGTTTCATGGTAGGGTTATCCCAACGAACCCTTCCTAATCAAATTAACTCAGCATCAGAGGCTCAAAAATTCCTATGGAAAGTAGATAAACAAGGTAGGAATCCAATTCTTTAAGAATCGTCTCAATCGGAGGTCGGACGGGAAAGTTTTGGTCAAATGGATCCAACATGTTAGGGGCTCTACTCATATCGAAATAACTTTGTTTTTGGACGGTTTGAAAGAAATCTTCTAAGTATACAACTTTCATGAAGATCTCGTAGTGAGATTCGGCCTCTAAAAAAATCAAGAATGGAGCAGGAGGTATAAGATGAATAGTGCATAAAAACTAAGACGAAGCAAAATTTCTAAGATGAGACAGTCTAAGATGAAGGAAAAACTAAGACGGAACATTCTAAGACGAAGCTGAATGACGAAGCATCTTAGTTACAAAACTAAGATGAAACATTCTAAGACGAAGTAGAACTAAGGCGAAACGATTCTAAGACGAAGCGGAAAAACTAAAACGAAACAGAGCTAAGATGAAGGAAAAACTAAGATAGAACGGAGGTCAAACTAAGACGCAACAAAAGTCAAACTAAGACGATGCGTCTTAGGTCCGAAACTAAGATGAAAGAAAACTAAGATAGAACGGAGGTCAAACTAAGACGCAACAAAAGTCAAACTAAGACGATGCGTCTTAAGTCCGAAACTAAGACGAAAGAAAACTAAGACGAAACGGAGGTCAAACTAAAACGCAACAAAAGTCAAACTAAGACGATGCGTCTTAGGTCCGAAACTAAGACGAAACAGAGTTCAAACTAAGATGCAACAAAAGTCACACTAAGACGATGCGTCTTAGGTCCGAAACTAAGACGAAAGAAAAATAAGACGGTGTTGACATCATACTAAGATACAAAAATGAGACGAAGCATTGTAGGTACCCAAAACTAAGATGAAGCAGACCTGGTTAAACTAAGACGATAGAAGTCAAACTAAGATGCAACAAAAGTCAAACTAAGACGATGCGTCTTAGGTCCGAAACTAAAACGAAAAAAACTAAGACAGTGCTGACGTCATACTAAGACGCAAAACTGAGACGAAATGTCGTAGGTACCCAAAACTAAGACGAAGCGAACCCGGTCAAACTAAGACGATAGAAGTCAAACTAAAACGCAACAAAAGTCAAACTAAGATGATGCATCTTAGGTTCGAAACTAAGACAAAAGAAAACTAAGATGGTGCTGACGTCATACTAAGACGCAAAACTAAGACGAAGCGTTGTAAGTACCCAAAACTAAGACGAAGCGGAGTTGATTTGTCTGATCCAACTTAGATTATTCTAGATTTTTCTCCAAGAGCTTGAACTCGAATTCTACCCTTATAACAGGCTCGAAATATGGAATGCAAAATAAACTTAGAAAAAGATATCATAAGCAGAAGAAATCATATTCCATTTACAACACTAAACACGATTTGAATTCAGCTTTAATTACAAATCAACACGCTCATCAAAAGCTCAATACAAATACATATGGATGCTTAATGTTTGATATGCTTATAAAACTATCCAAATGCTACTAACTTATTACAAAAGACGCCTAGCTAGCTTGGAGTATCCAATCGCCCTGCAAGGATCACTGATTTTCTCGATCTACACCTGAGAGGGAAGGGGTGGGGTGAGCTACACAGCTCAGTGGCTAACATATTTATAGTCATGGCAATTGACCAAAATCAAGCATATGTATGTATATATACATATCTAGATAGCAATCATACTTTATTCAAGCAATTTAAACATTCAACAAATTTTGCTCAATCACATAACACTCAATATGCTTCATGCTTGATCATTTAAAGATGCAATGCACACAAACGACTCGAGGGTTCCATGAAACAGAATGAGGAAACCAAAATTTACCCCATGAATATAATGAGTCCATTTCGGAGCTCATATGCCACAAGCAGGTAGTCGGGAGAAGGCTCTTGTCGACGTACACGTGACGAACAGAATGGTTCCACTTTCGCCCAAACAAAAGCACATAATCATGCTCAGAATCATTTTATTAAAATGATATGCTTTCATGCTTCTTCTTTTCATCTATACAGAATGCCATAACAGATATCAAGGCATAACATTGATTAAAAATCATAATTTAGTTATATCAAAATCTTGCTTCTTTCATGGTATGACCAAAATCAAATATCATCATGAATTTTCAACAAATCATTTTCAAACAATTAATCACATAATCCAAATAAACGTCATGCATCTTTTTAATGCATAACATTTAACACATGTTCACACATAGGCAAGAATTTGCCCAATCACTCAAAACTATAAACATATTACCCACCTAGTTAGCTTGCGAAAACCAAATCAAGCTTGCCTTTCCCTTTGCTCTTGGGTAGGCTTCCCTTGGTCCCCTACAATAACCATGGATCCAATCAAACAACATTCCAAACAAATTTATAACTTAACAGGAAAGTCCTATTATTTCAACAGATGCAAAAAGGTTGAACTCAAATCCAACCTACCCCTCACCCATCTAGGTTAGAAAACCCTAGACCTAACTTAGAAACTCTAACATCAATTAGGTTCCCAAAATCCATCTTCTTCTAACACAAACCCTTTCCTTTAGTAGAGCAAAGGAAAAGATGGTTAACCCATCTTAACAAGTTGATTTCTCTTCTTTTCTTCTTCCACTGAAACCTTTCTCTTCTCTCTCTAACTTTTGTTTTCTCACTATTCTCCCTCTTCAAATCTCGTTTTTCACCTCTTAACAAGCAAAGCAACACATCCTTTTTCTATTTCTACCCTTAATAAGCCCAAAGAGTCCATCTTACCCTTCCTTATAAGCTTATGCTCTTCTATGCTCAAGTGATCTCCCAAAAATGTCCTTATTACATCC
>JANIJH010000225.1:12829612-12842389 GCA_024520975.1 Erythroxylum areolatum | reverse complement strand
GTCAGCCAATTGAATGAACAAATAAAAAATATGCAATTTAATTTCTAGCTCGTCCCAATTTACCAATATAACCCTCCTATCGGTGATGGGATGTTACATGCTTTCTTACCCATATCCCTTGTGGATTTCGGGCTTGTTTCAGATATTATCCCATAGCCTTTGTTGATGCTGGGCACATTAACAACTCAGCTTATGGGTCTTGTGTATATTTCGAGCTTTAATCTCTTTCAGACTGGTCACTCCGGTCACAACTGTCTTTATATTATCATGTATTCATGTAATAAAATGCATCACATGTATCTAGTCAATCAATTGCGTTAAATGTTGCACATTCACATTCACATTCACTATCACAATCTCATTCACATTTGTCATTAGACCTTGGTCCGACATTCAACATATACGTTGAGAATCACTTATTTCGTCAAATTCACATTCAATGAGCACTTCCAATATGTATTTCATGCATCAAACGCCTCGGACGGTCAATGTCTAGAATCAACACAATCACATTCACACAATAATTTGTTGCAGAAATTTAAACAAAACAATCATTTAAAGTAAGATCCTCTAGGCCGACTCACAGTATGCTCCAGATTAGCGTTAGCTTCCATAATCTAAAAACATTTGGATGCGGACATTTTATCCTACATAACAACATTATGCTATACACATGTTACACGCACGTTATTAATTGAACAATCACATAAACATCAGTTGTACACAAATGTACATGTATTATGTATAATGCATGCTCAATTTGACTATTCCGGGTATGTTTTCTTAACAACATCTCTTGACCATTCAAACCTTCTCATTTGTATCAGTCTAGTTTATTCTTAGGTTTACACCTCAAGAACACTTAATTAATCTAATATTATAATTCAATTACTCATCATTTCTTTTCTAGGATTATATGCTCTCATAATATCCAATTCTCATTCACCTTTACTTAACATGTATTACTCAACTCTTTTGAAGCACAACTACTATTATATGAACATCTTCATTCCAATTATACTCATGCCTTTGGTACTTTCATATCAACAATTCATTCACTAAGTTATAACATCATCAATCGTTCATTCTAGCTTTTTTCAAAATAGATTTTTGGGTCAATTTTTCGTGGCCATTTTGATAAGTAAATTGAAATATTTAGGCAACACCTTCTCTAAACAAATATTCCTATATGTCTTGAGTTTCTAATGAACTAAAGTTCATACAATTCAGTTTAGTATTCTACAAGTGATGCACAAAATACTTTACTGTTCTTACACCATAACAATACACAATACTAATCTTTAAGCCAGAATTTGAAACTCTTAGAGACAAAATTAAAATTCTATTACTTTGTGAAATTTGTAGCCATATGTCTCTATTTTAATATAAAATTAAAATAATTCCATTAAAATATCTACAAATGAAGACATAGTCAAAATATGAATGCTTGTTTAGTGAAAACACCCCATTTAACAAATTCCAGGACATTTCATCATTTTCATCCTAAACTCATCAATCAATCATTATCAATCCTTTACTAATGAATTCAGATGACCATGAAAATACAATGTGTAGGAGCTTGTGGTTTAGATTTTAAGTCAATTGGAGGTCCGAAAAAGATGTTATGGTCAAAAGAGTGAAGGGTGTTAAAATATGTCAAATAGCAATGCATCTTCACTATCATGATTGTGCTTGTGAACGATCGTGAACTGCTTATTGATTCCTTACTATCACGATCGTGCTTGTGCACGATCCTTCATTGCCTGATTTCTCCTCTCGGTCCTGATCATGCTTATGCACAATCATGCACTGCCTGGAGTTTCCTTTCTATCATGATCGTATGTAAGCACGATTGTGAACTACCTCATGTTTCCTCGATGCTCCCTATATGTCACAATCATGTTATCGTGGCAGATGAAACTTACCCAGGTTTTACGTATTAGCTTATTCTCATCACCCTTTCAGGATCTTTCAATATCTAACAATCATCTTAATTCTTCCCATTTAAAGACATCACATTACGCCCTTTTTCATTAGCATCAAACTCATTTTTACTCATCTCTATAAAACTCGAAAATATCCATGTTAATAGACCTAAAAAATAGAACATACAACCCCTCCATTTATCTATCAAAACTTCTCTGCACTCTTTCCTACACCATCTTTAACGATCATTTTAACTCAAATCATCTCAACAAGGAATTATGAACTATTGATCAACATTATATATGTAAAAACAAAAGATGAACATACCCAAGTTTTCTCATTCACGTTTCAACATATACATATCACCTTTTTATAATCATTTAACTTCTATCTGTTAACATATATGTCTCATTCAACAAATCATGAAGATCAATATGTTACTTATTTGTTTAAGCTTCAAGAGCTTCAAACTCTTCACGATTTCTCTTAACCCTTGCTTTCTTCTCTCACTCATGAATCATCATTCAAGGGTGGTAGGGTTGGGTCTTTAGTAAGAAATGAAGAAGACAACGAAATAGTAGTAGCAAATGAAATGTGAAAGTAAGCTTCAACGTGGATGGGTGAGAAGTGAGTATCGGGGGTGAAGACAAATGCAGAAGATGAAGAACGAAATGAAGAGAGAGTTGTTAGCTAAAGAAAAAAAATTAAAGACCAAATGGTTGTCTTTCATTTAGGCCACACGTAAGTGAGGTGTGTGGAAAGGCAAGTGACAAGTATGTCCCCACCTTATGGTATTCGCTTGGTCTTTTAAACTACTAGTCCATTTGTTTCCCTATTTCTAATCCAATTGTCTCTCGATTTTCCATGAAACTTGTCATTAAATCCCAGTGTCATTTATAAAAAGTTTCACTACCATTTGACTCTTATTTATATTACCATTTATCAATTGTTTGGCCACTTGACATTTTTCCTAGTCTAAAAATACCCATAATTATCATAAAATTCTCAAATTTGTCCAAAAATTCTAATTCACTACTTATACACACCAACTCAATTTTTAAGATACATAATCCATAATTCACATTATAATCACATTAAAACAATCATTATACTCGAAAAATGTCAAATGAGTGCATGAAAAATTCATCGTAATGTGTGTAAAATTCTAATTCATACATGTGTATGTTAACATAATGCATAAGTATAAAATGCATTTTTCTAATTTCTCATTTACAAAAATCTAGGTTTCTAACTCTTAATATGAAAATGAGATGTTACAATTCCCCCTTAATAAATTTGATCCTCGAAATTCTTATCTGATTGATTAAAAAGGTAGGGGTATTGTTTCCTCATATGCTCCTCCGTTTTCCATTTACTAATTGACTATAGTCAAGGAAATCACTCGGTCTTTCAAGTACTGATTCAGTTATCACACTATCTTAACTATTTCCTCAATATATTTCAAATTACTCACAATTTCACTTCCGATATCAATAACACATATGTCGGATTATAACAATATTTCCTAAACATACCCATGTATCACTGTGTGAATCTGAAATATCTTGTATTGGTAATTCTAACTCATAAGTCAATGGTCCTATTCTCATAATAATTTCATCTGGACCAATAAAATTCGAGCACAGTATATCCTTTTTTCCTAACCTGAGCACACCTTGCCAAGGTGATACTCTCAAAAACATTTCATCTTTCACTTGATATTTCACATCTCTTTAGTGTTAATACACTTAACTCTTATTTCTATCTCACTATGTTTCATATCTTCAGTGTTGACCCACCTAACTCGTTTATCTTTCTTGAATCACTTAACTTCTACTACAGATTCATTTCACTTATCAACAGTTTCTCGAATCAATTTTGGCCTTCAACTTTTTTGAGCCCTTGTTCATCCCAATATAAAGGTTGATAACTCTTTATGTCATATAACGCCTCATATGGTATTCTAATGTTATCACTATGATAATGATTCTTATGCTTAAAGTTAATTAAAACTTTACATTGATCTCATGTTCCTATGAACTCCAAAACATAAGCTTTAAGATATCTACAATAATTAAGACTGTTGGCAACTCATACAAATAGTCACTTGCTTCTATATCCTTAGCCGTTAAATGCTATTTTGGCATATTTCTACTGGGATGTATAGCAGAGGTTGTTATTTGTGCTTTCTTTAATAATCTCTTTGCTTAATCATCTTTATCGGGTACACATACTTTTTATTTCAATCATAAAGTATCATTTTCTAATTCAAACTCAAAATTCGGATTCATTTTCAATTTCTCAATAAGATTCATAAATTATGAATCCTCAATTTGGGCTTTGTTAATGCTTTCATGTGAAACTAATCTCAAATCTAATAGCTAATAATACTTTGATTTGCCCAAAATTCCACTCAACATTCTATGCTTTTTATTACACTAGATTTGGTAACTTCAATATCTAAATTTGTTCTACAATGCTATTGAATTTTCGGTTCAATGCATCATATTACAACACTAGCTTTACTGAGAAATACTCATTTGTACATTATAATCTTCAATTAACTCTATTCATTATCTCAGTCTCGTATTCAATTCTTTCAAAATCAATAATTACCTCAAACTTAAATAATCTGTATATTTATATATAGATCCAAAATATTTCACTGTACATATAATGTCTCCAAGCTATCAAAGCAATTACTATTGCAATAAATTCTAAATCATGTATCAACTAATCAAATCATGAGACTTTAATTGTCTCTATGCATACAAAATCACTTTATTATGCTACAATATATTACGTTTTAATCTCTAGTACAAACATTATTGTATACTACAAAATCAACAAATCTAAACAATATAAGTAACATCGGTGATATAATTCCTCAAAATTCTTTTTACATTCATCAGTCTATATGATTTACACGCTTTTCCTCAGACATTATTGTCAAAGGGTTAAGATCAATAAAAACTCCTTAACAGTCTCTGGTAGTATTTAATATACAGCTAGTTCTAGAGAACTTTGGATCTCTTATATATTCCTTGGAGTTTCTCACTTCATCATTAACTCTATTTTCTTTGGGTCTCCCAATATGCCATGTTCAGATATCATATGACCCAACATATTACTTGATCAAGCTAAAATTCACTCTTATTGAATTTGGCATATAAATGTTTCTCCTTCATGATTTATAAGATTTACCTCAAATATTCAAAATATTCCTTTCACCTTTTAGAATATACTCAATTATCATCATATGGTCACCGTCATTAATTAATCTAAGCAAGATTGGAAAACTTTATTCATTATATCATGAATATTGACGGGGACATTTTTCAACCCAATTAGATATCGCCAAGACTCAATGCACCCATATCTGGTCCTCGAAATCTTTAAGTAACTAATTCCTCAATTGGGGTAATGATCTCTCATGTTTTCTCAGTCTCCAAATTGACTTCCTTTCTTAAATGATTTTCTCCATTCATTTGTTTTCTTCTGATTACTCATTGACTTATTATAATGCCAAACCATTCTTACTTATTTCTCCATACATCTCAATTTATTTACAATCTTAACTTTTTGAGCTAGTAAAATATTCATTGAATCTAATTTTTATCTCCTGAACATATTTGCATAAAATATAGTGTGGACATAAGTTCTCCTCACATTAGCCATAGTGTCACCTCAAATTCAAGAATCCAATCACGTAGTTGGATACTTTACATAAAAAAAAATGCATACACTCTTAATATCATATTCTACCTGATGCCTGATTAGTTAAAAACGAGACTCCAGTATTCACTTCTTATTTGTTCCATCATCATTCATTCTTAGAAGTAAACCATCTAGTCTACTTAACGTAATTCGATTAAATTCCTCTTTAAAAGAAGATTTTTTGCTACTATTATCTATACTGTTCATGTTATCCTTATCAATCAACTGTTTTCATCATTGCTTATCAGCTATTCTTAACACCTCAAGAAGAACAATTTCTATCATTTCTGACAAGGTCATAATGTTCTATTTTCCAAAACTTGATGAAGTAGTAGACATGATTATTGTCGCATATGCTTACATGTGTATCATCAAGGTCCTCCCATTCTATCCAAAGATTTATTTTCGACAAATCACTTATTTATATCTTACAATAATGATACTTTGATCTCAATTGATCCTAGACAACATTTCTCTCTTTATTACTTCCCACATTTAGGGTGTCCCTGTCACGATCATGATACAAACTTATTTTTTGTCAAGCCATAATCGTGCCTTGCACTTTCTTCCTCTCATTAACACATATACCAAGATCAATTTTACTCTAATTTTTCAGAATTTACCCCTTCTAATCCTACATCATTTCATAATAATTCAACTACGATATTGATTGCATTAACTCTCAAAACTCTACTCATTTGATTCATCATCTTTTGTTTTAATCTCTTTCATACATGATATCCTATCTTATATGCATTTCTAATTTCTCCTTACTACATATTATTCATCTCATGTAAATTCATTCATGTCTACTTTATTTCCCTTTCATTATCTCCTCATTTCCATCTTATCTTTATTTCATCTCCTATATGTATATCCTCAACCAATTTAGAATTATAGATACATAATCATCATGAAATTCTAATCTTAATTCCACCTATATATTCTTATGGTGGATTATAACTCTTGTCACATTAATCAAACAATCATTCTAAGCCCGATTTTATCCTCTCAAGATCATAGAAAATTTTGTTTTCATCCAATTTGTTTATACACTTTAAATCTTGTCATTTCTACTATATCTTTATTTTCCTCCATCAATCTACAACAATATATCACTTCTATTTCACATTAAAGGATATACCATCACAGTACAATATTGATGTCAGATTCAATGATACATCCACAAATACAAATGTAGTGAATCTCTATCTATCATATCAAACCATATACTATTTCTCATTTCTAGATATCCACGAGCTTTCTTTTTCTTACACTTTGATGGATCATCATTCTTCTCATTATTTCCAATTGCTTAGGCTCTTAACGAATGTTCATACATGTGACTCATGTAAATGTGACTCAAACTGGAGATCAGTTGCTACTGCCTACTATGACATGTCTAAAATGTATTTAACTTGACATATATTTTGAAAAACGCCCATATAAGATACTAAGCCTGGGCTCTGATACCAAATTGAAGCACCACACTCTCATAGTGAATATCTTCTAACATATTGAAGGTATTCGAAAATACACACTACAAGGGTGGTGCACTATGACGGACAAACAATTATACTAATTAAAAAATTTTCAAACCTCACACACATATTTAGGAAATCAATAACCCTTTTTTGGCCCAATTTATTCAAAATCAATTTCAGTCGCATTTAAACAACCATTATACAAATCATCAGAATTTCAGTAGTCAGTTGGTCCCATTACAGAAACAAAACATGCTTAGTCATAATGTCATCACAAATAGAATTATTTAGGTACACGAGGTACAATAAATTGTGGAATAAATTCTTTAATACAAAAAAAGGAAAAATCTATGTAGACACGAATTGATCCCAACCTCTATCTCTTATTCGAATTTAATGGTCAAACTCCAATTTGACTAACTAGAGATCTTCTTTAAGCCTGAAAAATAATGTTGCAATTTTGGAGTGAGTTTTGTGAACCCAATAAGCGGACCATCCTTAATGGCTCACTCATATCATATAACACATCGACTCATACAATCACATATTTCACATCATTTCATTTAGCATCACAAAACTATTTTGTTCACAATTTTCATGTTTCATATTCAAAGCTGTCAAACAAATCATTTCGATCATTTAAAACATACATATCAATTATATATGCAATGCACATGAGACTCACTTTCGATTATTACTTTGCTGCGACTGAGTGTCTTTTTACTAGCCCATATCTCTTGTGGATACCGAGCTTGTTTCAGATATTATCACATATCTCTTGTAGATACTGGGCACATTAGCAACTCAGCCTGTGGCTCTTATTATAAGCTTTAATCTCTTTCAGGCTGGTCACTCCGGTTACAACTACATTTATATTGTCATGCATTCATGTAATGAAATGAATCATAAGTATTCAGTCAATCAAATGTGCTCAATGTTACACATTCACATTCACTATCACAATCTCATTCACATTTTTCATCGGACCTTGGTCCGATACGTTAAGAATCACTTATTTCGTCAAATTCACATTCAATGAGCACTGCCAATATGTATTTTTTGCATCAAACGCCTCGAATAGTTAATGTTCGGAATCAACACAATCACATTCACATAATAATTCCTTGTAGAAATTTAAACAGAACAATCATTTAAACTAAGATAATCTAGGTTGACTCACAGTACGCTCTAGATTAGCATTAGCTTCTATGATCCAAAAACGTCTGGATGCAGATGTTTTATCCTGTATAACAACATTATGAAATACACATATTGCGCACACATTATTAATTGCACAATCATATAAACATTAAATTGTACACATATGTATATGTGTTATGTATAATGCATGCTCAATTTGACTATCCTGGATATGTTTTCTTAATCACATCTCTTGATCATTCAAACCTTATCATTTTTATTAATCTAGCTTATTCTTAGGTTTACACCTTAAAAACACTTGGTTAATCTAATATCATAATTCAATTACTTGTCATTTCTATTCTAGCATTATATGCTCTCATAATATTCAATACT
Source organism: Erythroxylum areolatum (assembly GCA_024520975.1). Taxonomy (NCBI): domain Eukaryota; kingdom Viridiplantae; phylum Streptophyta; class Magnoliopsida; order Malpighiales; family Erythroxylaceae; genus Erythroxylum; species Erythroxylum areolatum. Next base: position 12,833,726 of record JANIJH010000225.1, on the reverse strand, counting down.
CATTCACCTTTACTTTACGTATATTACTCAACTCTTTTGAATCATAACTACTATCATATGAACATCTTCATTCCTATTATACTCATGCCTTTGGTACTTTCTTATCAACAATTCATTCACTAAGTTATAACATCATCAATCATTCATTCCATCTTTTCTCAAAACAGTTTTTTGGGTCAAATTTTCATAGCCATTTTTACAAGGAGATTGAAGTATTTAGGCAACACCTTTTTCTAAAACAATGTTCCTTTATGTCTTAAGTTTATAATGAACTAAAGTTCATAGTCAGTTCAGTATTCTACAAGTTATTTACAAAATACTTTAGACTATTCTCACACCATGATAGTACACAATGCTTAACTTTAAGCCAGAATTTAAACTTTTAGAGATAGAATTAAAATTCTATTCCTTCATAAACTTTGTAGCCATACATCTCTAGTTTAGTGTAAACTTAAAATCATTCCAATTGGATATCCACAGCTTAAGATATAGCCAAAATACAAATGCTTGTTCAATGAAAACATTCTATTCAACATATTCCAGCACATTTCATCATTTTCATCCTAAACTCGTCAATCAATCATTATCAATCCTTTACTAATGAATTCAGATGACCAGGATATTTGATGGAGAAGAAATACAATGTGTGAGGAGCTTGTGGTTTAAATTTCAAGTCAATTGGAGGTTTGAGAAGAAGTAATGGTCAAAAGAGTCAAGTGTGTTAAAATATGTCAAATAACAGTGCACCTTCACTGTCACAATCGTGCTTGTGCATGATTGCGCACTGCTTATTGATTCCTCGCTGTCGCACGATCGTGCACTACCTGATTTCTCCTCTCTATCACGATCGTGCAACTCCCTTAAGGCTTCATCATTGTCACGATTGTGCTAGTGCACGATCGGGCACTACCTCATGTTTCCTTTCTGTCACGATTGTGCTTGTGCACGATCAAGCACTCCATTGATGTTCCCTTGCTGTCACTATCGTGCTTGAAAGGGTGCTGAGAATAAAATGATACGTAAAACCTAGGTGAGGGTCATCGTATGTGATGCTTTGTACTAGACCAGATGTTGCTTATGCTTTGAGCACAACAAGCAGATATCAAGCTAATCCCAGTGAGGGTCACTAGAAGGCTGTGAAAAACATCTTGAAGTACTTAAAAAGGACTAAAGATATTTTTCTGGTCTATGGAGGAGTTGAGCTGAGAGTTCAGGGTTATTCAAATGCCAGTTTCCAGTCTGATCAAGATGATAATAGATCATAGTTATGATTTATTTTGCTCTTTATAGTGGTACATTTAGTAGGAAGAGTTCCAAATAATCAATTATAACAAATTCAACGACTGAAGCAGAGTACATTTTAGCGTCATAGGTGGCAAGAGAAGCAATTTGGATCAAGAAGTTTATCACTGAACTTGGAGTGGTTATTAGCATTGATGAGCTCATAGTATTATATTGTGACAATAATGGTGCTATTACGCAAGCAAAGGAACCCAAATCTCATCAACGATCCAAACAAGTACTCAGGAAGTTTCACTTGATCAGGGGGATAGTGGAACGGATAGACATAACATTGGAGTAAATTCCCACTGAAGAGAATCTAGCAGATCCTCTTACTAAGTCATTATCTCAAAAGAAATATGATCGACATATGGATGGATATGACATTAGATTCATAGGTGATTGGCTTTAGTACAAGTAAGAGATTATTAGTTTATGCCATTGCAGCCAATCAATTGGATGCAAATTAATATATGACATTATACTTTAATTAATGAAAAGGCTTTATTTATCTTTATGTATTAATTTAATTAATGTTTTATGTTTTAATACTAAAGATAAAATCTTTGGAATAATTACTGTGTAATTGAAATTATGATAAAATCATAATTTTGCGATTCAATCTACACTTAAGTGTTATTCCTAAATATTCCTAGTTGTAGTTTCATCAAGATTGGGTATTATTGAAACGGTAAAACTAGTACACATTTTGTTTTTTTTCTTATGAAGAAAGTAATTGATCTTATAAATTAAAGTATAGAGATACTTAAATTAATGTGTGGATGATTATTAGAGAATAAGTCACTGAACTAACCCGATTTTGAAATATTTGGTTTTATTAAAATTAAATTAATTAGAATTAGAATTTGATTGTAATTATAATTAAAGAGATTTAATTTTAATGAAAAACTGTTATAATTTTTCTATTTAAAGGAAAGCGTGTTTTAGAAGCTAGTACTTTTTGTCTTCTTCCTTTTAAAGCAATTTGAGAATTGTTCTGTAGATATCATTAGAGAATAGACAATTGGACAACTTATGATTGATCAATCAGAGAAAAGTTTCTCAGATTTTTCAAAAGAAAACGAACAAGGTATGATTTCTAAATCGATTTATGTTTTATTCAAGTTTAATCAATCATCAGGATTCGTTCAGAATTTATAAAAATTATATTTTCTACTACACCAATGACTGGATTACGGATGGATTTCAAGAATAATAGGGTGTAAATGATGGCACTATCTTACTTGGTGACAGGCTCGTGGGATGAGAGAAACAATCACGTGTTCAAGGAGCAGGCCAGATGTATCACCAATTTCATTTACGATTTGGTGGGGAAGATGTGACAACATTTATGTGTTTACAAAGATACAATACCAATTAACAATCTGAATAAAGACACGGGGCATTTTCTAACTCACACATGCAGTCTCCAGCTCATTACTATAGGCAGTAACCCTTTAGAATATAATATTTTGCTAAAAGAATCATTACGTGCGTCAACTAACATCTTTGTAAACTCTTATGGTTGCCCTGAGTGGCCAAATTAAAATTGTTTTCATTCTTAAAAAAAAAATAGTAAGTTTGCACTTTCTTCAAAGGATAAATCAACGATCGCCAAAACTTTCTAAGATTTAAAGGTTTTTGGAAGCTCTCCCGTTTACTCAAAATCCTCATAAAGTTCCAATAATTTTCTTTGCTAAAATCTATGGAGTACAAACGTGATGAACTTTCTCTACGAAGATAATTATATTTCAAAAGAGTGATATCAAGACTTAACAAATTATGTGGATAGTTTGTGTTAAATATTCATTATTGATTTTATTAATTTACGAATTTGTGAAATTTATATATTGATACTATTATTAAAATTATAAAAAATTTAATGTAACTTTGATCAATAATTAATAATATGTTAATCTATAATATTAATCAATAATATGTTAATCAAATAATTAACAATAATAAGTGAGTTTCCACAAGATTTATATCTATTATGTAATAACATTACATATTTTTATTTAAAATATATTTTATAAATAATTAAATTTTAATTTGATTATTTTACTAGTACTAAATAAAATTTATAATTTCTTATTATCTTATTGATTTATTATATATACATTTCATTACTTGTATTAAATCATAAATAATATCTAATATGTAATTAAATTAATTATTAATAATTTATAAAATTGTATAATTTATTAATAATAATTTATAATAAATAATAATTTAGGTTTAAATAAAATTAAGTTACGTATTTTATGAAAATGTTTATTATCTAATAATACTAATCGGTTCTTATACTTTATTTATGAATATTGATTCGTATGTTTCATAATTTTTTAATTTATGTTTTAATTAATTGTTTATTGTATCTAATTCACCGAATTTTTTTCAGCAAGAAGAATAGGAAAGAAAAAAATATAAAACTTAAATACAATACATTAGTACTTTATGTTCTTTAAGTTATTCAAAAGAGAATTCATTTATTAATAAATATTATATAAGAGATTAAAATAATTTAATTAATTAATTAATTAATCCATAAAATTAATATTTCTTCAAGTTTTATCTAATATAATTATCATCGATAATAAAAATATAATTACATTGACACTTGTTGGAATTTTGAAGAAAAGAAGAGAAGATGAATAGAGGATGGGATAAAATAAAGATTACACAATATGTAACAGTCCCATATATTTATTATTAAACTTGGTTGCCTTATATAGGCAAAATTCAAATAACTAAACTAAAATTTTCAGCTACCAAATCTAGTTTATAAGATAAGATTAGATATAATCCAAGACTTATTCTAAGATAATCTAAG
>JANIJH010000225.1:12810822-12829512 GCA_024520975.1 Erythroxylum areolatum | reverse complement strand
TCATGCTCAAATCATTTTATCAAATGCTTTCATACTTTTCATGCTCATCATGCTTCCTCATCTTTTCATTCATACAAGATGTCGTGATATTTTTCAAGGAAATACATGATCACAATCACCATGCATTTTCAACAGTTTCCATAATTCAAAACAAGCAATGTCACACACACATGCAAGCAAGCAAGATAATTTGCCCATACACAACAACTATAAATATATTACCTATCAAATATCGCTTGATAATCCAAGTTCAATGTTGTCCTTCCTTTTGCAATTGGATTAGGTATGCTTGGTTTCCTATAACAAACCAAGATCTCATTCAAACAACATTCAAAGGAAATTCATAAAACTTTGAAAATCAAAAGTGCTAAAATTGACCCATAACCCTTTCGAAACTAGACTTTCGGGTCAACTTTTTCATGATCGTTATGATCAGATAAATGAATACATTTGGTAACACTTCCTTCTATAAAAATGTCCTTCATTGTCTTATATTTCTAACAACACCAAATTCATTCCATTTGGTTTAGAAACGTGGAAGTTATACCCAATCATGTTGGGACTAACCTTATTCTGAAACTATAATCTATACTCAACTTTCATCAAAAATTTGAGATCTTTATAGATTGATTCAAAACTTCCTTTCTTTATAAAACTTGTATCCCTATGTCTCTAGTTTATAAATAATCAAAAATCACCTCATTTGGACATCTACAGCAAGCGTTATGCCCAAAATACCAAAACATATTGGTGCAGGAAAATGGCCTCTCGCTGCGGTGAGGATGATGGCGCGCGCCGCGACGTGCGCATACACAGGTCGCAACGTGCGAAGCCAAAATCCTCCCAAAACCTATTTTTCCCACATTCTTCAACCATATTCCTCGCATCTTTCAAATATAACACATCTAAATCCTAAACTATCTCTTATACTTCATTTTTAAGCTCATTCCAACCCAATATCATCAACAAAACATCAAAATCTATCCTTGATCGTTAACCCTAAAGATAACACTTGCATATTTCATTCACTAACACTTTCCACTCATGTTAAGCTATATTGGGGTTTCATCTGACCAAAACAAGATGGAATAAACTCATACTTACTTGTTGATGCTCCAAATTCTTCAAAATCTTCAAGAATCTCAAGACCCTAGCTTTTCTCTCTTTTTCTCTTCTTCTTCCTCTCTTCCACGATACTCACCTCCCAAACAAGACAAAAATTTCTTCTTCTTCCAAGTTCTACTCTTAATGATCATCAAATGTCCATTATACCCTTCAATATAAGCCTTATACCTCTAAACCTTAAGTGATCTTCGCATTTTGCCCTTATACATTTTTACTTCTTCATTTTCACTTACACCATACTATACTCTAACTTAATCCTAATTTCTCCATTTAATACTTCCAATTCTATCAATCTAAGCAATAAATCCTCCAATCATTGGCATGTTAATTGCTCCAAATAATTAATCTAACAAGACTTCATAATAAATTAAATCATGCTTAATAAAATAAAATAATAAAAAATTTCGGGGTCCAACATTTTCCCCCTTATCCTCTCTTCGTCCATTCTTTTTACAAGTTTGTCTTGTTGTCTTAGTATTATCCTCCATCTCCCTGCATTTGTATTTGATCCAGTAAGTAGCTTTTGGAATTGTTCTGGGTGTTTTTTCTTCTTTCATTGTGTCTATTAAATGATATGTTGATCATCAGACTTAGGGTTAGTTGTTGAGTTGTTAGCATAGATTGAGATTGTTAATTGTTTAATTTGATATTTGCATAAGTTAATGTTGGTGAAGAAAGGGAAAAGACAGAATGAATGCTTTAAGTTTCAGTTGAGTTATGTTATGCGTATAAGGTGTTTGATGAAAGTTCTCTAGGGCTTGAATTGTTCTAATTTGATAGGGAACGAATTACCAATAGCCACTCATGCTTTGAACATAACCTAGGCCCCAATTTATTATACATACTCCTCTAAAAATTTGTCACAAACCTAAACTCTTTCCAATGTGCTATAAACATAAACTCTACAAAGTTTTAATATCTTATGTATGCATAATTTCATCAACCTATGTAATGAGTAACCCATCTTAAACTATTCAGACATGCTCCTAAACTAATGAGCAATCTTAAACCATTCAGTTGTGCTCCTAAACCCTAATTCAGCACCTTTGTGAATAAACTATAATGCATTAACTAACACCACTATAAGAAAGAGTTTGAACGCTTAATTCTTTAACTTTATAAAAATGGCAGGATCATTAGTTAACCCGAATGGCATTACCAAAAAATCATGATGGCTATACCAAGTTTTAAAGGCTATCTTCAATAAATCCTCTATCGTGATATTCACCTGATTATAGCTTAATCTCATGTAAATCTTTAAAAATACTTTATTTCCTTACAATTGGTTACATAAATCATCTATTATATAAAGAGCATGAAGAATAGAAAAAGGATAGCAATTCTTCATTATCACCCTACTTAAATAACTATAGTTAATACACATTCTCATGAAGCCAAATGATTCTCCATAAAAACTACTTATGCACTTGGTAGAATATACTCACTCTAATGTACCCCTTATCTAACAATTCTTAAAGTTGCTCCATCAAATACTTTTGCTTCATATGATAAGAAGTATTAAAAATCAAACCAATACCTGACGCAATCTCAATCCCAAATTTTACCTCTCTCTTAGTTAGTAATTTAGGAAATCCTGAGGGAACACATCGGAAAATTCCTATACTACCAAAATGTTAACTAACTCCACTCTTTTTTGTTCACACAAATTCACCATGGACACAAAAAATTATGTTCTCTTATGTTGTATTCCTTAATCATCTTGTCTAGCCTCTTTAATAAAAATTAACCTCTTAGTTCCTAGGATGTTGAAGTCTACTTGTATCCAATAATAGTCTAAGGAAGCAAAATGTCCCACTAAGCAATTCAATATAAAAATGAAACCAAATTCTCATATTTCCAAAACAACAAGGTTCACTAGTAACTTTACTTACTTAATATTCGCAATAAGGCCCCTAAATACGTCCTTCGTTACCATAGTTCATCTAGTAGGAGTAGTCATATATAAATCAACTTGAAAAATCACAAATAGACTTATCTAGCCTTTGTACAAACACACATGATAAATGAATGTGATGCTTTAATTAAAAAAAAGCAAACATTAAAGAAACTAATACAATATTTATGACCATTGTATCAAAAGTCTTTTCCTCCTTCATATTAAGAGCAAAAACTCTATATGGTAGAAATAGAAATGTGTGCAGAAATAGTAATGAATATTTTGATATGGGTTATGTGTGTTAAATTGGTTGATTGAATGTTAATAGGTGTTTGGAACTTTGTTTTAATACTACCTATAAGATGTTCGACTAAAGTTCACTTTGAATCTCTAATGTCACTCTCAGATTTGGGTCCTCTGACTTCTCACTCTTAGTTTTAGTGAAGCATTCCTCACTCATAAACTATCGTGAGCCCATCACTGCCATAAAGTTGTTAAAATTTTATTAACAATAAGCTACTAGTTATGTGTCCAAAAAATAAAGTTAGTGAACAAGTGTATTATATTAAAAACAAAATTGTCTTTTTGCAGGCCGTCGTTTGTGTTTTAGAACGTCAATAATTGATCAACGTCGTCCTTCTTCTTTGTAGTCTGAGGTTGTCTGTTTGTCCAAGTAAGTCATCCAACTAATGTCTACCATATGTTTTGCTTTAATAGTACGTGAATTTGTGTTTGTGTTTGTGTTTTGTGTGGATGTAAAGGAAGTGTTGGTTTTGTTTTGTGGTTTATAATATTTTTAGAAACGTAGAATGGTATATGGGTTGGAAACTAGTGATTAAGCTCTGATGAGGCTTATCGATGAAAAATTTTATAAGCATAGGAGTCACAGCAAGAAGTTCCTTTCTCGATTCACAATTGTAAACATCATGTACCTTAGTGTTTATTGCTTTTGGAACTTTGTGAATGAACTTGAATTAAAAATTGAAGAAGTAGTAACTTTTATTAATGTAAAATTAGAAATGAATTTGATGCATAATAAACTCGTAGAATGGGATATAGGCTGGAAACTAGTGATGCAGCTCCAATGAGGTTTATTAGTGAAAATTTTCACCAGTCTACAAGCCACAGAGAGAATTCCCTTTCTCGATTCACATGTGTAAACAAAGCCATGTACCTTAGTATTTATTTGTTTTGGAACTTTTTATATAGACTTGAATCAAAAAATTAAGTAGTAACTTATATTGTCATGTAAAATTAAAAATGAATTGCATTTAATAATTTAGTTATTAACTTTTAATTGTATAGCTAAATGGATAAAAGTTGGATATCTCTTCAAAAATGGTCCATTGAATACGTGGAAGGAGTTAAGAGTTTCATGCACTTTGTACAAGATAAAATAGGTGATGAAATTCATATTCGTTGTCCTTGCATCAATTACTTAAATGTTGACTTTCAAAGTCAAAATGTGGTATATAATCACTTGCTAATCTGAGCCAGAGATTAATTCTATACTCCATGGCTTTATCATTGCGAATGTAAGGTAGCAAGTTGTAGTAGAAGTGTTTGTACAAGTTATGATGATAGTAACAATAATGATGCAGAAGATTGTGATATTAATGATGATGATGATGATGGGATTAGCGAGATGTCAGATGATTATGGGAATTATATGGAGACCATGAATGAAATAGTTGTGGCTAACATAATTGGTAGTATTACAGAAGACAATTTTGGGAAGTTATTGAAAGTTGCTCAAGAAGAATGATATCTAGGGTGCTCAAATTTCTCACAGCTATCTTTTTTGTGAATTTGTTGCATTTGAAGGTGTATAATAAATGAAGTTACAAGTCTTTTGACATGTTAATTGACTTGCTCAATGATGCACTACCTATTAGACACAAATTACATAAATCTTACCATGTTGCAATGAATTGTTAACGAATCTTGGATTAGGATATATATCAATACATGATTGTAAATATGAATATGCTCTATTTTGGAAGGCATGAGGAGTGTCCCATTTGTGATACATCAAGGTGGCATGTGGATGATGGGAGAGGGAAAAAGATAGAAAACTAAATCTTGTGACACTTTCTTATTAAACCACGACTATAAAGGCTTTTTATGTAAACAAAAAAAATCCTATGAATATAAGGCGGCATAAAAAGAAACGCATTGATGATAACATTATGCATCATGCGGTAGACTCAATGGCATGGAAAAAATTTGATAGGAAATTTCCATGGTTTGCACAGGATTGTCGTAATGTTCGACTTGGATTAGCCTCAAATGGATTTAATTTTTTAATCATGAGTTCTTCTTACAATAAATGGATGTTAATTATAATGTCATACAATTTAACTCTATAGAAGTATATGAAGGAGCCTTTTATGTTATTGTCTTTGCTTATTCTAAGATCTACTACTCATAGTAAAGATATCAATGTATACATGCAACTATTAATTGATGACTTAAACAATCAAGGTGAAACATTTATAATGTAGGCTGTTATTTTGTGGACTATAAAAGATTTCCCATCTTATAGGAATTTTTCTGGGTATAGCACTAAAAGGTATGTGGCTTATCCTACTTGTAACCATCAATCTTATACAATGAGGCTATGAAGTAAAATATGTTATACAATACGTGGTTGTTACTTGGAACATGGGTATAGATGGCAAAGAAGTAGATTGTTTAATGGAAAAGTAGAATTGAGTGAAGCTCCTTTACAGTTGTTTGGTGATGATGTTGTTTACCAGCTATCACATTTGGGTGACGTTATACCTGGAAAATACCTAAGTAATAAAAAGCAAAAGAGAAATGATGATGAGCTCAATTGGAATAAAAAATGCATATTTTTCAATTTGTCATAATGGAAGGAATTGCTATTGAGGCATAATCATGATGTGATGTATATTGAGAAAAATATTTATGAGAATATTTTAGGAATTGTTATAGGAATTTATGGGAAATCGAAAGACATAATTAAGGCTAGACTTGACTTAGAAGACATGAATATAAGAAAAGACTTGCATTTGAAAAGAAGAGATGATGGGTGATACATTATTCCCCCATCTTATAACATGTCAAAAGGGAGAAGTAATCCTTTTGTTAATTTCTTAAACCAGTCAAGTTTCCTGATGGGCATGCATCAAATATAGGTCGTTGTGTGAATGTTAAAGAAGAAAAAGTATTAGGGTTAAAAAGCCATGATTGTCATGACTTGTGCAATAATTACTTCCTATTGGAATACGTGGGTGTTTGGTGAAGGAAGTGTCCACAACTTTGGGTGAATTGGGTTAGTATTTTAAGCCATTATGTTGCAAGACACTTGAAGTTGAAGAGCTTGACAAAATGGAAAAAGACATAACTTTGATTCTATGTAAGGTTGAATTAGTATTCCCCATCGTTTTTTGATGTTATGGTTCATTTGGCAATTCGCTTACCAAACGAAGCAAAACTTTGTGGACCAGTTTAATTTCGATGGATGTTCTTGATTGAAAGGTAATTTATATTAACTTTTATTTTTTAAATAGTTATTTGTTAATAAAAATAGCTAATATTTTATATTTTGTTAAGTTTTTTATGCTCTCTTAAGTGTTATGTATGTAACAGAGCTCAACCTGAAGGGTCTATTGTAAAGGCTTATATAGCAAATGAATGCTTGACATTTTGTTTGATATACTTAAATGACATGGAGATAAGACTTAATAGACCAGAACGTAACTTTGATTTTTGATCAAAATGGTAACTTGTCAATTTTGTCCCAAAAAGTAAAGCCACTTAGTTTGGGAAAATATGTATAGTTAACTAAAGACGAATTCAAAATTTTTTATTATTATATTTTGAAAAATTGCAAGGAAGTTGATATATATATATATATGGAGTATGTATATTACTTTTGATTCATGTTTTCATATTAGAATTTTATGATTGAATCTCATTTCCTAATCTCTATTTACTTTTCTAACTAAAGACCAGAAAGAGTCGATTAGAAGCAAAGGGATTGTTAATATTGAAAAAAGACATAAGCTTAAGTTCTTATCATGGTTTAGGAATCAAGTAAGTTATATCATTTTGTCATACAAATGATAAGGTTACATAATCGTAACATGCAAAAAGCGACAATAGCATTATATTCTTTGGCATGTGAGCCTCATATGTGTGGGATAAAATATACAGGTTGCATTGTTAATGGGGATGGATTTCACATACAAGATTGAGAAAGTTGACTTGGAAGCCAAAATTGTGGGGTTGTTGTCGAGAGATGTCATGATGATGATTTTATTGACTTCTACGATGTCATCTCTAAAATAATAAAATTGCACTACATCAAGGATAAGAAGGTTGTTCTATTTAAGTGCATATGGTTTAATCTTACTGACATGAAAGTGAACGAGAATATTACTAGCATTAATGTTAGTAAGATATGGTATGATAATGTTATCCTTATAACTCAAGTGAAGTAAGTTTTATACCTCAACAATACTGTAATAGGTAGTAATTGAAAGGTTGTTCAAAAGTTTCAACACCAAAATATCTTTAATTTTGTGTAAAGGATAATGGTTAAATGAGTGAGGATAAAGATGAAGTATATTAAGTGATTGAATCGGAGTTGAATAATGAAGTTATTCAAATAGAAGATGCAGATACATCATCATTTCATAGCGGAGATGTTGTTCCTAATATAGTACAAATGAATGAAGTACAAGCCAATCTTATCGTAGAAAGAGATAAAGACCCTACTTAGGATGAATTAAATGACAATGATGATATCATGTTCGAATATATTAGTGATGAAGAGTCCAATGATAATGTAATTAATTATGATGATTTTCAAATTCTTGATCATGATGATTTAAGGTAAATAAATTGTTTATTTTTTTGAAATGTTTTGTTGATGTTTAAGTTATATTAATTTGTATTGTTGATATTTCACTTATGTAAGTGCATATTATTAATGTTTTACTTATGTTTATGAAGAATGTTGGTGTTTCTTTGAGTTATGTTATAAGGAATGTTAGTGTTTAAGTTATGTTATAAGGAATGTTGGTGTGTGTTTGAGTTATGTTATACAGAATGTTGGTGTTTAAGTTATGTTATGCAAAATGTTGGTGTGTGTTTGAGTTATGTTATGTGAAATGTTGGTATTTGAGTTATGTTAATATAGAATGTTGGTGTTTGAGTTATGTTATAATGTTGGTGTTCGAGTTAGGTTTATGTGAAATGTTGGTGTTTGAGTTATGTTATGTAGAATGTTGGTGTTTGAGTTATGTTTATGCAGAATGTTCAAGTTTGAGTTATGATGCAGAATGTTCATATGTGTTTAGGTTATGATATGCGAAATGTTGGTGTTTAAGTTATGTTATTTGGAATGTTGGTGTGATTTTAAGTTATGTTTATGTAAAATGTTCATGTTTGACTTATGTTTTTGGTGGAATGTTGATGTTTGACTTAATTTATACGTAATGTTAGTGTGTGTTTGAGTTATGTTTATGCAAAATGTTTATGTTTGACTTATGTTTTTTACGGATTGTTAATGTTTGACATATGATTATGCATAATGTTGAAATTTCAATTAAAGTTATTCAATATAATGGAACTTGGTAGAAACAAGGGAAGAAAGGTGGCAACTAACGAAATTGATCTGACCCCACAACAACTACATCAATTAGACCATATCGAACATCAAACATCGAGGTCATCCACCAATGAGGCTAGTTAGCAACAACCTCAATAAGTGCTGAGGGATCTCTAGGTCTGTTTATCTTTACCACTTATAATTAGACTTATGCTCAAATATATTTTTACATGTTTATTGCGCTTTTTCTTATCATTATTCTTTTGTTGTCAAGTTCCAATGCTAGCATAAGAAAAAAGAGGTAGACTGATAGTAAAGGTTCTGAGTTGCAACGCATGAGTGTTGCTATAAACAACAAGTTGTTTGTGTATATTGACAACAGGCAATGTCATCCTATTAACAAGATCCAATCAATAAGATTGTCCAATGAGTTAGGGGTCATTGTCAGGAATGAATTGCCTTGCTTTGAGTTATGATATGCGAAATGTTTATGTGCGTTTGAGTTATGATACGTGGAATGTTGGTATTTAATTTGTGTTATGCAAAATGTTGGTGTGAGTTTGAGTTATATTTATGTGAAATACTGATATTTGACTTATATTTTTGCTTAACGTTGGTGTGTGTTTGAGTTATGCTTATGCGAATTGTTTATGTTTGACTTATGTTTTTTGCGGACTGTTAATGTTTGACTTATATTTATGTGTAATGTTGAAATTTCAATTATAGTTATTCAATATAATGGTACTTAGTAGAAACAAGGGAAAAAAGGTGGCAACTATCGAAATTGATCCGACCACCACAACAACTACATCAATCAAACCCTATCGAACAACAAACACCAAGGTCATCCACCAATGAAGCTAGTCAGCAACATCCTCAATCTACCTTAATAAGTGCTGAGGGATCTTTAGGTCTATTTATCTTTACCACTTATAATTAGAATTATGCTTAAATATATTTTTACATGTTTTTTGTGTTTTTTCTTATCATTATTATTTTGTTTTCAAGTTCTAATACCGGCATAAGAAAAAAAGGTAGAGGTATTACTAAAGGTTCTAAGTTGCAACGCATGAATATTGCAATGAATAAGCAAATTGTCTGTGTATATTGACCACAAGCAACGTCGTCCTGTTGACAAGATCTAATCAGCAAGATTGTCCAGTAAGTTAAGGGTTGAATTGTCTTACCTTCACCATGTCGAGCAGTTGAAGGAAGACAACTTGCTACAGAATGTTTTAGACAAAGTTTTGGTAATTTTCAATTTATTTAATTATATGCATTTTTTACTTATTTAAAGATTAATTTAACTTTTACGTGTTGTTCACAGATGAAGCTTAATATTGTCGATATCGAGAACCTTAAAGTTTCAGGTTGTATGAGTTCACTATTGAAACAAATGGGAAAGGATCATCGTTATCGACTCTATAAAAATTACAAATCTTTTCTTTCGGATGAGGACGCAAGGAGATGTGTTCCTGAACCGGTGATTCTAAAAAATTGGAGTTAAATGTGTGATTATTAAGCTTCTGCCAACGTTAAGGTTTGTTTTCTTTCTCTTCACATTTGCTTCCTTTAATTTTGATACACAATTTAATGACTATTTCTTTTCTTTATTTAGGAAAAATGTGGGAAGCCAAGGTTAACAGAGGAAAAATGAAAACTCATCACAACGTCAACTCCAAATCATTTGTTATCATATGAAAAGAATTTGTAAGCTCTTTGTTTATAAGTTATTATTATATCAGTAAGTACAATATTATCTATTGTCTTTCAAAATTCTTTTTTCATAAAATAGAGTCAGAATCAACTTCATGGTGAAGAGTGTGATAGGCAAATTGATACACTACAAGGAAGGTGAACGTTGGATGTTTGAAGAAGCAAAGAATCATTATTTAAGCATTAAATTTTTAATTTTTAAGATTATTTATTTATGTAGTAGTAACTAATAATGTTTGAATTAAATCTTAATTCTGTGTTTTAAATTTTAGGATAAAATGCAGGAGTTGCTACAAAGATTATTGTTTGACGGAAATGAGATAAATGTAGACAACATTTGCAACAACGTTTTTAGTATAAGATCAGGGTACATCAAAGGTCTTGGGTATGGTCGTAAGCCAATTAGTTCGTCATCATCATGAACAATATATGTAACGATACTTCAAGAGGAGAACCGGTCGCTTAAGGCTCAATTACAATGCAATGAAGAAAGGTTAGATCATACATAAGAGAAGTTAGAGCATACTGAAGAAAAAATACAATGTAATGAAAAAAAATTAGACCATACTAAAAGAGAGTTGACCAAGCTTATAAAGATGGTCAAACTATGTAAGTAGTAGTAACGATGATGAGGAGTCTTAGTTTGTACATAATTTTTAAAACTTTTGTAATTAACATTTAATTACATTTTATTTTTTATAAAATGCATATAATTTTTAATTATTTATATTTTATTTTTGTTTACTTAATTATAATTCAAACAATGTTACCAACAATAATTTAAAGAATGTTACTTAATTATAATTCAAACAATGTTAAAAACAATAAAATGGATTTAAAATGTTATCAATAATTATAATCAAATGATAAATTATTAATAAGAAAGTGTAGTAAAAAAATTCATCACCAAAACTTTTTAGCTACAATTACAAAATCGTCACCAAATCATTTTAGCTACATTCCATAAAATTTCATCAATAATCTTTAGCTACGTTCTAAATATATTTTGCTGCTAAAATTAAATTGTCGTTAAAAATTATTACCTATGCCTACGTTAATGAAGCTAAATATGTTTAGCTACCAAAAAAACGACACAATTAGTCATTTGTGACAATTCACTTTCTCCTCACCTATCCCTTTTTACGACAGATCCATTATAGGAGCAAAATATATTGGGCAATGATTTTTTGAAAATGGTACAGATAATTGTTTGCTACCAGGATTTGGCGACCATTTGTGTGATGATTTTTTTCCATCGTTAAAAGTTTTTGCGATTAATTATTATCTTTCAGTGACGAAAATTTATGTCACCAAAAACATGATATGTTGTAGTGAATATATTTATATTCTTTCTTTATAAAGTAATTCAAAAAAAAATACTTTTAGTTTTGAAAAAGTCCAATATATATATTAAATTGACATTGAAGGTTAAATTTAGATTTATTTTTAAATTTTTAAATTTAATTTCAAAAATATTGTTTTAAACAATTTATATTTGATTTAAGTTATATTTTTACTAAAAATTCCTACGATGACACGTGTTTAAGTTTAAAAGTTATTTTGACTAATTAACCTTTAATTGATTATGTATTTCTCACTATTTTTAGATATCTATTTATATAGAACTTATAAATTGTAATGTTATGATGATTTTCTCACTTGAAATTATGTTTTATTGTACATAATAATAAGATATTGTATTAATGATTTAAATAATATTTTAAGATACATTCAGTCAAGGTGAATTAAAGCTGACTAACTTAGGCGAGTTTAAGCAAGATTTGAAAATATGCTTCTGCATCAAATATGAGTAATGAGTTGTAAAAAAGTTTATATCATCTCATTATGATTTATGCGCGGGATCTTATTATGGAATGAAATAGGATGAAAACGGAGGGTTTCAATTATATTTCATTCCATACATACAATATAAACATTAACTGTAGACTAATTAAATGTCACTAACATGATAATTTAACTTAGCTCTTAAACTTAAAAAAATTAATTAAATATTGCATATTGTTAAAAAATTGAAACTTTATCTAAAGCATTCTCGAGTAAGTTGTCTTCCTTTAACTCCTTAGTTTGCTTTAGGCATGGTATCTATTTTGGCAATTATCCTCAACTTACTAGACAATTTTGTTGATTGAATCTTCTCTAAAAGAAGACCTTGCAAAGTATCAATATATACTGACAACTTGTTATTGATTATAACATTCATTCGTTGCAACTCATAACCTCTACCTCTTTTTTTCTTATTGACATTGGAACCTAACAATAAATGAATAATGGTAAGAAAATACAATTTAAATATGTAAATATATATTTGAGCATAAGTCTATTTGTAGGTGTTTAAGATTAACAAACCTATAGATCCGTCCGTACTAGTTGAGGTAGAATGCGGTTATTGCTGACTTACTTCATTGGTGAATGAGGTCAATTGTGGTTATTAGTTACGAATTGATTGATTTGGTTTTCGTTGGCTAGGAACAATTTGGATACCTACCACCTTCTTCCTTTTGGTTCTACTAGATGCCATTATATAAGATATCTATAACAGCAAACATAACGTCACCAAGGTACATGACATTGTTAGACCATATGAATCGAGAAAGGCTCTTCTCATTGTGATTCCTAGGCTAGTGGAATATTTGACCGATAAGCCTGAACAAATCTGTATCATGGGTTTTCAACCTATGTATCATCATGGGTTTTCAACCTATATATCAACCTATATATCCATAATCATATGTGGATTTCTTATGCTTTTATGTTCGAAATTATGAAAATGAGGAAGTCATTATTTATCACATTCATATTGTCGCTTGTTCTTAAAAAATGGTGTATGGAATTTGTTTATCATAGTGTTTAATGTTATAGAATATATTAAGTTTCCTAAATTACTGGATTAGATTATTATAAAACTCAAACTTTTAGTTGCAATACGATTTTCTAATTAGAATTTTTAATTTAATGGATACAACTTTATCATATAGTCATAGTATTATCGTCATTATATTCTTATAATTTATTATAATTTTATTTATCATAACTTAATAATGTATGAAAAAGTTTATTAATATTAGTTAATGCTCACTTAAGTTTTTTTTTTCAAAATTTGTATATCTTATTTTGGAAAATTTTCTTTAAATTTCATTCAAAAAATAAAATTTTCGTATTATTGGATAGAAATACATACTTTTTTCATAACCTACTTTAGATGAATTAAGTTTATAACTTTTTTATTTAGATTAATAATTTATAAACTAAGGTAAATAAGGTGTATGTTGGCTTATAAGAATTTTATTCAAATTCAAATTTGAATCTAAAATTTTGTGGTATTTACAAAAGATCTTAACATCATAAATACATTCAAAATAAATTTCAAATAAATCAATCTTTAAATTGTTATTATAATATTACTTGTGGATACTTACATAATAATTTTTTTGTGCGAAAAACGTTAACAACCTAATTAACCCCACCACCATTATGAACCCTTAAATTTTCCAACATCCCTCTCTTCTATTTGAAATGTTATTGGCATAAACAATTCACATCAAATAATATACTACTAATTTGTCAGAAAATTCAAACAAAAGCAAAAAAAAACTCTAATGGAACTTTCATCGAGCATGTTAGAGGCGGTACTCAAATAAGGTTCATAATCCAGCTAAGCCTTAATCAACCCATTTTGGACACAGTCACCATCTCACCATCTTCATTATTATCACAACACACATTCACCATTAACCAAACCATAACACACATCTTGACAAAAAACAAAACCTAGCAGAATATTATACCCAAATACAATGGTCACAAAGCATAACATAAAAATAATTGTTGCAAAGGATGGATGACTTACCTCTATGAACGATGGAAGCAGCAATTGAAGAAGACAGAAACAACGATTAAGGAAGACGGATAATGACGGTAGCAACAATTGAAGAAGATGGAAGGAGAGGAATGAAAATGACAATGAAAAAAAATATAGGAGGCATCATTTTCATGTCTAAAATTACACGAAAATGACATTGTTTGTTGTGAAACAAACGACATCATTTTCATGTTTTATTTAAGAATATTCTAACATTTGACGACGATTTCAGAAAAATGTTGCCAAATGCTTTCAATTAGAGACGATTTTTGTAAACGTTGCCAATGTAGTCAGGGTAGCTCTTGTGCGATGATTGCAAGGAATCTTCGCTAAAGGTAGACCATTAGTGACGAATTAGTAAAAACATCGCCAAATGAGCAACGAATTAGTAAAAACGTCGCCAAAGGATAATCCTTTGGCGAAGATTTACTAAAATCATTGCCAAAGTACTAATCTTTGGGCGACGTTTCACATAAATGTCCCTAAAATTCTTTTCATATCTATATATTTATATATTGAAGACATTTTTAATATATAATTTCTATTAAACAGTATAGAATTTATAAATAATAAATACAGTTTTATGACACTACGTAAAATAGTCAAATCATATATTTTAAAAGAGATAAATAAAAGGTATAAATTTATGTAATATAAATTAATTTTTTGTTTTGAGTTTTATAAATTTTTAAAAAGACATTGATGTCAGCTAAATTTATTTTTAGACTTACAATCAATATCAGTAAAATTAAATTTGATTTTTAAGAATATGATAATAATATTCAATATTGACTTCCTTTTTTACTATATTGCAATTTTTTAATTGTATGTCAATAAATATAATTATATATGGTAATTAATATAATGTTATATGAATGTGTAGATAATAATTGTTCAAAATTTTTATGATATTTTTTGACTTTAGAATGTATATTAACTGATATATCTTTTTCGACCATTTCAGTTGTAATGTAATTTGTATAATGATTTATGAATGTATAGATAATAAACTAATTTTTTGATATCTTATATAATATATTAATCTATTTAATCATAATTATCTATTTATGAGATATAAAGTCTATATTGTTATATAAAATTTATACATTTTATAAAAATTTTATAGTGTAATATATAATAATAGGGTTTGGCAACGAATTATAAAAATCGTTGCAAAAGTTTAACATTTTTGTCGCCAAAGGTCAAGCCAAAATCACATTGTTTTATGAAATTGAAAACCTACTGACACAAACAAAAGATATAAATTGAAAACCTCCCTTACTGAAAGAGTCTTCAGATGCTTCTTAATTACGACTGAGCCACCAAAGGCGATCTTCTTCCCCTAGCTAGTCAAGTTGTCGAGTATGAGTTCCTTTATTTTGCTTCTCACCTTTTCTTCTTCTTTTTACCTTGGTTGTAGTTCTACAATAGGTAGTGATTAGCTTTCTATTGGAGGAGTCACAATCACTCTTATCCCAGGTGAAAGCTAACCTCGAGGCATGAATAACTCAATATCTTCTAGTAGTTAGAGATTATAGGGTCTTGTTTTGAAGAGACAACTTCAATCCCAGTCTTCATTAAACCCTTCAGGTAAGTCTTCTCTCTTTGTAAACTTGTGTTTAACTGCTCTAACTTGATCTGTTCATCTTTATAGATTTCTTGCATCCCTTTTCTGTATGATTTTCGCATTTTATTGATTACCTAAGATTGACCTTATTGTTTATGTACGTCATTCTGTTTTGAATTCCAACACAACAGCTCCCTCCATATCTAATAAGGGGCTCGAGGACCCAACTATTGTTATCATAATAGTGACTTTAGATAAAAGCACACTTAATTATGCATGAAGTCTTATATTGACTTTTCAAAATAAAACGATTTATATATATAAATTTATCACAAAAGGTCGACGTAGCAACTAGTTTTTTTATGGTAGAAATGAGCTCCAATGGAAGGAATGTGGCAAAGTTCTCCATGATAAAGAACATATCGATGCACAACAAATCTTCTCATCAAATTCTTATCACCCTTGTCTTCAATGGCCGATCTTCTTCTTCAAGATTTTTAGTAGAATCCAAATTAGCTCTCTTTTTTTATTATCTATATCTCATTTTTTGTTAGGAAGCTCTTAGGTGAACATCTGATTGGATATACTTTGTGATGCGTAAAACTTCTCGAATCTTCAAAAGAACATAGATGAAAATGAAGGCAATGACAATGTCCAAATGGTCTGTATAGGATTTGGAAAAATCAGTTGTTTTGGAATAGTCGTCAATTGTAAAAACTTTGTATGTTGAATCAGGTATGCACGTGCTCGAATTTGGGTTCCTTATACCGTTTGATCTAGCTATTTAAGTTCTATATTGTTTGTCTCTTAGGTAAAACGCATGTTACATGATGTTTATCTAATTCATTGATTCATACCGCATCTGAGGAATTATTCACTGTATCTTTTGCTAGTTTAGTTAAAATAAAGAAGTTGTTAGAAGATGGTATCAATAAACCAGCATAAGAGGGTATCAATAAACCAACACCTCGAGAAAGATCTTTGAATGTTTCAATTGATTCCTTCGTGCAAAGAGTCTTCTTGGTAATCCAAACATATGGAACTCCTTTATCTTATGTACCGAGTCTCACGTCATTTAGAATCCAAAAAAATAATTATGTCTTTTCTTTTTTAATGGAATATACATGAAACTTTATTTTTTGTTTTGTCTGTAAAAATTGTTAAACTTCTAATTAAACTCTTGTATTACTTACCATATATTATTATATTATATGACTTACCATATATCAATATCTTTTTTTTTTGTAAGAATCATATATGATCATTATACTACAAACTTCATGTTAAAATATTTGAAAATTTTGTGACATAATATAAAATTGTCAAGTCATATAATTTAAAAGATAAAAATAAAAAATATAAATTTATACAATATTAATTAATTTTGAGTTTATAGTTTGATAAATTATTGAAATGATTTAATATTTTTGGTAGTTAAATTTATTTTTACACTTAGAATTATTTTGAATAATATTAAATTTGATTTTTCTCAACTGTAACATTAAGTCACAAAATGATCAAGTTAAAATTAGCGATGCCTTAATTATAAATATATAAGAGAGTGATTTTGTTAGTTAAGCTTTTGGTGACAAAACCTTTGTTGTAGTAGCATGAAATTATTGTAAATGACTGGCTTAAAATTTTTCGTTTTACAAGGTTGACTCTCATGTTTAAGTTTATACTCAAGTTTGGTGTTAGTTCTATCACCATTGGACTATTGACAAATAAGAGAGTGATTTTGTTATATAAGCTTTTGGTGACAAAACCTTTGTTGTAGTGGCATGAAATTATTGTAAATGACTGGCTTAAAATTTTTCGTTGTACAAGGTTGACTCTCTTTGTTTAAGTTTGTACTCAAGTTTGGTGTTCGTTCTAATCACCATTGGACTATCGATTAGAACGAACACCAAATGAAGATAAAAAAAAATCTTCGTCTCATCTGAATTATTGAAAAGAAAATCAAATTCAACCAAATGACTAAAAGCGATGAGGAGAAGAGGTAAGTATTGATTTTATTACCAAACCATGTCTGTACTGGGAAAGGAACTGAGGTTGTCCTATATGCGTCATTGTGTATATAATTTAATTCCAAGTTTTCTCATTTCATCATGATGTTTCAAACTTCGCAAGTATATTAAAAAAATGGTGGCAAGGAACAATCAAACTAACCATATGGAATCATAAAAACATTGCCAAAAGAATTATAATCATATAACTCATCTTCTCTAGCTATCTAATTCCTATAAGATACAATAATTTAAAAATATTTATTTAATAACTTTTTAATTTTAGCATAAAATTTATTAATTAATTTAAGCGTCGATGTGTCTTAAAAAAAGATTTAAATATTTCAATTTTTAACTAAAAAGGGAACCCCCTATGAAATCTTCTATATTAATTACAATTTTTCAATCCTGTGTCATTTAATTTTATCCACAAATGTATGGAGACCTATATAAATAAATATGTTGATGAAATTTAATAGAACATAATAGAAATACCTTAAATAAAGGATTTGTTCCGCATCTTCTGGAATCAAAGACCTTAAAATTTTGATTGTCATTTGGGTTTACTTATGGTTTTTCAGCTTTTAGCTTTGGCCTGTTTCTTTGAGGTTGAAGATTCTCCTCGGTAATTGTATAACATTTGTCGTGATGGTTTTGTAAAAGAAGCCATAAGAGTACAAGAATTATGCAAAGAAACGGAATATATCGAGCACAAGAAATTTGCATGACAGAGAGCAATCGTAACCTTTTTGAATTGTTTCTTTCCCAATTCTGGGTGAAATGCAGCATCTACCACACGGGAACTGTGATACATGGGTTGCAGAGACAACTCGTGGTAGGATAAAACAGATCTTTAATAGAGATAAAAGATAGATAATAATTCCATATTAAACTAACTTTTGCGATGAAAACTCGCAT
>JANIJH010000225.1:12797178-12810369 GCA_024520975.1 Erythroxylum areolatum | reverse complement strand
CGCTTCGCATTCGAAAAGAATCCGTTCTTTCGATTCCTGCTTTAGGTCCTGTTTGCTTCGTATCCGTTTTTCGTTTTTTGGTTCGTTTCGCTATTTTCGCTTTCCCTTTTGTCTCGTTTTACCTATCTGCCACTTCATTTTCGTTTCCATCTTTCCGCTTTTCGGTTGGGATCTGGTTCCCGGATCGGGTCCCAACAACATATCTATCATCAATGTTCTTCAGTTATCTGATTTCCAACACTAACAAACACATCAAGAAACATAAAACTAAGATTGAATTCATGCTCTAAGCTATATAAACACTTGGAATATAAACAAACACTCACATTAATGAAATTCTAAGCCTATACATACGATAATCATCTAATAAACACCTAAAAACACAGTAGAATTACTATAAAAACATAGTATAAATTATACCATTAACATTCCCATACTTAAACTTTTGCTTGTCCTCAAGCAAAGACAAGAACACAAATAAAGAATCAAAATGCAAAACACACAAGGACACATTCATGCAGTACGCAATAATGGTATAATGGGCACTAAATCTTATGAATCAATTTAACCACAAACATTAATTATTTAAATTGTGTCAACATACTAACTTATTCCTTTTATATTTAAGAACTTTGAATTGAATATACGTATCAATCAAAATATTAATACCCTATTCATACACTTAACACACTTTTACATACACATTTATAATTAGTAATCAATCAAACATGCAACTATCACTAAGTATCTTTTTATGAAATTTTTTTCTATTTTTAAAGATCAGAAGTTTTTATTTATCGGAACACCATTTTTAATTTTGTTTATCATAAACCTAGTCTTTTGACTCGAAGGCAAACACCTTTTCATGAATGTCCCCCGATTACTCAACTAGGCCACGTTTTTATTATTTAGCTTGGTTGGATTGTCATTCTAGCCTTTTGACATGAAGATAAACATTTTATCGTGAATGCTCTTAGTTACTCAGCTATATCACATCCTCAACTAGCTACCAGCTTTATTCTTAACCCAATTTTTTTCAAAAATGACAACAAAATAGTTATTTATTTAATACAAACTTTTTCTTTTCTTTTCTTTAATTTCTTAGCCTACCTCATTTATTTTTAGTCAATTATTCTCATGAAAGGTCACTAGTAATGTTAACCAATTCAATTGACTCTAATTATAAATGTATACCAACAAATTTCCTAAAGTGAACAAAATAGGTTTCATATTCTAATTAACATGCATATTCATCCAAAGATATTTAAAACATAAAATTCACAAGTCGATATGCCTTTATAGATTAAATAACCATGTTCAAAGCTAAACAATTTCCATCAAATTCTTTCCATTGACATATTCACACAATTTATAACATATGCAAGAAAAATGTTCACATACCTAATTCAAAAACTAACATAATATGATATGCAAAATTCACACACATGACATACTAATGTACAAACCTTCCTACACTTAGACAAAACATTGTCCTCAATGTAAGAAAAGAAAAAACACATATATCAAAATAAAAATGACAAGAAATAACAAAAAGAAAAGCTTAAGAGCATGAAACTACTTATGATGATTGAGGTAGTGACGGTGTTGGTGAAGGAATTTGAACTCCTTGAGCAGCGAAGTACTTATAAATCTTCTTGATATCACATCGCTTTCATTACTGTTCTTGCGCCATCTCCTTTAGAAGTTTTTTATTATCGAAGACCAAATTAGAGACCTTATCTTATCCTTCCTCTTCATCATGTTCTGTGTCTTCACTTATTGAGACTTTAGGTTGCTGTTGTGCTGGTGCAAAACTCGAACTAGCTTGTCCTGTTCTGTGTTTAACAAGAGTTTTGGAACTAATATCTTGGAGTTCCATGTGATGGATCATCAAGGTCTCAGCACACGTTAAGTGAGTGTGATTTAAAAACTCAGGAAAAATAATGGTTGGTCCTTCAACATCAACACCATAATAAAAAGCAAGCGCGGTAACAATATATCTCATGCTAAGAAGACTACTTTTCTTTTTAAGAGTAGTAACTATATATTGAAAAATATGGGTGATTGTGCAAATTTTTACGTTATTGTCCATGCACCACAAAATAAATATTTCTTTAACAAAATGTTTTTTACTTTCCTATTTATCAAAAACAATCTAGCACATAAACTTAAGTACTAACAAATGCTCAAGAGTAAGAACGACATTATTATGAGCATTTCAAACATCAAAGTTATCCAATGCCGTTAAATGTTTCCAATACCTCTTAGCATGAAAATCATCATGTTTTTCAATTATGTTCAATTGAAGAAATCCACCAATCTCAACCAAAACAATATAATTCAAATGATATGGTTGAACCCCCAATCAAAACCGAAATTCAATCAAATCCTGTGGGGCAAATTGTAACGTAGTATAAAATTCAAGGTTTATTTCCTTATACACAATATAATCAAACTTAATAAATTTTTCCTATTGAATTTTATGACTCAAAGTCTCCACCTTGTCTTTCAACCCTAGATTATCTAAAATGTCAAAATCAAAATATCTGGGAGCACCAACAACCCTAAAACGAAGAGTTTGATATCATATACCTTCGTCTTCTAAATAAATAAAAAAAGTTCCAGAGTTCATAGCCCTTTCACGTGCCCCTCTCCCCACCACTTGTGCTTTTCCCTTCCATTGTGTGTGTTTAGCACTTTGTTTAATTTTTGGCCCCATAAATAAATGTATACTTGCAAACTAAACCAAAAGCGCAACAAAATACACCAAAAACACCCAAAAATGTGAATAGAGGAAAGAACCATGAAATCTTGTCAAAACCACTCCACAATATAAGATTTGTGTGTAAATACTGAAATATGTGTAGGAGGAATGAAAATCTAGTTGAAAGATGCAAGAAAAAGTGAGAACCCTAAGGAAAGTGAAGAGAGAAGTGAGAGAGTTTTGTAATGGTGGCTAAGGTTTTAGAGAGATAAAGAGTGTCAAAGATGAGAAAAGATGAAGATACAAAGTTAGGGTTGAAGAACGAGGTGTAAAATGGGGCAAGTGAAATTCACATTTTAGCTTGATTCATGATTGTGACAGAACCAAATTTCAGCCATGCATAATCGTGACATGCTAAAATCTATCACCCTTGTCCCATTTCTTCATTTTTTTCTTCATGTAACCTCCAAGCTTGCTTCCCTAACTTGTAATAACTTTGAAAGAAAAAATTTAGCCATCCAAACTAAAAACATTAAAATAAAACCCTAATACTAGAATTCAATACAAAGCTAACTATCTAAATGCTAACTTAAGGTCTTTAGCTTGATCTTTCATCGTTGAACACTCAATTGAGATCAATTGTGAGTGGCTTGCTTCCACTCATTTTGTCCAACTTCAGCTTAGTAGCTTGTAAATAAGTGACATATTATGTAATGATAAAAAGGACATAATCAATCATATTAGAAAATCTAAGTAATTTTAGTAACGCCCCTTTCGATAACAAACTGTAAACAAAATTGAGAATGATAAAACTAACCTAAATCTTTGATAGAATCAAACAATTTGTGTTATAGGAAGGTGAATTGCTCATCTTTTTTTGTAATCACCACCGTCCACTCTTCTACTTCATCTTCTTAAATAGAGACTTTCGTATTTTCCTCAATCTTTAAGTCTTTTGTCACCTGTTCCTCATAACTTACTTCTTCAAAGCAACTATCCTCTTGCTTTTTTATACATCCATCCATTATGCCTATTTTTCATATAAGAGCTACTTTCTTTTAGATGTTTCAAAACCTTGTTCATACTGAACTCCACATGCTCATCACCAATTCAAAGAATCAATTTACCTTCATAAAAGTTTATTATCACTTTTTTAGTGTTCATGAAAGGTCATATAAGAATTAGTGGATAGTTCTTATCCTCTTCGAAATCTAACATCACGAAGTCAATAAGAATATTAAACTTGTCCACTTTCATGATTACATCTTCTACCATGCTAAATGGTTTCTTGATGGATTGATCCGTCATTTTAATAACCATTAAAGTTGGCTTCATATCGTCGAGCCCTAATTTTCTAAAGATCGACAAAGGTATAAGATTTATGCTTGCACCTAAATAATATAAAAGCTTCGCAAACTCCATATCACCAACTAAACAGGGTATTGTGAAGCTCCCTAGATCCTTCAACTTAGAAGGCATGTGATAGGTGATAACAGAGCTACAACTTTCAGTAAGTGCTACCGTTTGATTCTCTTCCTAAGTACACTTCTTTGATAATATTTCTTTAAGGAACTTAGCCCATATCATACTTGGGCATATGTTCTAATGCCTTCACAATTGATAAATTAATTTGCAAAGTCTTTAGCTACTTCATGAAGTATGCAAATTGTTTGTCCAACTTATTCTGTTGTAATAATTAAGGGAAGGGAATCTTGGGTGGATATGGAAAAGGGGCAACATACAGAGGGCATTCACTCATTTGTTCGTCATTTTTTCTTTTTCTTGGTCCTCCACAGAGTGGGTTTTAGCTTATTTATCTACTAGTTGCTCAATCTCTTTCCCACTTCTAAAAGTGATTTCCTTGAGTTGCTCCGTTGGATTTGCTTTAGTGTTACTTGGGAGAATCCCCACACTTCTTTTAAACAACACATTTGCCGGTTGACCCATTTGAACGTCCAAGTTATGAATGAAAGAGGTGTGGTTTTTAACTGCTTGTTTAAACTTCCTTTCCATACTTAATGATTATATACATGATGTTATCTAACTTCAAGTCATTGGCACTAGACTTCTCTTATTGAAATCCAGATAGACCTTGATTTCTCAATTGATTACCTACATTGTTAGATCAAAAATTTAGGTAGCTCCTCCTCCTAAGATTGTATGTGTTAAAGTGGGAGTTATTCCCTACTCCTCGACCAAATTGTGTGTCCATGTAGTTGAGTTACTTTGTATTATTGTTTTGCATTAAAAAGTAGTCAGCATTAAAATGATTAAGTTGTCCACATAATTCACATCCATGCTGAATTGCTTTAACTAGAGAGGATGAAAAGGCTTGCAGGCTATTCATTTGTTTTGTTAAGTTGGCAATCTTAGCCTATAGTGCTGCCACTGAATCAACATCAATGACTCCTTTTTGATATTGGAAAGTCGCTTATTGTCTGCTTCTATCTGATGTCTAAAGAAAAATGTTATTTGCCATCTCATTGAGCAAATTTTCTACTTCCTCAACTTTTTTCCCATAAGAGATCCTCCAGAAGCTGCATCTATAGTCCACGTCATAAGTGGATTAACTATATTGTAGAAGGTTTGCAATCTGAATTCTTTAGGTAAGTTATGGAGATGACATCTCTTCTATAAATCCTTGTAATGTTCCCATGCCTCATAAAATGAATCCTTGTCATTTTGTTGAAAATTTGCAATCTCCTTTATCAACCTTGTATCTTTGTCAGAGGGAAGTACTTGTCTAAGAATACATGCACCAGTTGCTCCCATGTCATGATGTTTAATGGGTTTAAAAGGTGAAGGGAAAGAGCCCCATCTTAATGGCATCTTCCAACATTTCATTATAATAGAAGATATCACATATTTCTAGAAAGTTTACTAGATGGGTGTTAAGATCTTCATTAGCTAACTCGTCCCTACTTTATGCAACCCCTTTCGTTTTGCTATCATGGTGTTGATGTACACCTTACATGTTGTCGTCAAAGTTTACGAGACATTAGTCAACTCAAAATGTTAATACATTTTGTCATCTATATGATTTTGACATACCTTTACAACGTTGTCACCATATCCTCAACGGGGATATAACAAAATTGCATGATGAACATATAATTTTCTATCTAACTTTTGAGAACTTTTCTCATACATATCCTATGTCTAAGAGCTTGAGTTCACTAACTTAGTATCAACTATACTAAACAAGGTAAGTTTTACTAAGAACAAAATATAAATGTAAGAAAAGCAAGTAATCAATTATACGACATGACTACCAAATAAGATTAAAGAACAAAAT
Source organism: Erythroxylum areolatum (assembly GCA_024520975.1). NCBI lineage: Eukaryota > Viridiplantae > Streptophyta > Magnoliopsida > Malpighiales > Erythroxylaceae > Erythroxylum > Erythroxylum areolatum. Next base: position 12,804,370 of record JANIJH010000225.1, on the reverse strand, counting down.
ATAAATGTAAGAAAAGCAAGTAATCAATTATACGACATGGCTACCAAATAAGATTAGGACTTTAATCATGCATTTGGTTACTCCCAATATTTTATTCAAAATAATAGCCCTCACTACTATTCGGAAAGATTAATCTGACTTGTGCGCTAGGATCTCATTCAAATACATTGGTCTACAACATATTTGGAAATGTTGGCTTGATCTCAAATGACATTGCTTGCACTGGTGTCTTTGATCTTGCTTGAACTCTGAGTAATTCTTGTGTTCATAGAGTCGTAAGGACACAAAAATGGCAAAAAATTCCATAGAATTTAAATAGTCCTAAACTAAATCCTCGATAATGGTGTCAAAAAATTATTGAGCAAGTTTTATATCTAAAAAAACCCTCACTACACCGCAAGTATACAAATCATATCTTATAGTATCAAAAGGTATCGTTCCTACTACGATTATGCAAAAAACAAATCAAACCTAACTTTGTCTAAGGTAAGAAGAAATTGATTTTCATAAAAATAAGTAACAGAGATAGAATAATAAAATAAAGCAATTACATCAATTAAGAAGTGAGTTTCCAATTAATTTAGGGTTTAATCAAGGATGAATGCTTAGGACTTATTCATCCTTTAGTTTGTTTCCTTAACTTTTACTGATCCAATTATATGGTGATCCTAGATTTCCTAAAGAATTGATTACTCTCTCTTATGAGCTTATCAGTTTACCTTACTTGAATTTGAAAATTCCAAATTTGCAACCTCTCGATTCACAAAACTTCCCTTAACATTTTTAATTAGATCTGAAGTTATCTATTGGATATTTGATATCTTACACAAGATCTCTCTTTAAATGATTGCTAATTTGATAATTGCGGGATTTATTAAACTATCAACTCTCATTGCAAAATCTAATATGATTATTTTTGACTTACTCTCTCGATTTGTTGTTAAGTATAAGCATGTACAATTATCACAACACTAGAATATGTATTGAATCAAGAATAATAAGAGTTACAAAACAAATTCAGAATAAACCCTAATATGAAATTTAGAAACTCATGAAATGTTAACAATTTTGGAATTTAGACTACACATCAAGATTGAGGAAATAACTAAAGGAAAAGAAGAAAAACTCTGTTTTAGTTTTGATATGGAAAACTGGAATTCTTGTCTTTTTGATCTCCTTTGTTTGATCCACTTTTGTGTGTTGGATGCTACCTTCTTTGAGTGTGTTTAACATTGTTAGATAGTGTATTAGGGTTTTGGGGGTATAAATCATTTCCAAACATGCCCTCAAACCCTAAAATAGTTGAAAAAACCCGTGTCCCAGAAATGTCTATCATGAACGTGATTCTGGAAAATTTCTCTCTGTCATGATCGCAAAACCAGAAAATTCTTCTCTATTATGACATGGGAGTCATGATCATGACTTTGCTCATGTAACCCATGCACGTCCATCACCTTTGTTCTTCAATTATTTGATTTCTAACACTAACAAACACGTCAAACACCTCAAGAAACATAAAATTAAGATTGAAATGATGGTCTAAACTACATAAACACTTAGAATATAAACAAATACTAACATTAACACAATTCTAAACCTAACATACAATAATCATCTACACCTAAAAAAATATTAAAACTCCTATAAAAACATGGTATAATTTATACCTATCAATTGCCTCCTTAGACATTTTCTATCCTAGTACATCATGTTTGCCTCCTTTCCACTCCCCTTTTCTAGTTAAATATTATTTGACTAAGCACCCTACTCTAAGAACCATACCACCTTAGCTTTTTAGAATCTTGCTAGCAACAAAACAAATAAGTAGTGAAGGAAAAATAATAAATGACAATCTTTTAGTATCAACCTTTAGAATTGTTAGGCTTTCTTCTAATCGTATAGCCCCTTTCTTTCTTCTTGACTAGGGAAGCTTAACTAGAGACCTATATGTTACCCTTACTATAAATGTCACCTTGTTCTTAAGGTGAAACACCAAAAATTATTACTAGACGGTGTTATATGCTGGACCCAATTTCTGGAGCCCAACTATCTGGATGTCATAACACGTGAGTGTGCGTATTACCTTGTAGGGTTGTTTCAATGAACTCTCATTAGCCAACATTGGATCATCTTCATTCTTTGATTACCAAATGTGTTGGGGCCCCATATCTGAATTGTTCTTGTACTGAAACAAATATTATGTGCTCAAATTCTATCCCAAATTTGAAATTCCTAGAGATTGAATTAAAACTCTATTCATTCAGACAATTTGTATCCCTATATCTCTAGTTTATTCTAAAACAAGAACCAACTCATTAAGACATCTACAAATCAAGACATCATCAAAATACCGAAGTATATTCAGTAAAATATCCAATTCATGTTCTTCCAACCAATACCCTTACTTTGATTCAATAAGTCTTTCTAAAATCAACATAAAAGGCTATAAATTTTTATTGAGAGATAGAAAAATGTGTTAGAAATTCATTGGTTCAAAAATAAGGTCATTTGGAGGTTGGATGAAAAAGTTATGGCCAAAAGAGTGAAACAAGTTCAGAGCTAGAAGGCCCTTCGAGTGTGATCGCGAGGATGAAGGTGCACTCGTAAGGAAGGCTAGTTAAACCCCAAGTAGAGAGGTGCAATCATGAGGAGGGAAGGTGTGATTGCAAGAGTGCTTGGTGCGATCTTGCGGGTTCTTGGTGCGATCACGACTAAAACTGTCCCGCATATACATCCTCTGCAACATTACTAACTTCAAATGGTCATAACTTTCAACTCCGATGTCCAAAAATTACATACTATACACTGCTGGAAAGCTAGAAAGATAAGATACAACTTTTGTGAAGACAACTTTGGATAATTCTACCTAGATTGATGCAGCTTAATCGTTGAAATCAGGACACAATTTATGTCAGGGATAGCGTTACAACTTATGCCACCACCAGTGATTGTAACGTGTAAAAGCCATATCTCTTTCATCCAAAGTCCAAAAATCACAAAATTTATACCATTGGAAAGCTAAGAGGATAGTCTGAAACTTTTATGAAGAAAACTTTCTCTAAATCTTCCAAGATCGATACAATGTATCCTTTGAAGTCAGAACATAATTTTGACACCTATGAAAGGATTGAAAATGCAATATACCAATTTTGAGAATCACAAGCAAAACACAATCATATTTCATTAATGAAGCCAAACAAAGTTTATACAAGCTTCCATTACCAATCACCATAGACATCACTAACTTAAAACAAAATAGAAAAGATGCTTAATGTTGATATGTCTATAAAGCTATCCAAAATGTTCACTAACTTAGTACAAAAGTTTCTAACTATCTTGGAGTTTTCGATGCCTTACAAGGATTGCTAACTATCTTGTTCTACACCTGAGGAGGGAATAGTAGGGTGAGTTACATAGATCAGTGGCTAATATATTTATAAGCATCAACAATTGACCACAAATATACATAGATCAGTGTTAATTGCTAGAATAGACTGAGAATACTATATATATATATAGTATTCTCAGTCTATTCTAGCAATTAAAGCATTAATCAATTTAGCTCAAAACTTGTAATACGTAACATAGACTTTGAGGCATTAATCATAACACTGAAATGCATCATACTTGACAATTCAAAGATGCAATGCACAAACAAAGGGCTCGAGGGCTCCATGGAAGCAGAATGGAGAAATCGAAGTTTCCATTATGAACAGAACGAGTCCATTTTCGATTCTCATATGCCACAAGCAGACAGCTAGGAGAAGGTTCTTGTCAACGTGCATGTGACGAAAAGAATGACTTCACTCTCACCCAAACAAAAGCATATAATCATGCTCAAATCATTTTATCATATGCTCATACTTTCATGCTTTTCCTTCTTTTTGTTTATATAAAATGTTATAACCTTTTTCAAGGTATAACGTCATCATAATTCATCATGCATTTTCAAACATTCATTTCAATTTCAAGCAAATCAAATTCAAGCAAATCAACATACACACACATAGGCAATTTCCCAATTACACAATAATTATAAATACATTACTTACCTAATTTCGCTTGCAAAAATCTAACTCAAGGTTGTTGTTCCTCTTACTCTTAGGTAGGATTTTTTTGATTCCCTTGAAATAATCCAATTTTTATTCAAACAATATTCCAACAAAAATCCATAAACTTCAATAATGACATAAAGAAAATAACTAACAAAATGGGCTTAGATTTAACCCACCCATAGTTTATCTAAGTAAAACCAAAACCCTAATTCAAAACCCATGAAAATCAAAATGGGTTTCATCTTCCTCCAACACAAACTCATTCTCTACTTCTTTCCCCACCTAAATAAGAAAGAAAAATGAGCTTACCTCACACTTAGCCCAAATCTTCTTTCTTCTTCCCCTTTCTCCACGATTTTCTCTCTTTCCTAGCTTCTCCCATAATTTCTTCTTCTTTTCTTCTTTCTCTGCATTTTTCTTCTCTTTTTCTCTCTTCCCCGATTCTCTCTTCTTTCTCACTTATTCAAAACTAAGTTTTACTCTTGTCTTCCAAAATTACCCTTCCCTTTATTTGTCTTACCAATTTTACCCTTCCTTCTTAATGTCATATCTTCTAACTCCTTTAATCCATTAAAAACAATACTATACTCCATTTTAATTCTAACATTCCCATTCAAGTTCTAATTCCTACTTAGGCTCACTAAATTAATGGGCTTGATTCTAAAAATAATTGAACAAATAAATTTATAATAATAAACAAGTTTGGGGTCCAACAATTCTCCCCCTAAAAGAATTTCGTCCTTGAAATTGTTATCTAAGTCCACGAAGAGGTGTGGATACTTCTCCTTCATTGCTTCCAAAGGCTTCCATGTTGCCTCCTCCGTCGAATAGTTCTTCCATAAGACTTTAACTAGCTTCACAACCTTGTTTCTCAAAACCTTTTCCTTTGAATCTAGGATCTCCACTGGTTGCTCCTCATATGTCAAATCCTCCCTTAATTAGACCTTTGAAGGTTGAACTATGTGTGAAGGATCTGATCTGTACTTCCTCAACAGTGATATATGGAAGATATTGTGAATCTTAGACAATTCCGGTGGCAAGGCTAACTTATAAGCTAAAGGCCCAATTTTTTAAATGATCTCATAAGGGCCTACGTATCTCGAAATAAGCTTGCCCTTCTTACCAAACCTCAAAACCCCTTTCCATTGAGAAGCTCTAAGAAACACTTTGTCTCCAACTTTAAATTCCATCTCTTTTCTATGTGTATCCACATAGCACTTTATTCTATCTTAAGCTGCTTTGAGTCTCCCTTTCACCAATTTAACCTTATCAACCGTGACTTGTACCAACTTAGGCCCTAAAAGCCTCCTTTCACCTTCCTTATCCCAGCATATTGGAGTTCTACATCTCCTGCCATATAGTGCTTCATAAGGAGCCATCTGAATGCTTGAATGGTAGGAACGATTGTAAGCGAATTCGACCAATGGTAAATGCTCATCCCAAGCTCCTTTGAAATCCATCACACATGCCCTAAGCATTCCCTCAAGGGTCCGAATAGTCCTCTCAGACTGATCTTCTGTTTGAGGATGAAAAGCAGTGCTAAAATTCACCTTGGTCCCAAAGCCTCTTATAAGCTTCCCTAAAATCTTGAAGTAAACCGTAGATCTCTGTCGGAAACTATAGAGTTGGGAATTCCATACAATCTCACTATCTCATCAATATACTTCTTTGCTAGCACATGTAGAGAATCAGTTTGTTTAATTGCCAAAAAATGGACTGACTTCGTCAAATGATCAATAATAACCTCTATGGCATCATGCTTCCTACTAGTTTTGAGCAAACCCACTAGAAAATCCACAGTCCCTTTGCCACTTCCACTCAGGAATGGACAATGGCCTTAACTTGCTTGAAGGTGCCTGATGTTTAGCTTTGACTTACTGACACACAAGACACTTACTTGCATATTATGCTACATCCCTTTTCATTCCCTTCCACCAGAAATGCTATCTCAAATCTCTGTACATCTCGGTGCTACCTGGGTGTATAACATAAGGTGTATTAAGTCTCTCATCAAGAATCTCTTCTTTCAACTCTTGCATATCGGGAATACATAATCTGTTACCTACTACCATCAATCCACCTTCTCTTATCTCTATTTCAGATGGTTTACTATTTTTACTCTCTTCTCTAAGCTTGCTCAAACACTCATCTTGCTCTTGCAATTCCTTAATCTTTTCATTTAACACTGGTGATTGAGCCCAAGTTTAATATATAATTGGCTACACTTTCATGGTTGTTAATGCACTTTTTGACTCTTAATTCATGATTTTTGTGTTTAAATTAGTCTTTTACGGTGAGCTTATGTTTTATGCAATTTGCTAGTAAAATTGTACAAATTGACATTAATTGCATTATAATTTTTCTAAGAACAATTGATACTGCAAATTGTTATTTTATATTGCAGGAGAAAAGGAGTCAAAAAGGATCAGAAGAGTCAACACGGCATAAAGTCCTTAAGGCACGTCGCGGCGTGAACTAATCACCTCGCTGCGGCGAATAATTCCCACGTCGCGGCGTATCAACACACGATCGTACGTCGCGACGTCAACAATTCAACACGTCGCGGTGAGCAAGCCAGAGCACACGTCGTGACGAAAATTAATTCATACGCCGCGACGTGCAGACAGGTATTCGGACTTTAAATGAAAAAATCACTCACTGTGCTGACCCAGCCCGTGAACCATCCTTTAAATATTGCTGAATTAGGTTAGAAGGGGATCATCTGGGGATCGACATTCGGCAGAGAGAAAAGAGATGAGTGAAGAGAGAACAAAGAAGAAAGAGGAGAGATTCTCGGCCTCACCATCCAGGGTTCCCTTCGGGGTTCCCTGGGTGAAACCTTTGTATAGGCTTTCTTTTCATTTTCACCGCCGACTCCATCATGGGTAGCTTGGATTCGTCACGAGTTGTGAAGGTTCCGGTTAAAATGCGTGGTTAGGCATTCGTTTTCTCCTGAAGATGCAGTGATGGCTGGAGTTCACCAAAGGGGAGTAGCTTAATCTGTAGTTTAGCTATGATTTATAAATGCCTAGGTCTAGGGTTTGTAATTTGTAGTGAAGCTACTTGATTATAGCTAAATGTTTGACATTTAATGTGTTGTTTGGATTGGTAGTTTACATTGTCACATTTAACTACAT
>JANIJH010000225.1:12776947-12787315 GCA_024520975.1 Erythroxylum areolatum | reverse complement strand
AATGGAGGAGGCTGTGATAGCTGGTCAGAGGGCAGATAATGGCCAATTCAAGCCTGGTACTTTCCAAACTCTTGCTCATCAGATGGTGGAGAAGTTTCCTGAGTGTGGGATTGATAGGAGACATGTTAAAAATAAGCATAAAAGGTTAAAAGACAAATTCCAAACGGCGTTTGACATGTTAAACTGCAGTGGCTTTGGCTGGAATGATTCAAAGCAATGCGTTGAGGTTGATAGCAAGCAAGTCCTTGATGAATGGATCAGGGTAGTTATTTGCTTATTGTTAAGTGTTTTTTGACCTGTCCGAATTGTAATGTTCTATAATTCGTTCTGACGTTTTCTGATGTTTTTTTCAGAGCCACCCGAACAAGTACTACACTCCAGGCAAGCCATTCCCGCTTTACCCTAGACTTGAATTTGTGTTTGGGTGGGACAGAGCCACTGGTGGAAGGGCTCAAAGTGCTGCTGATGCTGTTGAAATTGGTGTTGAGGGTGAAACAGAAGGCGACGACCCATTGACTGAACCCACCTATGATGACCCTTGCGATACCCCAATTTTGCAAACAACTCCTCCTCCGCCTATTTCAGCCCATGTCTTCGGATCCATGGCATCTTCCACCAATACTGCTGGAAATGTACAGAACAAAGGGAAACGGAAGATGCGGGATAGTGAAGCGCTTGAAAGCCTTGCAGCATCATTTGCTACTGCTATTGAAACTAGCAAAGAGAATGCTAAGGTGATAGCGGACGCCATTGCAGGAATGCAAGGAGCGAAGTTGGGTGAAGAGCTTGTCAACTTCGGCTTCCCAGTTGCCGAAATTGTCAGGGCTGGAATGATATTCAGGAGGCATGCTGAGTTACGGTCTATTTACTGGGGTTTGCCACCAGAGCTAAAATGGGCTTATGTTAGGAGCCTTTTCGATTTAGACATATGACATGTTGTTTCATTTTTACATTTGCATGGTGATGAAATTGGGTACACTTTTTGTTTTCATGATGTATATGTGAACAATTATCTTACTTATCAATGGTTGGTTTACTTACTAATTTTTGTTTGTCATTTTCCTGCGTGTATGGATGATGAAAATTTGATTTAATTTCAGGTTCTAAACTATTGGCCAATACAATTTTTATGTTGTCTTTGCTGGACGTGAAGTTGGTATTTTTACCAATTGGGATGATGTCAGATTAGCGACTGAGGGATTTCCGAATGCTCGATTCAAGGGGTATCGGACATTGGATGAAGCACAAACTGCTTATGCCATGGGCTCATATAGCCCGGGTCAACGGAATGTTGACAGTGTCCCCACTGCCAATGTACCCTCCTCTTCTATGCCGGCTCCACTCCCACAACCAATAAATGAACAAGTCAATGCAGTTGCCCCTTTGCAGACAAACATGGAATGGGCTCATGAATTTTTACTCATAGCCATTGGCGTCATTTTGGGAATGATTATTCAAAACATTATTAATAAATTCTAGGGCCTTTATGTCAGATGAACCAATTATGTTATTATGAACAGTAATGTTTAAATGTTTTTTTTTTCAATGAATGTGGAACCTATCATGTAATTACTTATATTAATGTATGTTGAAGCTATTGTGTAATTACATCTATGAATGCTTAGATGATGTATATTTCAGTATGTTCACCCTATTGTTACTAATTTTGTATTGAATATCATTAATATTGATATTAGTATTATTGGTCCAAATTTATTATAATATCGATATTATTATAATATATTTCTTATTACAATTATTATTATTATTATTATTAAATGTATTATAAACTTTGTTATTAGTATGATTTTTATCATTATTATTAACAATAATTTTGTATTGGTTATTGTTATTATTAACTGTATTAATAAATTTGTATTTCTTATTACTATTATGATTATTAATGACAGTAATTTTATATTACATAGTGTTATCATTAATTAAATTATTAATGTTATCATACATTTTTCCACTTATTTATGTTTGGTTATTATTATTTTTTTATTACAATAATAATAAATTTTTTATTAATGTTATTCGTGATTAATTTGCAAATTTCATTATTATTCTAAGTTAATTTTTTAACTAATACAGACCATTCATAGTAAAAGTATCAATAAATACATATTTCTATTCATATTACAAACCAGGGGCATATTCGTCATTTGCATTATATTTGTTCTCTGTCCCTTGTAACCAAACACATTCTGTCCTCAAGACAGAGACAATTTTCTCTGTTCTGTCCACCACAACCAAACGCAGCGCGTCTCCAGTGACTGTTCCGTTCTGTCCTGTTCTGTTCCATCTCCAGATACCAAAGACAGCAACCAAACGCAGCGTTATGGTCTGTAAACAGCTTGGTGGTGACTCCATATAAGTAGTGTCTCCATATTTTCAACGCAAAAATTATGGCAGCTAACTCCAAGTCATGTGTAGGATAATTCATCTCATAAGGCTTTAATTGCCTAGAAGCATAAGAAATCACTTTATCACCTTGCAGCCCAATCCCTTCCTTGATACACTGTATACCCATCACTACCCGAATGCAAGGTCAAAATTGGCACGGTTGTAAGCCTATTCTTTAATTCCCTAAAACTGCTCTAACACTCCTCTTTCCACACAAGTTTCTAATTATTCCTTGTTAATTTGGAAAGTGGATTTGCTATCATAGAAAAGCCCTTCAGAAACCTTCTATATTACCCAGCTAATTCCAAAAAACTTCTCACTTCAGCTACATTCTTAGGTACTTACTATTTCACAACCGCTTCTATCTTCCCCAGATCCACATGTACTCCTTGTTTTGAAATCATATGTCTAAGAAATGTCACTTCCTTTAGCCGAAATTCACATTTGTCAAATTTGACATACAACTCGTTCTTCCTCATTGTCTCCAAAGAAATTCTTAAATGTTACTTATGCTCATCATCAATCTTAGAATAGGCCAAAATATCATCAATAAAGACAATGAAAAATTGGTCTAAGAAAGGCTTAAAGACTCTATTCATCAAGTCCATGAAAGCTACAGGTGTATTCGTCAATCCAAAAGACTTGACCAAGAACTCAAAGTGGCCATACCATGTTTTAAAATCAGTCTTTGATACATCAGACTCCTTTATCCTTAATTGGTGGTAACCCGATCTCAAATCTATCTTGGAAAAGACCCTTGCCCCTTATAACTGACCAAACAAGTCATCTATGCATGGAAGTGGATATATATTCTTGATAGTGACATGATTGAGCTTCCTATAATCCACACACATCCTCAATGATCCATCTTTTTTTTCACAAAAAGGATCGAAGCTCCCCAAGGTGAAGAGCTATGCCTAATATAACCTTTCTCTAGTAAATCTTCTAAATGCTCCTTAAGCTCCTTCAATTCCATTGGAGCCATTCGGTAAGGCACAATTGAGATCAATGCAGTACCTAGAAGAAGTTCAATAGGAAATTCAATTTCCCTAGGTGGCAGTAGTCTTAGTAATTCCTCGGGAAAGACATCCGAGAATTCCATGTCTACCACAGAGGCCAAAAATGCTTCACACCCTTTTCTCATCATTTTCTCTACCCTCAAAGCCGAAACAATTCTTGATGAGCTAAACTTTCTGTCTCCCATAAACATCACCTTTCCTCCATTATCCAACTCAAAATCCATTGTCTTTTGTTTGCAATCTAAGTTAGCATGATACTTTTCTAATGATCTATGTCCAATATCACATCTAATCGCCCCATCTTCAAGGGCATCAAATCTACCACTAATTGTCCTCCACCAATACATATCTCACAATCTTTATAAACTTGACTAATAATAATATACTGGCCGATTGGAGTACTCACCATCAAAGGAGTATCCAATGGGCTTAAATTTTTCCTATGCACAGTTCTACTCGATGACACAAATGAATGGGTAAAACACAGATCAATCATAACAATTACATCATCATCAAATAATTTAATCATACCGGTCACAACTTCTGGAGATGTCCCTGCATCCTCATATGTCATTGCAAACACTCTAGTCAGTGCTTGGCCCCTGGGTCTCCCTGGAGGATTTAATTTCTTGGTTGCCTCAGAACTGCCCACTTCAGTTGCAATCTTGTGCTCCACTGTCTCAACTCTTTTGGAAACTGCATCTGAGTTCCCTCTCTTCTTGCATACTGAGGGCACTCACTGACCATGTACCATTTCTCTCCACAATTAAAGCATGCTCTAGTCAATCAGTAATATTTCCCTCTATGAAACCTTCCACAGTGATCACATTTGGGAATGGGCGACTTATCCCCATTTCCCCTCCTACTGTCTCCAACCGTTAAGGCTTGATGTGAGACAATTTTCATCTATCTAACCTTGGTTGCCCCATTGCTCCTCTACTCAGACTGTACGGAAAAAGTCGTGGCACTCCTCTCTGATATAGAAGCACTACCTCCCATCTTGAAATGTTCTCTTCCTTTCCTTTTTTTGTTCACTGCACTCTTTATATTTTCCATATCGTCAACTCTGAATGCAACTTTTACCAGCTATTGGAAGTCACAGAAATTTTGTGCCACTACTTTCTCTCCAATGGCCAAATGCATTCCTGCTTCAAACCTTCAACACCTAGTCATTTTACTCATCATTAACTCAGCTGCACATTGGGCCAATTGTGTAAATCGATGCTCATATTCGCCCACCGTCATCTCCCTCTGGGTGAGGCTAAAAAAATCTCTCTGCTTTTGCTAGATGTACACTTTTGACAAATACTTCTTCTTATAAACATTCAGAAAGTCCTTCCATGCCAACACCGATGGCTTCACCTAACTTCTCGGGACATTTTGTCACCAATGTAAAGCATCCCCTTGTAATAAACTCACAGCATATTCAACTTTCTTGTCATCCTCACAATCCATCTGCTCCAATATCCATTCCATCGTCCTTAGCTATGTCTCAGCTTCTTCCGGGTCGGTGGTCCCATAGAAGTCCACTACTCTATACTTCCTCAGCTTGTAAAACTATTTCCCCTTCTTAACTAGGGCCGGAGCAACAGTTTGCGGCATCTGACCCATAGCCTAGACAAAGGCCTGAGTAAATGCCTGAAATAGTATTAGATCCAAGTTAGGCACTTACTCTGATAGAACAGGCGACTCCTGCATTTGTGATCCAGAGGGCCCACTATCGTGCCCTACAGAAGTCTCAGCATTTCCTAGGGCTACTGACTCATCAATACTCTCCTCCCTTGGCGGAGAGTTAGGCGTAGTCGATCCTTATAATATTCCTCGTTTCTTTCTACGAGGTGGCATCTTACTCCTTCAATGTAAATATTAATGATTAGCTTACATTTCATTTAATCTTAATTCCTACACGTATGCATGACATGCATTTCACTTAACCCAATCAATCAATTCACAATGCAACAAATAATCACATAGCACAACAATTCATACTACTATGCATTCTAAGCCTAGGAAAAGCCTAAGCCTTGATACCAAACAATGTTGGGCTCTAGCTCTGATACTAAACAATGTTGGACCTCGCTTCTAGAGCCCAATATTCGGAGTCATATAACTTAAGCAAACTCATTTCTTCAACTTCAGAACAGATTTTGGGAAATCTCAAACTGGAATTATAATTTGACTTCTTCAAAACATTTTTTCCCCATTGTCTTAAGGTTCTGATGACACTAAAATCATTTAATTTGGTTTAGAAATCTGAATGTTATGGCTCAAACATTTTCAGAATTTGATTAAACTGAAATAATACACCATATTCAAATTCCAACCAGAACTTTAAAGTCATAGAGACTAAATTAGTATTCTATCCCTTCATATAATTTGTATCTCTCTGTCTTTAGTTTATTTACAAACAAGAAACATCTCATTTGGAGCTCTATAGGTCAAGATATCATCAAAATACCAAAGTATATTTAGTAAAAAAAATCAAATTCATACTCTTACATCCTATACCCTTACTTTGACTCCATCAATCTTTTTCAAATAAATACCAAAAGCTATAAATTTTTATTCAGAGATAGAGGAATATGTTCGAAAATTATTTCTTCAAAAATTAGGTCATTTGGAGGTTGGATGAAAAAGTTATGGCCAAAGGAGTCAGAGGTGTTCAGATTAGGGAACACCTGTGGGTCGTGATCACGATTTGTGTACACAGACGTGAATGCGACTTCCTCCTTCTTCCTTTTCTCCTTCCGACCTATCTTGGTAAAAAGGGCATAACTTTCACTAAAGATATTAGATTAAGGTCATTCAAAGACTATTTTGAAGAAGACTCCTAGACATACAACTTTTATGAAGACCCCAAAAGATATTTTGCCTCCAAAAGGGTCAAATTTTCCAATCAACGTAGTTATCCTTAATGTCCATCCTATGCAGCATCACAAACTTCTAATGATCATATCTCTCAATTACGATATCCAAAAATTTCATCCTATATAATGTTGAAAAACTAGAAAGATAATCTACAACTTCTAAGAAGACAACTTTGTCTAATTCAACCTAGATTAATCCAGTTTTTCCCCTAAAATCAAAACACAACTTTTACACCTATGAAAGACTTGAAATAGGAAATGTACAACTACAAGATAAATAAGCACATACACATTGGAAACTTCTTCAATTCTCAATTCATTTCTAAATCAAAATGAAGTTTATACATAGCTTTAATTACATATCAACATTACATGAAAGACTTAACACAAGATACAAAATACATTGGCTGCTCAATGTTTGATATGCTTATAAAGCTACCCAAAAATCTAGTCACTAACTTAGTTACAAAAGTCTCTCACTAACTTAGTTACAATAGTCTCTAAATATCTTGGAGTTTTTGATGCCTTGCAAGGTTCAACACTCATCTTGTTTTGCACCTGAGGAGTAAAAAATATGAGATAAGCTACAAAGCTTAGTGGCTAATATTTTTATAACTATCAATAATTAGTCACAAATTCAGGTTTATGTATATGTATATATCTAGCAATTTAAGCATTCTCAATCTATTCTAGCAATTCAAACATTAATCAATTTAACTCAAACTCATAACACACAACATAGACTTTATCCATTAAACATAACACTCAATTATGCACCATACTTAACAATTCAAAGATGTAACGCACAAACAAATGGATCGAGAGTTTTATGGAATGAAACAACGAAACCAAAATTTACACCATGAACAAAACAAGTCCAAATTTTCAAGATCTCGTGGTCTCAAGCGGGTAGCCGGGAGAAGGCAATAGGTCAACGTGCATGTGACTAATGAAACCAGTTCCTCTCTTGCCCAATCATAAGCAAGTTTATGCTCAATTCAATAATATGCTCATACTTTCATGCTTTCTCTTCTTTTCATTTAATTCAAAACGTTATAACATCTTTCAAGGTATAACATAATTGCAATGTATCATGCATTTCTAATGAAGTCACAACAATTCAATTTCAAGCAAATCCATTTCAAGAAATCAACATACACATATATAGGCGAGAATTTTTCCAATCACACAATAACTATAAATAAATTACCCACCTAATTTTTGCAAAAAGTACAAGCTTAAGATTGCCTTTCCTCTTGCTCTTGAGTAAGGTTTTCTTGATTCTCTTCAAATAAACCAATTTCTATTTAATCCAAATTCAAATGAAAATTCATAAAACTCCAAAAATAAAAAATGTTAAAATTAAACTTAAACCTAATATACCTATATTCCATCTAGGTTAGAAAACCCAAGACCTAGTTTAGAAACCCTAGGAATCAATGGCTTCTCTTCAATCATCTTACAACACAAACCCTTCATTCTCTACACAAAACCCCTTTCTCTTTGTAACTCCTTCATTCTCAACACAACCCATTTCTCTAATAAAGTAAGCAGAAAAGATGATTACCTTACCTTAATAAGCTTGATTTCTCTTCTTTCTCCACGATTTTCTCTCTTTACTAGCTTCTCCCACAATCTTCTTCTTCTTCTCTTCTTGCTCTACATTTTTTTCTTATTTTCTTTCTTCTCACGATTCTATCTTCTTTCTCACTTATTCAAGACATATTTTTTTAGGTTATCTTCCCATTTTACCCTTCACTTACTTAGCATTTCCAATTCTACCCTCCTTCATCTATTTCCTTTACTGACTCCTTAACTCTCTTAACACCATACCATACTCTAATTTAATCATCATATTTCTATCAAAATTTTAATTTCTACTCATGCCTAATAAATTAATGGGCTCAAATCCAAAAATAAACAATAATTGATTAAACAAATAATAGATAGTTTAGAAAATATTTTCAGGGTCCAACAAAAACTCAAGTAAAACACAAGGTTGTAAGACAGGGACAAACTTTCGATGGTGAAAGATGAAGATGGTGAAGAATAAACAGCAGAATAACTTCTTCATCAATTGAGCTCATTTGGTGCTAGATGTCACAATTATTCATTGAAACTTTTCACCAGTGCATTCAGCCCACTTGCCCTTCATATAAGCTACCAAATGTCATAATTCTACTAGGCCATTTGTCACTTATTTACTTAAGCAACTTATCACTCAATGTATAGGCTTAGTCATCCACACTTTCCATATGTCAACTTATCTTGCCACTTGACAATTTTCCTAGTCCAAATGTACATTTTAATTCTTCAATTTTCCAATTGTAACAAATAAATTCCAAGTTACTAATTATAATTCATCAAACCAAAATTCAGGACTTAAGCAATACACAATCAATCATAATCATTAACTCCTATCATATATACTTTCATAGACATGTAACTTTCCTACTATGGTGTAATTTGAGGCCTTACATTTCTCTCCCCTTAAAAAACTTTCACCCTTGAAATTCTTACCTGATAAGAACAGCTGAGGATATTGAGTCCTCATGTTTAATTATGGTTCCCATGTTGCTTCCTCGAGACCATGTTGTTGCTAGAGCACTTTCACCAAAGATATTTGTTTATTTCTAAGTTATCAGACTTCGCTAACTAAGATAGACACAAGCCCTTCCTCATAAGAAAAATCTGGTTGTACTTGAATTTCTTGCATAGGAATCTTATGTATATCATCAGATCGATATCATAACATAGAAATATGAAACACATTGTGCAACTTGGCCAATTATTCAGGAAGAGCTAACTGATAAGTTATTGGTTCGACTCTCTTAAGAATCTCATAGGGACCGATGTATCATTGGTTGAGCTTACCTTTCTTCCTAAACTGAAGTATATTTCTCCATGGTGACACTTTCAAAAATACCTTGTCTCCTACATGATACTCAATGTCTTTCCTTTTTAAATCAACATAGGGTTTCTGCCTATCACTGACGACTTTCAATTTTTGCTAGATAATTTAAACTTTATCTTTAGTATCTTTCACAATATCAAGTCTGATCATCTTATTTTCATTTAATTCAATCTAACAAATTAGAATCTTACACTTCCTATCATATAAGGCTTTATACGACGCCATGCCAATACTAGTCTGATAACTGTTGTTATAAACAAACTCCATCAAAGCAAGATATTTATCCCAACTTCCTGAGAATTCTAACACAGAACCCTGAAGCATATCTTCCAACACTTGAATAACCCGTTCTGATTGTCCATCTACCTATTGATGAAAATCAGTGCTAAATTTAACTTGAGTACCCAGAGCCTTTTGTAGACTTTTCTAGAATCTCGAAGTAAATCGAGGATCATGGTCAAAAATAATAGACAACGGTACCCTATATAACCTCACTAGCTCATTCACATACATTTCTACAAACATATCCAATGGATAGTCAAGATGAACAGGTACAAAATGCGTAGGCTTGGTGAACTTATCCAAGTCATCCATACAACATCATACTTTCTTTGAGTGAGAAGAAGCCCAATGACAAAATCCATAGTAATGTTATCCCATTTCCATTGAGGAACAGAAATAGGATGTATAAACTAGATAAAATATTGTAACATTCCATTACCGATGGGAAGGTTATATTGGTAAATTGGGACAGGCTAGTAGTTTGCACTGCATATTTTTAGATACGTTCATTTATGTGGCCTCTAATTTTAGAGGAATGAGTTGGCTTGCACATGCATTTATGTGTACATGCATTCATGGCATTACCCAGCATTTTATTGGGAAAT
This sequence comes from Erythroxylum areolatum, assembly GCA_024520975.1. Classification (NCBI taxonomy): domain Eukaryota; kingdom Viridiplantae; phylum Streptophyta; class Magnoliopsida; order Malpighiales; family Erythroxylaceae; genus Erythroxylum; species Erythroxylum areolatum. The sequence goes on along the minus strand of JANIJH010000225.1, from coordinate 12,777,222 downwards.
ATGATATGATTTGTAATTTTGGAGATAATTATGTTTGATTGTGAATTGGTCGAGAATTATGGAATAATTGGGTCTGAATAGTTGAATTGGAAATTTTTTAGAGTGACCGTCAGTTGATAGTGACCCTTAGGAAAGTTTCTGAAAATTCGGGAGAAAATGTCCGAACCGAAAATTTTCCGAGTCACGGGCTGATTGATCTTATGGTACTGAAATAACTGTCTAATGGCTATGGAAAATTAGATTTATGATTTTAGCAATTAATATGTCGAGCCATT
>JANIJH010000225.1:12751655-12763331 GCA_024520975.1 Erythroxylum areolatum | reverse complement strand
TTGAAGAATGTCCCTCATATAACCAAAACGACGTCGTTTTGGCTAGCTTGAATAACGTCCTTCATATTACCAAAACGACATCGTTTTGGCTAGCTTGAAAAGCATCCTTCTTATAACCAAAACGACATCATTTTGGTAAACGTAAAAACCAACCCTTCTCCCTCCCTTCCCCGACCTAGCGCTAGCATTCTCCTTCTTCATCCTTCGGCTATCGCTCCCGTAACCCGACGTCAACTCGCCTCTGCCCTCCGACCAGTTGCTACATCTTCGACCAACGTTAGGGGTCATCTTCTCTGATGGTGTTGGTGAAGATAAAGGCGTCTTCTCCGGCAGTTTTGGTGAAGGTAAGGTCGTCATCCATAAATGACATTTTTTCTTCTTTTTGGACTTAGTTGATGACGATGGGTTGGCTTAATTAGGTTTCATTGTTATTGTTTTAGGGTTTGTCGTGTAAATAATGGGAAAATGTTGTCAATTTGTGTTTAGTTAGGGATGATAATTTTCTACATACCATGTGTTCGATGAAATGTTTGCTAATATTTGGTATTAAAAAATAGAATATCCTTGTTATTTTTTTTATGAAAAGATTTAGGATATTGACCTATACCATTTTCACTAATTGATAAACTAATAAAGAAGTTGAAACTAGTTTAGCCGATGGATAGTTTGGATTTTAATTTCACAACCTTAACTCCAAGTCTATTTTTCTCTTTTATATATAGTTTGGATATTTATGATTTATGCTCTACTCACTCTAATGTCATCTTTGGTCTTTGATTCTTCTTTAGAAAAAGATAGTGATATACGTGGTCTTGCAGAGAAGACAAAAAAATTATGCTTGGAATAGTTAGGTATAAATTACCTATCACTGATTAAGATGATGAATTACCGATGATCAAATAGGTACTTAAAGAAAATGAGGCTTCAAAAACTAATAGGTAATTTTAAAGCGTTAAAAATGGCAGAAATTGAGTCAATTTTGGATTATTGTACAAGGGTGAAGCAATTTCATATGCAATTTATCTTTTAAATCATAGTCCTGTAAAGAGCTTGAAAGATGTTACTCTATAAAAGGCAAACTAAGGTTAATGCTATAACATGCCAAGAGGGTCTAATTAACCCAATAAGTATCAATACAAACACCAATAGACATTTATACATATCACATTATCCATAACATTCATACTCCACAAAGATCCAATCATAATCATCAAAGTCGATGCAATGTTATATTCCATCAAATTCCCATAGAACATATTCAATAAACTCTAACTATAAACATTTACCAACCAATCATAACTATAATTAGAGTTAAAAAATGACAACTCAATCCAATGTAGCATATAGAAATTTAAGTCAGTAAATATAGAGGTATGAACAATTTATCATTTATTCGGTTGCATATTAACGAAGTAACATAACGTACACAAATGACAAATTCAAAATTATTTAAGGAGATTGAACTCCCAATCCATTTAGAACTTAACATGAAATTTTAAACAACATTGTTCGATTTTAATTTATTAAATAATTACAGTTACTGTATCATGCATCAGTATATAATATTTGTGATAAAAAGTCATTATACCAAAAAATCAGTACAAAATATCAATTACTGTAATCAACCGTAAATATTGTACCAAAGTTAAAATTCAAAATTTAAGACATAATCAACATTCTAGTTCCAAACGATATGATATAGAATGTTAGTAATTATTTAAAGCTAAAAATATGATAATATCAGTATTTTAATTAATTAGTTTTAGAAATTATGTTTTAAAACCAATAAAGCTCTTAAATTGATTTCTTAATTTGTAAGAGTAAAAAATTAACAAAAAAACAATTAGAAACAAAGTAAAAAAAATCAACCTAACATTCACACATCATCGGAGAAAGGAGAGGGCGAAGAACAGGACACTACCTTCCGTTTGGAGTGTCGGAGAAGACCACGCCAGCGACGCAGCAGGTCGACAGCAACAACTCACCTCCAGACAACGGCAATGGCAGACATAGGCGGCAGATGGAGGAGGAAGAAGACTAGGAACTCGCGGGCGCAAGCACAGGGTGGGGGGAAAAGAAATGGTTTCGGTTGGTTTTAATTATAACCAAAATGACGTCGTTTTGGGTAAAACGAAAACAACGTCATTTTAGTTATCATTTAAACATAAATGATGACTAAAACGACATCATTTGGTTTAAACGAAACGACGTCGTTTTTGTTTAAAATTTAAAGGTTTAATTGATAACAAAAACGACTTCATTTTAGTAATGATTTAAATGTATAACTGATAACCAAAACGACGTTGTTTCGTTTTAAACCATACGACGATGATTGAAACATTAAAAACTTCAACAAAACGACGTCGTATGGTTGAACAATTATACGACGTCGTTTTGGTTATCAATTCAACGTCTACAACTTTTACAAAACGACGTCGTATGATTTCAAACCTATACGATGTTGTTTTGGTTATTTCAATCCTACAGCCTAACGACGTCGTTTTATTAGGGTTAGAATCTGACGACTAAAACAAAATTTTACCGACAGAAATATTTGTCGGTAAACCTTTTCGCCTGATTTTTGCGACGGAATTTTTTACCGTCGCCAAAATAATATTTCCCAAACAATATTACCGACGTCTATATTAGATCCATCGGTAATTGCCCATAGTTTTACTTCCATTGGTAAATGTCCGTCACCAATTTACAGTTTTCTTGCAGTGTTTGTCCAAAAACATTAAAACGAATACGTTATTAACAAAGATAACGAAAGGCTTACTGTCTTTATGGAATACTGAGTTACACAAAGAAGGGAAAGGCGATAAAAAATGGATATTGTCCTCTCAATAATTTCATGTCACCTAAAACAGTTGTTGTGAACTTACAACATATTTGACAAGGGGAAGTCGAATATCTACTTCTCCAATCTTAGAGCCTTACGATTTATCAAATTGTTCTTACAACACTGTCATCTATCCACAATCATACCCTTAAAAATGTTGATTCTTTGTTTTGTTTATCAAGGGAGGTGTCTAGACATCGTCGCATTGAGCGAGAAGACAATGTCAAGATGAATAATTCAACACGGACCATTCTCTATCTTCTCTTCTTTTAGCGCTTTGACGACGGAGAGACGGAAAAAATCAGGAAATTTTCAAATACCAATGAGACTGCAACAGAAGTAATAATTGTCTTGAGAAATCAGGCATCTAATAATTGTGTTACGTACAAAGGAATTCTTTTATTAGTCTCAGAGCTCCCACATGTACGCAGAGCACATTATGTACAAAGGAACCCAACCGGCGCTGGGCAACCATACCTTCAATCATGCATATCATTGAATCAGATGTGGAGTACTTACCCACTTTGCTTCTCTCAAGGCCGTGGTGGAGCCACCCTGACAACAGTCACAAGACAGTGCAGGAAGGATATAGGTCGTCGTATCCGTACCGGAATATCGGAACAAAAACGATGCTCTGGCATTGTGGAGATGTGTGAGCCCTTATCCCAACACGTCATTCTCCGCAAGTTACTCATACCGTCGGGCTTATTTTGAGTTGCTGGTTTCGGCGGTGGTCCTACGCTTACACCCTATGTTTTAAAATTCAGATCGGACTGATTAGTTTGACCGGTTTGATTGATAATTGGTCGGTTATCTGGTTCAATTGACTCTTAAAAATTAGTATCTAATTAGACCAGTATGATTCGGTGAGAACCGGTCAATTGACAGGTTAAATCGATATTGGTCGAACCGGTTCGACTATTGATTCAATAAATTTTTTCTAATTTTTTTTGCTTTTTTTTTTAAACTCATCACGTTTTTTATTTATATTTATTTATATTATTTGAACCGGTCAAGTAAATTTTTTATTTATATTTATTTATATTATTTGATATTTTTTAATATTATTAATATTTTATATAATTAAATATAATTATTACGTAATTATGACGTCACACTGATTTAATCAGTGATCGAACCGATCGAACCAACAATCAATAAAACTTTCGGTTTCACGTCCAATCCGAATTTCAAAATCTTGCTCACAGCCTTTACATGCTTCCCTGTTTTTCTTGTTCGGACAATAATGTCACAAGGGTCTGCTTCTGCTGTGACAGCTACCGTCCCCTTCTCTTCGTCAGCCTCGATTCTGTTAGCTCCTGCACAATCATGACAAGATATCTGTAACCACGTTAACTTTTTGAAGACAGACAAATCACGGGTTCGACATAAATTTTGGATTGGAATCTTAGACTCGATTAAGATAATGCTTGTCTTAACACGTACTTGTAGACAAACCAATAATGGACTCTTACCTTCAATAGAAGGTACTGCTTTCAAAACCTTCGTTTTGAATTTCGGGCTTGAGATATCAACCTTCAAGACAGTTATTTGTTCCATGGGAAACTTTCAGTATAAAACTGAAATATTAATCTTTTTGTGCGATCGCTCACCTTTCAGGAAGTCATCGCGCTAGTATCTCATGTGCTAGCTTGTCAGATGACTCACTCTTGGACTTAATAGCGTCAGTAATTTAATTAGCAGCCGTGGAACCTTGAGTATTCAAAATGTTTTTCATTTCTTTTTTTTTTCTCTTTTCATCATTCTGACCTGACGAAGCTACTATTGCTGGTAACTATCCTGGAGGATGATCGTCTTAAAATTCTTCGGTTTATAATGTTGACTCTCTTGTTTAAGTTTGTATAATGTGTAAGGAGTTTCGTATTCGTTCTAATCACCATTGGATACGAAAAACTCAAGTTCAAAAGTCTTCAAATTTTCTGTTATGTCATAGTTACTTCTAACTAAAATTTACAGTTAATTCTTGCAAGGCAACAGGGCAAGCAACTGTAATTTTCTTAATTCGTAATTGTGATTTTCAAAATCCTTTTGGAAGCAAATAAATTAAGCGTCTAGTAAATAAATCACACACACAAAACACAAAAAATTTGTTAACGCAATTCGACATACATAACTTATATCTATGGGCCCTCATCTAAATTAATCAACTTCTACGGTAATGCAACAGACTTATAAAAGACTTATGGAGCCAACACCACTCATTTCTTGAAACTATCCACTTGTACTTATCCCGTGAGCGTATCTTACACCCAATCACATGACCAACTCATACTAACTTGAATAGAAGATTTTAAAAGAAAGAATGAAACAAAAAGAATAATATCTCAAATGATTAAATCAAGAATAAGAGAAAGAAAATTTCACTTGAGTCAAAAAATACTCTCATGTATGTGCAACAACATTAAAACATAATCACATACATTAAAACATAATCACAGAGAGTCTTCAAAAAAAGTTTGTTGTAAAACTTTGAAATAGATATATGAAAAGCACCCAAGCAAAGCAGCCAAAAAATTGATAATCATTTTTCACACCATTGACTGCTTATAGATATCCCACAAATCCTTCCTCCTTTAGGATTCTTTATTCTTTTAGAATTTCTTCATTCTACAAAAATATTAACTTCTAGAATTTTACATATTCTAAGATAGTTAGAATTCTATACTAAATCAACTTTCTTATTACAAAAGATATTCTAAATAAATTAAAATACAAATAATGCTAAAAATAAAATAGAATATCTTAACAATATCCTCCTTTTTGCATTATTTGTTGCATCAAAATCTCTCCCTGAACAAGAGAAAAGAAAACTTCCCCTGAAATAAACAATCAGGATAAAAGATATTGAAAAATAAAGTGAACGTCAATGTTAAGTCAACTGTCAACTGTCAACTATCAACTATCACCGACAAAACTATAAATAACAGCAAGTTCATATCTACCCATTGGGACAATCAATGCTAAAAGAAGCTACTAATCACGGAAGGAAGCCAAACAAGCATAGGACAGAGGCTGCAATGGAGAAATAAAATAAAATAGGGTAAAATACCCTTGCCCCATTTCTATCAAATGCCCTTGCCCCTTTTTTTGGATACATCAACAAGTTTCAAAGTTGTAAAGAACGGAGTCCTAGTACCCCACAAAAAAGTTCAAACCTTATAAAATCAAGAGATTTCATAAAAATATCAACCAATTCTTTATCAGTTGTTACATAAGAAAGAACTACAACTTTAGTCTTCACTAGCTCTCGAATGAAATGAAAAACAATCATGCTTTTTTTTTATTTATAATCTACATACATAAGTTTCCAAACGCCTTCAAAGCATCTGATTTTTCTTTCAAGAAAGCTATCCATGTATATCTTAAGTAGTCATTATCATATGTCAAGAAATACCTCATCCTACTAAGACTAGCATGTTGTGTTAGGCCTACCAAATTCATATGAAATAAATTCAGTATTTGAGAAGTTGTAACATTTCTTACCTTCTTATGTGATGCTCTCATCTATTTTCCCATTTGACAAGTGCTACAAATAGCCTTATCATCATTTTTCATTATAGGCAATCCTCTCACTGCATTAGATTTGTTCAACTTGTTGATGAGGTCATAATTTACATGACTAAGCTTTTGGTGCCGTTAGAGTCATATCATCATATGTGGCTAAATTGCAAGAACTAATAACCTAAAAAATGTAGCAATATCCACTAATCTTCGTCCGCTTACTATACAATCTTCTTGTTGGTTTAACACCTTGCGTTCATCACTAGTGAACTTGACTAACAACCAATTATTATAAAGTTAACTAATACTCACCAAGTTAGCTTTTAAACCATCTATATGAAGCACATTTTTTAAATGAGATAATCCATCCATGCAAAGGGTTCCTCTACCAATCACTGTTACTTTCTTTCCATCACCAAATGTAACGTGATCATCCATACAGCTTTGATAATTCATCAAATAGCTTCTTTCACCTGTCATATGCCTTGACCACCGGCTGTCAAAGTATCATTCATTGTGAGAAGTGGCGCAGATGGATTTAAGAGCCACAAGTACTTACAATTGGTTCTTTCTAACCAAATACGTTTTGATAGTTTCTGCTATTGAAAGTTCTTCCAAGAATGTCTGAATTTTCTATCTTGAGCAGTATGAATAGCATTTGTAGCAACATGTGGCAATTTGGCCTTATGTGACCTTTTACACCACAAAAGTGTCATGTAGGCACAAACTTTCTGCTTCTTTTGAAATTTCTCCTTGCTTACTTGATCTTGCTTCTTTAACAAATCTAACTCCACCATTTTACTTATTATGCACCTAAGAACATTCACCTTTGTATCCAACATCTTGAAAATCCCCTTTGTTTATGTCAATTTCTAGCAATTCATCTAGCTGCTCGGTACTGCCATTCAAAATTCTTATTCGTTTCTCTGTATTGATCAGCTTTACCTTGTTTTCATCAAGTTTATCTTTTTTTTATCTCTAGATCTTGAATAACATCTTTCATGGTAGAATTCTCCTTCTTTAACTTCTCATTTTGTTTTCACCTCTTCATCCATTTGCTATACATTAGTTTATAAGCCTTACAAATATCTTCCTTTTTAAATTATAAGTCACTAACATCATTATTGCTATCAGAATTAGAGTTTAATACTGAAACATCTTAATCTTCGTCTTCAGTTTCTTCACTGGTTACTATTAAGAAAGCAACTTAACTTTCTTTATATAAAGCAACCAACGCATCATGATGACTTACAATATCTTTTTCTCTATCATACTCACTTTCAAATTCCTTTTCAATCTAAATGCTAGTATAAGACTTCCTTTTTCTCCTTTTAAAGATGTTAGCACACTCTACTTACATATGCTCGAAACCTTGACTCTCGTGACATCATATCTTCTTTGCCTTCTTTTCACCTTTTTACGCTTTTGCTTGCTGTTTGAAATTATTGTTAGATGAACTCCCATCATTCTGCCTAAACTCAAGTCTATCTTTCTTTACCTTCTTCAACTACTTGCTGAAATTTCTTATTAGCACCACTAGATCTTAATTTTCATCGGAATCGTCTCTTGACATCCACAAGTTTAGCAACTTCGGCTTAAAGTGTCAATTCTTTATTCTTCTTATGCTTGACTCTCAATATGTTATCTTAAAGTTTGTGAAAATTCCAATTACCTTATCCAAAGATAACTCGTTAATGTTAGGAACTTCTTCAATAGCTGCAATCTTATGTATGAACTAGGACGCAATGATCTTAAAGCTTTCTTGACAAGTTTTAGATTTCAGTACTTTTTACCAAATTGATGTGCTTGATTAGTGATATCATGTAATCGCTCACGAAAGTTTCCAACAATTTCACTTTCCTCCATCTTAAACTCTTCAAATCTAATAGCCAACATTTGAATTTTTGATGTTATCATCAATTGTGATCCTTCATGTACGGTTTTGTAATGTATCACAAGCTTCTTTTGTTGATTCACATGTTGATATCATACTGAAACATCCTTTATCTACAGTACTAAAAATTGCATATATTACTAGAGAGTTACCAAGCGTTCCCTCTTTTTTAACCTTTATCTGCTCAGATGGATCTTTATATACCGCTTCATTCTTTTCATTAATTGTTATAGGATGAGTCTAGCCTTTCAACAAAAAAGCCCAGGCTTTAGTATATGCTTAAATAAGCACTTTTGTTCTTGATTTTCAAGTAGGATAGTTAGAGCCATCTGCTAAAGGTGGCCTAGTAATCAACGATCCTTCTCTAGTAGCCATGAGTGTGGAATACTGATCTACACCAACTTGACAACCGATTAGTTTTGATGAGATGGACCTAGCTCTAATACTAATTGAAAAACTCAAGGTTGAAATTCTACAAAATTTTTGTTCTATCAAGGTTGCTTCTAATTGAAATTTACAGTTGATTCTCACAAAGCAACAGGGCAAGCAACTACGATTTCCAGAATTCTTAATTGTGATGTTTAGAATTTTTTGCAAGCAAACAAATTAAGCACCCATCAAATAAATCACTCACACAAAAAACAAAAAATTTGTTAACACAGCTCGACACACTCAACTTACATATGCGAGGCCCTCACCCAAATCATTCAACTTTCACGATAGTACAATAGGCTTATACAAGGCTATTACGGAGCCAACATCACTCACTCTTTGAAGTTATCCGCTTGTACTCACCCCATAAGAGTATCTCACACCTAATAGCATGAACAACTCATGCTAACCTCAACAAAGGATTTTAAATCAAAGAATGAAACTAAAAGAAGAATATCTCAAGTGATTAAATCAAGAATAAATGAAACAAAAAAATCACTTAAGTCAATAAATACTCTCCTATGTTTGCAGCAACATTAAAACATAATCATTGAGAGTCTTTAAAGAAAAGTCTATTGTCGAACTTTGAAATTGATCTCGAAAAATCACCCAAGCACAGTAGCCAAAAAATTGATAATCATTTTTCACACCATTGATTGTTTATAGATATCCCACGAGTCCTTCCTCCTTTAGGATTCTTTATTCTTTTAGGATTCCTTCCTTCCACAAGCATCTTAACTTCCATAATTATATATATTCTAAGATAGATTGAATCCTATACCAAATCAACTTCGTTATTACAAAATATATCTCAAATAAATTAAAATACAAATAATACTAAAAATAGAATAGAGTATCTTAACAGGACTATTGACCTCTCGTCATGCTATTGGGTAAGAGTGTCAAAATAAAGCATATTAGGGCAGTACGATAGGAAAACAATGTAAAGTGAGGAAGACAATGGTCAACAAAGTGGATCAAAGAGAGAGAAAAGAAAATGAAGATGCTACCACCAACTCATCATGCCACCCATTTTCCATGTTTGAGACGCTCCAGATCTGAGGGTCATCGCCATTCTCATCTACATCGTCATCAATAGGAGGCGACTATCAATGAGGATCCAAATCTTAGGCAACTGACAGATAGCGAGGATCTAGATATGAGGCAAGGTTCTAGATCTGAGAACGAGGGACAATAAAGGTTATGGTGAGAGCGACCCAATTTCAAATCTGATGAGAGAAGCCAAAGGATGACCCATGCGAGCTCCGTAACAGTGTCCATGGTGCTAGTTTATGCTACTACTGATGATGGTGGGCCGCCTACTTAAGCTACAGAGGAGTTCCTCACTCTCTCGTGTGGATTTACACAGACAGCTAAACGTAGATATGGAGTTGGTGTTGATGTCTCTAGAGTCTCTAATACCTATGGGTCTTCCCTTACTGCTAGTACATGGAGCAAACAACTTCAATTCCACCAGCATAAGGTCCAAATGAAGCATTAACCTGATGTTATGAAGGATAGCATCATTTGTCCCACCCCAAAGAAAAGAGCATGATTGAACACACTGGTGGGATCCTTTTAGAGCAAACATCCTGTATTTCCAATTATCAAGGCCTAAGCTAGTGCACAGTGGAGTGAACAAGGTTTGGAGAATACTCTACTTACTGATGATGACATGATTATTTTCAAATTTACTTCAAATGGTAATCTAGATGAAATAATTAGAATGGGTCCTTGGTATATTGGGGAACAACCCATGTTCCTACAGAGGTGGAAGCCAGGGATTGCATTTAATAGAGAATGTATTGAAGTTTTTCCAATTTGGGTCCATTTCTATAACCTACCGCTTGAATTGTGGACTATATAAGGGTTAACTTTTCTTGCTAGTTTCTTGAGTAAACCATTGGGTATAAATGCACAATCATCAAGTATAGATAGGATAGGATATGCAAAAATATGCATAGAAGTGATTCAAAAGGATAAACTACTAGATTGTCATCCAATTATGCACCTAATTTATGAATTTGGGGAGAGGGTGAAAGAAGAAATACAACTATCTTACCTTTGGAAACCACACACTCCTGGCAGGAAATGGGTTCCAACTGGGAAGAGGTATAAAACAGGTTGGCAAGAGGAGTTAACAGGGATTGAACAGCCAACAGTTGAAGTTGAAGATGGTACCGGAGTTCAAGAGAAGGTTCATGAGTAGCCTACACAGATTCCTCCAACTGAGAGGGACACAAAGGAGCATCCCGAAGTGGTTGACAACCAAAATAAAGGTGATCCTAGTTCTGAGAAGGAATAAACCAGAGTCATGGGTTTAGTACCGTTCCAGCCAGTACTGGCCGGAAGGTATCGTATCGACTGGAGGCCGGTACCTGGAACCTAACCTCGGTATTGGCCAAAAATACCGGCCAATACCGGGGTATTTCATTGGGTACCAGCCGGTACCTATAGTACCGGAAAATTTCAATACATTTTAGAAATTTTTAAAAATTGGAGGACTTATTTGCAAAAAAAAAATTTACCTAACTCCCCCCCTCGACCCCGACTCTGCTACCCCTCTTTCAGTCTTCTAACTCTCACCCTCTGTTACTCTTCTCTCTAACTCTCACGGTCTCACCATCTCTCTCTCACTCTCTCGCTCTCACCGTCTCTGTTGCCGGCGTCTGGATCATCTCACCGCTACCGACGGTCGGTTGTTGTCTCTCCCCGGTTGTTCTCCTCTCACCCTGGTTGTTCTCCTCCTCGACGTCACCTCATCGTGTAGATCTGGCCTCTGGCTTTGCGAAGACTGCCACACCTCTCCTGCTCGCCGCACCACTGCACGACCACCGACCCTTCGACAATGACCCCACCATCTGAAGCCCCAACCCGAATACCCAAGTGAAGACCCGAGTGACCCGACAGTTAACAAGATTTTTTGGGTGTGTGTTGACTGTTGAATCTTGATTTTGTTGGTTGATCCGTTGATGAGTTGATCTGT
>JANIJH010000225.1:12544706-12560361 GCA_024520975.1 Erythroxylum areolatum | reverse complement strand
CTCACTACCTTTATCTCTCTTATCGTTCAAAGTTTCGATTTTACTTAGTTTTCAAACAAGTTTTTGAAGAATACGATTAACTTTGATTTGCAGTAGTTCTTGTGAAAAGAACAAGTTTTTCTTTTAACAAAACGATTTTGAAGGTTTTTCAAAAAGGGGAAATACACAATTCAACCCCTCCTTCTTGTGCATTTATACATCGTATAATAAGCCTTGTATTAACGTGTGATTCACTTCAGTGTCAAGCATAAAGAAGTTGACAAAGCAGATTCATTTCTGGGCCAATCTAAAATATTTTTTGTTTGCTCTTTTTAGCTTGTAAATAATGATATGATGGTTGGTTTTTTAGTGGGATTGTTTAGTATGTTAAGGTGAAAAATGTGACATAGATAATAGTAAGGGCTAACTTAGACTTTTTGAAAATGTTAAGGGATGATTTAAACCTTTGAATGCATTTTCAAACACTATATACCAAAAATGTCTCTTTGTGTCATCAATGTCTTTTTTTAAAAGGTTAAAAGAAATTTACATTAACTATAGTAAAACTATTTAAAAAAACATTACATTGAGGTCTCCAAAGAAAAGTACCATCAATGTCTTTGTTTCTTTATCTTAGTGAAATTTCTCCATTTTTACCCATTAATAACTAATGCATTTGAATAAGGAAATGTAATCAAAGTGAAAAGAAAGTTGTACATCAATAGCAGATGAATAAGTCAACAATGATTGTGACTATGGCTAATTTACTAAACTAAGACATTTGTGATTTGAAGTTCACTAATGTTAAGTAAAAAAGCAAGACAAAAAAGTTATTAATCAAGACTCTAAACAAATTTGTGATTGTTATAGAGGGTACATATTCTCATGACCTAAGTGGCTAGAGTAATAAGAAGGAGAGAGTAATTTAAATTAGATTATTAAGTTAGTATCAATCTTGCATAGTTTTTCAAATATCTTCTAGATTCTCTTTGAATCGGGAGCATATGTTTATCACCAATGCATACTTTAGCCTATCTATTATGTTGATCTTATTTGTTACCACCAACCACAAGAAGAAGCCTACTTTAAGTTTTAGGTTCTTATTCGATACCACCTTAGACCATTTTTGTTTTTGTCCTCTCATCATGAGTACTTCCATACAAGATCTATTAGAGAAATTTCCAGTTGGATGCTTAATCCAAATATAACAATCCATTCTTTCATGGTCCAAATTGCATTTTGGTAAAATATAGGTGAATTCCATTGGATAGTTCCTTCGTTGTTCAGTATTGATCTAAAGTTTGATTTTATAGTTAGTAGGACATTTGTCTAATATTTTAAATATAATTTGACTTTTGTTTAATAGTCTAAATCATTATAGATATCCAAATAAAAAGAGGATAGTTCCCTATTACCCACTAGGAACTTGGATCTTCCTATTAAGTTTCCTCTTAATTTAAATAGTTAAGACATAAACCATTAGGAAGAAGGGCTATATTGAGTTCCTATACACTTTTACATCTTAAGATATATGCATGGACCCATCTAACCCTTAAGGATTCTTTATTTTCCAATTGTTCCATAATCTTTTAACCATAAAGACTTTATTATCGAGGTTGATGGGGGTAATTCCTATAGCTCCCTCTTCTCTTGGCTTGCATACTTCTTCTTATCCCACCTTGGAATTATATCTTCTATTATACTCCCATGAACAAAAGGAACTCCTTATTATCCTTTCAATAGTCTTAGTTAAGTCCATAAATAGAAATAGTCGCAATGAACAATGACCAATGAACATGTAGATAGTTCAACACAAATTTTAATAATTAGACCCTAAAAACATCTCTACAAACGTATAAAGAAGTCCGATTAAATCAGCTATCCAATCTTCTTTGTATCTTTCATACTAGAGGGGGAAAATCTCTATAACATAAATTTTAATAATTAGACCCTCCAAGCATATGAAAAATTCTTATGACACTAGTTATCTAATCTTTTTTTGTATCTTTTCTAATAAATAAAAAATATCTATAGAGAAACTTCCTTGTTGAGATTGGTAATGAATGGTGTAAATTATAGTTTTTTAGGTGTTTAAGTGCATTTTTAATTTCTTAAATGATTATCATGTATATAGGCTTAGAATTGTATTATTGTTGGTGTTTGTATACGTTTTAAGTGATTTAGTGCTTTGGAGCATGAATTTGAACTTAATTTTATATTTCAAAAGGTGTCTGATGTGTTTGTGAGTAAAGGGAAATAAAAAATTGAAGAAAAGATGAAGACTTTAAAGTTTGAAAAAAGCCATGACACAATTATAATAGACGCGACAGACAGCAAATTCCAGCAGATTTCAACTTTTCCAGCTCAGGAGTTTTTTTATACTTTTGTCATTTCAGGGCTATTTGTGGAAATAAGTTAATTGGGGAAACCTTAGAAGTCTTAAGAACTATTTAAGAACAAGGAAATCATAGAAAAGAGCAGCCAATACATCAAAGAAGGTCAAGGGGAGACATCAAATAGAGCTTTAGAGAATTCCATAATTCCAAATCAAGACTCCAACTAAGTTTTTTTTTCTTTTCCCTTTATTTGATTCATTGTCTTGGATTTTTATTTGTATTTTTATGATGTTTAAAATGATTATGAGTTTCCAAATCCATATTAGGGATCATTCTCGATATGTTTTATTGAACTTTATTAATGTTGAATTTAATAAATTTATCAATGCTTTGTGATAATTGTTATGCTTACACTTGGTAATAAATCGAGAGAGTGAATAATTACATGTGTCAAGGTGCACAATGAGAGTTGATAGCTTAATAGTCCTACAATTATTAGATTAATTAACCATTGAAGGTAGATCTTAATTCTAAAATTAATTATCCTTAGGATTGCTTCAAATCTAATTCAAAAATTTAGGAGTAGTTTTGTAAATCGAGAGATTATAATTATATGATTATCGGATTCAACTACGATTACTTAGTTAGAAATCGAGAGAGAATAATCAAAATGTTAGGATATCTAGGATCGAGCAAAATTGGATCAAAAAGATAAAAGGAAATCAAAACAAAGATAGAATAATTTCTAGGTCTCTAGCTTTTATTAACCTTATTTTATTGGCAATATGGTAGTAGCGATGAGTAGGTATCATATCCACAGGGAATGTACATGTAATTTTTGCAAAGAAAATAATTGATGATTAAGATAAAAGGGGTGTTAGTTTGGTTTCAAATAATAAAATAAAATAAAATAAAAATAACAAAAGGAAATTAAAGAAAGCAATCAGAAATTGATAAAAGTGATAAATGGATTTGGAGTCCTGCCATTATTTTAATCTAGAAATAGACATGAATAAGCATTCTTTAATTTTTTATTATTCTCATACATCTCTTAGCAACTATTAATCTTAGATTATCAACAAGCTCTGTTAACTCAGATTTTTCCTAAAATCATATTCAGTTAAGACAAGCTCATTAACTAAACCTAGCTATAAAACAACCAAGAAAAGCTCTTCAGATAATGAGTTTGGAAAATAGATTAACCAAGGTAAAAAACCAAATAAGATTAGGTCATTTAACCAACATTATGTTATCCCTAATGATTCAAAACCATTAGGTACCACAAATGAATCCAAACACAACTATTACGTATTGTATTTAAGACTTTAGCAATGGATTTATAGAAAACAATCTAATAAAGCATTAAGATCATTCTTACACAATACCCAATTCAATAAACACAGGATAACATAAACCGAACTATGAGAGAAAGAACATAATACATAATAGGTAGATGCCTAAAACATGTCTTCAACTTCGATTTCACCTTGGAAATGGAATGGGGAAGTTTAGCCCTCTATAGGTCTGCAAATGGTAGGAGTTCTATTTCCCTTTTTGCTCCAAAACCAATCTATGTTTTGATTTTCCATCAAAATGTTCTATTTATGTGAAAAATTAGGTTTTGGGTATATGCACCTTGTGAAGATACATGGTTAGATATATGGTCATGTATCTAATTGTGTAAGTCCAAAAATGTTCTTCCGAATGTATACATACCCATGTATCTTCTAGATCATCTTGAAAACTTCATTTCCTTGGATTTTCTTGTCCCATCTTTATCCTAATCCTTCTCCTTCTTGTTCCACAATGACAACTGAGTGTGAACATCAAAAGGATGACTCAAGGAAAGCCCTTTAACTCACTTTAGCTCTTAAACTTCCAAATTGTACCTATAATCAAATATGAACCAAGAGTTCCTTAATCATTTAATAGCATTAATCACTAAGTGTTGTAGAGCAAATGTATAGTTGATTAAAGATTATCAAAGAGCCTACTATTTGGAATTCATTGACAAGGCTTAAATTGGAATTCCGATAATTATAACCATCCCATATATATGCACACCCCACACTAATAATTTTTTGCATCCAAAATCATCAATATTCAACAAATGCTCCACTAGCTTTAACTCTTAGGTAGGACATTTAGTTAGGTATAAGGCATATAATATTGGTAGCACAAAAAGAAAAAGGAAAATAAATCTCCAAGGGGTATAAAAAAGGGAAAATTCATATCAATAGGTAGGATATTTGGCTAATTTAACTTATGAAGCAAAGAATGCCTATATCATTTTTATGTTAACGCATGTGATAACAGTGTGGTCTCAAATATAAAATCAAAGCAAATTTAGGATGTGCATGTCATGAAGGCCTCATATAAACAAAAAACAATGAAACTAATAATGACGTATCAATCTATAAAGGATCAAAATCTCAAAGGCTTGTGTCTACCACTAGTCACTACTCTTCTAAAAAAATTTACATTGACTAATCACAAGAGTAAAAGTACATGCTCAGGTTGCCATAAAATTTTCTAGTCAATTCACTCTCTAATCATGATTATATAGTCTTAAAAGCAATATAAAAAAATGTTTGTTTATTTTTATTGATTCTCTTTCTTTTTGTTTGAAAACTTAAAAAACACGTAAGAAAAAAAACACATGCATGTCCTAAAAATGAAAATGTAAAGGAAAAGAAACAAACTTCTCTTAGGTTGCCTCCCAAGAAGTGCCTTTGTTTATTGTCACTGGTTTGAGTCCTTGTTTTCCTCATCACGTGACAAAATTATGATCTTCAAGTGTCACACCTTTTGCTTTCTCAACTTGAGGTAATTTACGATTGGGCCTGAGATGATGACCATTGATATTTGACATAGCATGTTATAATATTACTCAAAATAACTAGACCTATAACTATAGCAATGGTGAGTCTACGTCTATCCTACATAGAGTGTGTGTAAAGCTTTTGAAATAAAATCAATCGGTGTTTAGGTTATGGGGGGTTTGGTTTTGTTTTTAAAGAAGAAAATCACATGAAACTAAACTATTGAAATCAAATTAAAGAAAACATTGAAAATTCAAGAATTTGTTAGGGACCCGATCTTCGGTTCAATCTCTTCCTACACACTGTTAAACATATTTCATTGAATTTTTGTCCTTATCTCTCTCTTAGTAACTATTAATCTTAGGTTAATAACAATCTTTGTTAACCATGGTTTTCCCTTATGTCTTATTTAATTAAGAAGACTTTGTTAACTAAACCTAGCTATCAAATAACCTAGAACAAGTTCTCTAGATTTAATTGGACAGCCATATTACAAGTTAGGAAAATAGATTAATTAAGGAAACAATCACACAAGCTTGGGTCATTTAACCTAGGTTATGTTGTCCCTAACGATTAAAAACCATTAGTTGCCACAAACAAATCTTAACATAACAATTACAAATTATATTGAAGATTCTAGCAATGGGTTCTTACATAAAACATTCAAATAGAGCATTAAATCATTCTGATATAATACCTAAACATTTAAAATAGGATAATATAATCAATCCTTAAGATAAAGAACAACAAACAATGAGAGAAATGCTTAACCTGGTTCTTCGGCATCGACATCACCTCTAAATCAACATCAGGAAACTAGCCCTTTATGGTTCTTTAAAAGAATCGAGCTTTGCCCTTTCTCTTCTTCAAAACTGAGAGCTCACAACCTTAAAACAAAAACCCCAAATGAAATATAAGGTTTCAAAAACCCTAAATGAAATATAAGGTTTCTACCGTCAAAAAATGTTTTTATATAAAAAGTAGGGTTTTTGGGTGAGCTGTCAACATGTCATGGGTACGACTTGGTGTGTTATGCCTATGACACATTTTTCATGGGCATGACAACACTCTCATGCCCATGACTTATTTTCCATGACCGTGAGATACATCTCCTGCCATGACAAAGTTATTCTTCATTCCTTTTTGTGCTTTCTTGTCTCATCTTCATTTTAATCCTTCTTGTTCTTGTTCCACAAAGAAAACTGAGTGTGAATCTTCAAAAAATGACTCAAATATAGTGCTTTCAAATCCTTTTAGCTCCTTCACTTCTGAATTGTACCTAAAACTAAGTATAAACTAAAGTGAATGTCTTAAATATTTCATATCAATAAACACTAAATGTTATGGAATAAATTTATAACCAATTAAGCACATACCATCCTTGGGAAAAACATCATAATTAAAACCATAGGCCCAAAAGCAATTACTCATTTCCCATATGTTCCAAGAATATTGTACCACCTCATTACCATAGAGTATATACCCGAATATCCTGAGGACATTCAAGTACATATCCTATGATAAAGGTATGTTAAAGCAAACATAATCTCTTAAATGGCATCATAAAGAATATACAATACTTAAAATCTCAACACTTCATTTCATTCATTGACAAAAGTACATTGTAGTCATTAAAACAAATATTTACAATCCTTTATATAAAAGTTCTATATGACAAAGAAACTACAAAATACAATCTATAACTCCTCTGATGTCGGCTGATAGACCTTTGAGCCATATCTTAATCCAAAATGTTCCTTTAGAAAATCATAGGAACTAGGTCGCCTGTCTCGTACCTAAAAAGCCAGATTGTAATTTTTGATGAGTTTTTTCAAACTCAAAGAGTGAACCATCATTGATGATCCTACTCAGGTCAAATATACAAATATCACACAACCAACCATTTTCATAAACATTTTCCATCTCAATAGGACATAATGAATGACACATATTTCACATACATTCTTTTAGAACATGTACAACCCAATCAATCACATTATCATGGCACATCACTTTATCATCACAATTTCAAAAAAAGTTTCATAATCATATATTTCATAATCATAAATATACAAATGCAGATGCATATGAGACTCCATATTCATTATTATTTTTTGTGACCGAGCACCTTTCAAATATAGATACAGATACTAGCCCATTTGGCTCATGCAGATATAGAAATCATGGAGTAAAGCTCTATATGCAAAATTCTAATCTTAAAGCTTTTTCAGACTAGCCACTCTGATCGTAACACCTTTATTTGAACATGCATTTTATAAAATGCATCAAATGACATGGTATGTCATAAATATCATTCATTTATGATGCACAGACAAAATATTATATTCATCGTACCTTAGCCTGGAATTTAACTTTCATTAGGTATTCTGAAATCTTTCAAAATTTAGTTGCAAACAGATATCATTCAAATTTCAGATGCAAATAGAAAACTTCCAATACATTCCTGAATACCAATCTCCTCGAACCATTAAAGTTTGGAATTCATAAACAAATCACAAATAGTTCAATAATTGGAAGTTAAATAGAATAAATCAATCCTCAGAAGATCTTCTAGGTTAACTCACAGTATGTTCCAATTTATTCTATTGCCTGGATGGTCCGATAATGTCTGAATAGCATCCTACTTGAGCATTTAAAATGATACAATTTACACATACTGTCATGTTCAACGATAAATCATTTGTGCACATACTTGAGCATTTAAAACGATCAATCAAGTACTTATTCATTTGTGCACATATATAGGCATATGTCATGTTCAACGCATGGCCAATGAGTATTTTGGGTAAGTTTCCTTTATTAACATCTCATGATCATTCATACTTCAAAGCTCATATATGTCTAATTTGAACTTAGGTTTACACCTTAATAATACAAATTTTTCTAAGTTCATCACTCAATCATGCATTAAGGTTTATAGCTCAATACACTTATGTAAGGAAGGAAGGGAAATGTTGAGGAGCTTGTGGTTCAAATTTCAAGTCAATCAAAGGTACGGAGAAGAAGTTATGGTCAAAAGAGTGAAGGGTGTCAAAAGCTATCAAATAGCTGTGCACCTTCACTGTCATGATCGTGCTTGTGCATGATCGTGCACTTCCTGATGCTTCCTCTCTATCTGATAGTGCTTGTGCATGATTGTGAAACCTCCTAATGTCCCCTTTCTATCATGATCGTTCTTGTGTATGATCGTGCACTACCTCTTATTCAAGCTTTTCTCAAAACAAATTTTCGAATCAATTTTGCATGGACATTTTGATAAGAAAAATGAAGTATTTAGGCAATATATTCTTCTAAAAAATGTTCCCATATGTATTAAGTTTCTAATGAACTAAAATTCATACAATTTGTTTCATTAAAGTTATACCTAAAATTCTACATACTATGCTCAAACAGTGATAGAATCTAAAAACTCAAATTCAAAACAAATTTTGAAACTTTTAGAGATAGAATTAAAATTCGATTCCTTCATAAGAAATATATCCATATGTCTCTAGTTTAATATAAACTTAAAAGCATCCCATTTGGATGTCTACAGATCAAGATACGGCTAAATACAGATGCATGTTTAGTGAAAACACTACATCTAATATATTCCAGCAATTTTTCTTTCACATTTCTAGAATTTTTTACACTTTATACCAAAGTTAAAACAACCTCTTTATAGTTCATCGATTATACCTCTATTAGGCCTGAATCATACTCCAATTCCTCATCAATAACCTGTCCTATTCTAGTTCAAAATTATTCAATTGATAACTCATAAATCCTAGTCTTTCTTGCATCAAAACTCAAATAAGAAACTATTACATTATTATGCATATAGTCCTAGTTTTTTCTCAATTCAAGCACACTTAATAAACATCTTTAGAATAAATCCACCTTCATTATACTTCAAATCTAGACCAAATTCATCCATGAATCAATCTATATCTCACGATTTTCATCCACCAAGACCAAGCCACTACAAGAAAATTAGTTTTTAGCTATGAAAATTACCGATGGAAACAAAACTGTTGGTAATTACCGACCAAAATTCATGTTCCACAAGTAAAATTTTCAACAAAAAATTCAATTTGCAATGAAACAAAAATTCATCGGTAAATATGGAGGGAAATCAACCTAGGAAAATTTTTCGACGAAATATGGCAATAGTAAGAAATGCCCATCGGTAAAGAAAGCTTTACCTTTTTAAAACGCTGAAATGCAGGCAAATCGGTAAATTCCATTAGTAAATTTTAGACCTAAAAGTCATCATTGGCCTCCATTTCAGTGTTTTAAAAAGAATGAAAATGACATCATTTGGTTTAACACCAAACAACATCGTTTTGGTTTAAGCTAAATTCCTCACTGCATTTTCCCCTCGTCCATTTCCCCCGCAACCCCGTTTTTCTCCTGTTGTCGTCGTCGTCGCCATCCCACCACATCTCTCATCTTTCGACCGCTCGTCCTTGTCGTGCCACTGTGCATCATCGTGACTGTCATTCGGCTGTGCCTCCTCATCGTCATCAGACCGTGTCTCCTTTCCGTTATCATCAGATCTACTTTAGGTATGTCATCGTCATCTTTTTTTGTTTTAATTCCAATGATATTAAGATATATGTTTGTAATGACTAAATGTAAGTGTAGGTATCATTAGTTCTGATCTTTGTTTGGAAAATAATCATCGTTGGTTCTGATTTATAGGTAAATGGTGTTAGACTTTATTTTTTTCTTCGTTAGATTATGCCAGTATATGTGTTTGTACTCCAAATCTCCCGTGAAATCCTTTTACGTTAACTGAACAATGAAGTCTTAGGTAATACAAACATTGTGAATTGTTAGATATTTTGAGCATTTTATGCTTGGCTACAGGGTAATCTTCCTGTCATGGATGAGTTTTCAGGAGATCTTAGAGTTGCTCATTTCTTATATGTCGTAGGGATGCTTCTAGAGTTTATAGCCTTTATAGTCTTGAAAATAAAGATGCTAGAGTTTCATACAACAAACCAAGTACCATTATAAACTTTTGGAGTAACACTAATTTGCCTTCCTCCCGCATTGCTACTTATTCTTGTTATGTGCTTGGTGTCCCTTAAAACATTCTTTATAAGTGGTGCAATCATTGTTCTGGGATTTCGTTTACACCCTCTTCTGATCCAAGCTAAAAGTAGACAATGGATCAAATTTACTAAAGAAAAACTAGCAGTTGCTCCAAATATTAGTCAGCTAGGCAATTCAATATTGTAGCAACCACATTGCAAACCTATAGAAGAGGTTTCAATTTGTCTACTTTTTAATGTGTAGTATACAAAAGAGAACCATGAAGGCCATGCAAATTCTGCGGAAGGTTCTTTGTAATTGACTCTATAAAATTCCTTATAGTATCATTTGTAAAATAAGCTTTTTTGAAATCCTTTATTCAAGTAATTCAAGAGCTTAGAGTAATCTATAGACAATTCTTGAACCTTGTCATATGTTTTTATTACCTAAGACTTTGTTGTGAATTGTTGGATATTTTGAACTCATTGCTGCTATGGTCACTCCTAATAGATGTAATAGAGAGTTTTTTTTCATTTTGAACCCGTATTACAAATTTAAGAAATTCCCTAAAGCATTCATCTTTTTAAACTAAGAATAAAACACTAGTATTTGGAGTTGAGGTTTAATTTTACCCTTGGAAGTTTATTGAAAAGTTATTTTGAGTTAAGGATAGAGATAAGGTCCATGCTTGTATGTCCAAGACTTTTATGCCTAATCCATGCATTTTAACATTTTTATAGTTGCTAAAATGCCATTTTACATATACTTAATATTAGGTGTTGCATCACTTATTTATGCTAATATGAGAATATATAGCATGATTATGAGTTAGATTGTTAAATTTTTAGGTTTTTAAATCATGATGAGATGATCTAATTCCATAAACTACTATAAGAAAACACTTAACTAAAATTACAATATGAAGATAATTTATTTCAAAGCTTTTGATTCTATCAATTAGAACTTCATTCTAGCTTTTAGGGTTTCCTATGGAGTTTACTTTAGGATTTCCTATCTAGCTTACTTTAGGATTTCCTATCTAAATTTTTATAAAATTAGAGAAATTAGAGATATACAACATATCATTTAAGGATGATCTTTTATTTTCATGTATAGTTAACCATCTTCATGACTTCTTCTATAGGTCAGTTGAGGTAAGTGGGTTTTGTTATTTAGTAGGTTTTTGTATACTTTATTTAATTTAGGTATTTGCTTATGGTTTGAACCTCCCATTTGATCTTGCTATATTGTTAATTTTAATAGCATACACCAACTGAAACTTGTTTGAGTAGGATATTGGTTGAGTAGTTGAGCAATGAATATAAACCTTAACATAATTCTGGAAATTTTTCATTGCTTAGTTTGGTAGTATTTTCATTGTTTTTATTGATTTATGTTGCAATTGGTAAAATTCTTATATTGTGTATGCTACTTGGCACTTGAGCTCTTGTGGCTTAAATGTTGTTGGTCATAGTTTCACTAGTAGTATATGTGGTATATGTGCATTTTCAATAGGTTTGTGCTCCTCTAGATTGTTAAGAGAAACTCTATTATATTAGAAACTGGGAATTCCAGTCATCAATTCCATCAAATAGGAGAGTTGGTTCATGTATTGGTTTATGAACAAAGAAGACTCTTTAACATTTGACATGTTAAATGTACACAACGTCTGCATATTGATTGAATTCTACCAATTCCATGACCCTAGAATTCTAAAAGTTCCATGAGCCTATGAGTCACAATGAGAACTTGTTTTCTTGATTCACAGGTGTAAACTTTGGTGATTAATTTAATCAGTTAACAATTTGGGGATGTTATGTAAAGTTTAGATATTTTGTAAACTTTAGCAAACATGAACGATAATAACTATGGAATCACTATTTGAAATTAACAATTTTACATAAATGAGTAATGTTGATAAATTTTGGATGTATAGAAAATTAACACCTGATGGTTTCATTAATCCTGAGTTTGTTGAGGGAGTTGAAAGTTCTATTTATTATGCATATTCTCAACCTGCCTATATGGATGGACCAAAGATCAAATGTCCAATCTTTTGGTCAATCCAGCCAACAATATTCATCATGGCCAATCATAATGACTGCTTATAATTTTCCTCCATGGATGTGTATGAATGAGGCATATATGTTCTTGATAGTAATTGGGCCAAGTCCTACAAATCCAAAGCATAAAATTGATGTATTCTTGTAACTAGTGATATCTGAATTGCAACATCTTTGGGACTATGGTGTTCAAACATATGATGTGTCTCTAAAACAAAATTTTGTGTTGAGAGCAGCTTTGATGTAGACTATTAGCGATTTTCTGACATAAGTCATATTTTTTGATGGAGCACAGTAGGAAAATTAGCTTGTTCTTATTGTGGCAATGATTTTGATGCATTTTTTATGAGGGCAAAACATGTTGGTTTGACAATCACAGGAAATTTCTTTCTCCATATCATCCATTTAGATGAATAAATAAAAGTTCATTAAAAATAGGCTAATAGAATCACCTCCTCCCCCTCACAAAGCTAGTGAAGAGATTTTATAGGAGATTAAAGAATTAGGCTTGCTAAAGTTACAAAATTTGAAGTTGATGAAGTTAATACAAGTATTAGTAAAAACTTTGATTGGAGAAAATGAAGCATCTTTTAGGATTTGCTATATTGGAAAACTGATTTGATACATCATAATCTAGATGTGATGCATATTGAAAAAAAATATTTTTGATAATTTGTTCAATACCATAATGAACATTAAAGGAAGGACAAACTACAATGCAAAATCACGAGCTGATTTATAACTTCTTTATAGAAGCATTGAGTTATATAAAGATTTTCACACTGGTAAATATCTGAAAACATGTTACCTTTTAGACAAAAATTAAGAGGAAATAATGTGTGAATGGTTGAAAAGTATAAAGTTTCCTGATGGTTATGTTTCAAACTTGGCAAGGTGTGTTGACATGAGAAACTATAAATTGTTTGGGATGAAAACTTATGCTCGTCATGTGTTTATGCAAAAGCTAATTCCAATTGCATTTTGGGAGTTGCTACCGAATAAGGTTTGGGAAGTAATAACATAATTAAGTTTGTTTTCCAAAAGTTTAACATCATCTGAAATCAAGTTGGTTGAAATGGAAAAACTAGAAAGGGAAATTCCATTAATTTTGTGCAAGTTAGAAGGGATTTTTCCTCCAAGCTTTTTTAATTGTATGCAGCATCTACCTGTGCATTTAGCACATGAGACAAAACTAGCCACTCCAGTTCAATATCAGTGGATGTATTCATTTGAGAGGTAATTCAACAAAAATGATTGTAATTGAAGTAAAAACATGTTTTCAAAACTAAATTGTAATAACCCTATTTACTAATATAGGTATTTGTATAACTTGAAAAAATGTCAAAAACTAGGCTAGAGTTGAAGGTTCGATATGTAAGGCTTATTTAGTAGTGGAAGTTAGTACTTTTGTTCACATTATTTTGAGCCGCATTTTCACACAAGAGAAAGAAAAGTTCCTCGTAATGAGGATGGGGGAGGAATGAGTGATGCTGATGGTAACTTATCCATTTTCACATATCCTGGACTAACATATGGATGTTCAACAAGAAGAATGTTAACAAAGGAAGAAATTGAGGTTGCCCATGGTTACATTTCATTGAACTGTCAAGAGGTTCAACCTTTCATGCAGTAAGTTGGAATTGATTATTTGGGTTTTGAAATTTACTGTTGTCCATAACAGAAATATCTAATAATGTTTTTAGATTATATGAGGAATTGTTATGTGAGCTAATGCTTGAAAAAACACAAGATGATATTAATAAAGAAGTTGGAAGAAACTTCCCTTGATGGTTCAAGAAATATGTAAATTTTCACTTACAAATATTGAAATGATTGAATTATAAGATTTAAGTGTTTAAATGACATTATACTCTTTGATATGATAATTTCTTTTGTGTAGGCCTTAGAAAATCTAATAGAGAACAAGTTCATATGTGATCTTGCAAACGGACCTCTAGGAACTGTTAAATTGTATTCGGTGTACCTTGTTAATGCGTACAAATATCATACAGAATATCATAGTCATAATATGGCAACAATAAATAGTGGAGTTTGCATACAAGGAGAATTAATGGATTACTATCGTAAAACTGTTGAGATACTTGAAATTGAGTACCCTGTATTGCCAATAAAGCGAAGTGTGATATTTAAGTATAACTAGTTTGATCTAACTCCTAATGTTAATACAAAAGTACATAGCTGATACAATCTAGTTGAAATTAACAACCTAAGATGATTAAGACGATTTGAACCTTTCATGTTGGAAATGAAAGCGATTTAGGTGTATTATGTCCCTTTTCCCAACTTAAGATGAGATAAGTCAGATTGTTTGGTCATTTTCAAAGTTAAACTTATAGGTGTTTTTGAATCACATGGAAAAGGAGAATGAAGAATTGAAAGTGAAGCATTTCAGGAAGATGTTTATGAAATAAATGAATCTGTCACAAATGACGATAATGAACCTTTGAACATTAATGAATATGTTAAAATTTCATTTAGAGAGGATGAGGAAGGCCAGAGATCTGAAGAGGAGTCTAATTTTGATTCTTATTCTTCAGAAAAAGAAGATGATTGTAATTTATAATTAAGTGATGATAGCGATTTGTGTTTGTAATTGAATATTATATTCAACAAATCAATTATTTCCCTTTTAATATATTGTGAAAAATATTGAATTCTTACTCTTGTGTTTCTAGAAAATTCAATCAAATATGAATTTCAGGTTGAAATATGCACCAAAGAGACAATGTAATATAATGCTACCCAGGATCAGACAACGATTCAGAGGTACTTACTATCAAGGTGAACCATCACACTTTGCAGCTGTATTGAATAACCTCCTCCCCTTCCTAAGGGATGTATCCTCTTCTTCTTGTTACTATTTTCTCTTCTCGATGTTGCATCCTTGGCCAATCCAATCTACCAGTTATTCTTCTTAGACAACTTGGTTAACAAGATCCTTTGGTGGGAGAGGAGAAGAAAACTTTGGAGGAGAATTTTCATAGAAGAAAGAAGACCAAGAATGAGACACTCTCATGCAATTTTTGTTTTTTTTTATGCAAGATAGGAAAAAGAGTGATAAAAATGTCTCACACTTTTGGTTAACTATAAAGGAAAGAAAAGTTTGCAAACCAATGCATCATTTCTTCATTTAATCAATCATAAAGAAGCCATTAAATGAGAGTCTTCTCATTTGTCATTAAGATGACTATATGAAAAGTCTATTAACCTAAATGAGACCTATAAATTTCATTTTTGATGATGAAAGAAGGAAGATGATCCATCCAATGTACGTCTTTCTTCTTTAATCTAATGAATGCTAATAGGTTACATGCTATCATTAAAAGGTAACCATTAAACCATTTAATGGTAAGTTCATAACTCCATTTAATGATGATAAACCATAATAAAGACC
>JANIJH010000225.1:12359572-12370464 GCA_024520975.1 Erythroxylum areolatum | reverse complement strand
ATACCAATATACAATCAATTCATTGAGTTTACATTCTGTAATTCAAGTGAGGAAATAGAGAGTGCTAGAGTACATTACAATGGGTACTAGAGAGTTTTTGGGAAAAACTCTTGCAGGAGTTTTAAACACTCAATCTCTTGTAGTTTCTCCTTTAATCCTAATAATATCCAGTGTGTGTGTGATTGGCCCTTGGACGTAGATAGCTTTGTGCTATTGAACCAAGTAAACTCTGTGCATTTTCTTTACTTTCTTGCAAGTCTTCCAACTCTGCAAAATCAAGTCCAAGCAAATCATCATTAGATCAGAAAGTATTATACAGAAATAATACAAAATTTTCTAACAGCTTCATTTCTGAGTTCATACTAAGGGACCTGTCTGGTTTCATCGCTTTACCCTTAACTTATAATCATAGTTCTACTACTTTGGAATTAATTCGCTCTAATGTCTAAGGGCATTAGATCCTTTGTACCACTTAATCTTTTCCAATCTTGTTTTCTCCTTAAAACGATGTCATTTTGGGTTTATTTGCATAAAAAACAACGTTGTTTTGGGTCGAAAACAAGGTTAAAACAGGTTAAGTAGTATAGAAGATCTAAACCAATGTCTAAGGGCCATCACCTTTTTGTTCCTTTTTTGGTCATAAATATATTATTATTCTTATTAACGATTTCTTGTTGTTCACTTGGTCGTTTCCAATGAAGTGCAAAAGGTGAAGTTTTTCATGTTTTCACCATTTCCAAACTATGGTTAAAAAATAATTTAATTACCAAATTAAACAAGTCTAGTCAGGGGTGGAGAATCTCAGTTATTACACAAATATGTTTAAATAATGGTATGATCCATAGAATAATATGTTGTCATACACAAGAGCAAAATTGTACAATAGAAAGGAAAATTAAAAATATGATTGTTATTGGTCTTTCTTTTTTAGGTCACTATATAACACCCTTTTAAGTATTAGCAATTCGCATTTGAGACAACAATTTTCCTAATTAATTGGATGCCTACCACCTCTTTGTAAAATAAAATTCCTCTTTAGGTACTTTATGCTAAACTACATAATTATCTTTTTCTCAAAGTATTTGGTTGTGTCATTTATTCATTACTTAGACCATATAACAAAAATAAAATTTTGTTCCGCTCCAAACAATACATTTCTTAGGTTATTATCTACTTCACTTGGGTTGTAGATGTCTTGATAAGGATAAGTGCAAAACACAATAATGTAGACACGTTGAGTTTGATGAAACATTGTTTTCTTTTTCTCAAATTTCAGGAGCAACATCAACTTCCTCTGTCTAAATCGGTCATCTCTCCTTGGCTTTAGGTTTCATATCCATATCTGTCACTCACTGTTCTACCCCATGTTTTAAAAATTGGATTGAACATTGAATTGGTGAAAAAAAAAGGTTTAAGACTTAAAGATTCAGCCAATATTAAACCGCTATAAAAATGATATATAATAAATAATAAATAAAAATTATAAAAGTAAGTAAAAATAAAATATTTTATTGAAATAAAAATACATCAATATTTATTATTATATAATGTACTCGTAATAAATCAAATTTAATAATTCAAACTAAATTTGAGTCCAATATAAAACACAAAAAATAAAACTTAAAATTTTATTTCTAAATGAGGCTATGTCTCATTATTCTCAAAAGTTTCAAATTCTCTAATTCTATTTAAAGACTTGTAAGTTACGATTTCATCTAAAATATTTACATCAACTTTTTTTATTCCACTCAAATAATTTTATTTTTTAAAACAATCCGTTTTTTTAGATTTCACTTTAAAATTTAGTGTTAAAATGTATGTGACATAAATATTATATATAAACTAACCCAATATTACTTATATGATGTTCTAACTCAATTTTAAATTTATATCGAACTAATTAAATTTGATGCAAATTAATAATTTATTACAATTATTTTAAATTATTAATTAATTAATTACATTAAATTAATTAATTCAAATTTAAGAACTAAACTAAATTATCATTTTAGTTATATTTTATTAGTCTATTAATATTTATATGTTGTGTAATTGAATTTTTTTCAATATTTTGTAACTACAATTTAAGAAAAATTATCTTTTAATTAAAAATAAAAAATTTCTCAAAAGAACATAAGTAAATGTAAAAAGAAAAAGAAAAACAACATAAGAAAGGCATAAAGCTATGAAAACTAAATTGTAACTACAGTACTGTGAACCTACTTCCTCTTAATTTCTATCCTCACATGTCCCATCAACTTTTTCTTCTCTCAATGTTCAATGTTCCAATTTTTATGAAAAACATGTCCCATCAACTTTTTCTTCCCTCAATATTCAATGTTCCAATTTTTAGAAAAAACATTTGCAAACACCTTGCCTTTCTTTTTTTTTCCCTCTCTGTAGCCAAGCATCACCGTATATGTTAACCTTTTATCAAAAATATTTAGAAATATCTCTAAACTTTTATTTTTTCTCTTCTATAGCCAAACCCCAACCTCCACTTTAACCCTGAACATATCAATCCCACCAAAATATATCTCTTCTTCCGCTAACTATACCTCTCATTTCCTTGAAAGTAACTTGGATTTTGGGGTCTTCTTTCTTTTTGTTTCAAAATTTAGTTATTCTTCTTTCCTTTTGTTTCGAGATTTACTTAACATCAATCCTCATTTTTTAGAAATAGAGTATTGTTGAAGATGGTGATAAAGACCAGGTTGTTGTGGTTATTATTCTTACTCAATTCTCCCTCTTCTATGGTTTATTAGAGTGAAGATTGCATTTGGTGTTTCAAGAAATCTCTTAACCTATTTTAAGTTTTTATTTTAGTTTTTGGTGCCAAACTCAACTATCCATTTGTTGAATCTTGGTTCCAAATTAGTTTTCATTACGAGTGGTTAATTTTTCAAGTGTCAATTATATAAAAATCTCATCTTTCTATACTGATATATTGTTTAGGCGTAAGAGAAGAAGATGCATCTAATTAACAGCTCAGAAGAAACTAGCCGGTTTTAATTCCTAACAGTTAAAAGTAGAAACCGAACTAAAAACCAGTCTAATTTGTGGTTGACCTGGCCAAACTGGCCAGTTTGTTCACTCTAGTATTCATGAGTTCAGTGTCTCTATCTAATATTTTAACAACTATATCTCCATCCGTAAATACAAGCTGTAATCCAACCCATCTCTTCCACCCATCAAAGTCCATATCTATCCAGAACACCATACTCATAACGAGCATCTTCTTCTGTTGGTTTGAAATTATTTCTTGATACTGATATCCAAACTAACTCGCCAATTACCCAATCGTCATCCAGTCCTAAACAAATTCAAATACAACCCCCTTAGCCAATACCAACAGCTTCACAATAAAGAACGCACTCGATACATTTCCAACCCAAAACCACGAAGAAACGGGGACATGATCCTCTGTCCAATATTATGGTGTCTTATTTTGTCTCATGAATCTCAGCCATTTATTTATGTAGGTCTCGCGTTCATTTATGCGGGACTCACATAAATGAATAACTGAGATTCATAGGACATAATAAGACACCATAAAATTAGACAGAGGATCCGGACCCGAAGAAACGTGTCTACCATGCCGCAAAATTGACACCTCATCCATATGTAAGAATTCAATATGTGAAAATCAGTTTTCATTTTGTGAGAGATTTGAAATTTGGTTGCTTCAACGGATCAGTTACTAAATATATTTACTGAAATACAATTTAAAATTTTTGTTTTTGAATTTGATTTACATCAAAATTTACCTTCAATTTACAAGGGCTTGTCAAGATAGACATTGCCATAATAAATATTAAATGCCCATTTTAGTTATCTTAGGCTGTTATGCTACTGGTGGATATAAATAGCGTTATATCATGTATTCAATCTATCGGTAATAATATAATTTTAAGTGCCTGTTTGGATAGGCTTATATCAGTAAAGTTTTTGTCAGTAAAACTTTTTTAAAAAAAGTTTTTCTAAGAAGTTAGTTGATTGTTTAGTTGTCATTTAAAAAAAAGCTCTTTTGAAAGAACTTCATACAACAGACTGTTTGGTAATATAAAAATAAAAAGTTTTTTTATTTTTAACTATATTTTATTTTGTAATAAAAATTATTTAAAATATAAATATTATTTAAAATATATTAAACAATATGCAAAACACAATATATTAATTATTATATAATTTTAAACCATATGAAACATAAACGAAAATATATATAACCAAATCTTTTATATGGATTATAATATAAGTAAAACTAATATAAAAATATATAAAAAGTCAAATAATATTATATAAATCTTAAAATAAACGTGAAGATGTGTTTGTGGATACTGTAAAAATTATGTGTAAAAATATAAAGGTAGAGAGGACTAAAAAATAGGCTCATTAATTAATTTAAAAAATTTACTTGAAAAAGTGTTTTTTTTTAGCTCCAAATTTGAGCTTCTCAAAAAGCTGTATTTTAGCTTCCAAAAAAGTCATTTTATAAAAAAAATACTTTTAAATTTTACAGTTAAACATTCATTTAAAAAAAAAACAGCTTTTGCAATTAAAAAGAGTGCTTATTTTCTTTCCAAATTAAAAAGAGTGCTTATTTTCTTTCTAAAATTCTAAACAAACAGGCACTAATTCTTCGCCAATATTCTGAGTACAACTCGCTTGATGAACTTTGATGAGAGTGGCATGTGTACTACCGATTAAAATATTCCCTATTCTGATAGAAACTAAAATAAAATTCGAAAGATAGACATGCCAACCTGTAATGAATCAGAAACTAATTAATCTTTCCTGTAATCATGCTTTTTTTTCTTCACCTAAAAATTAAGTTGTAACAATTCAAGAAGGCCTCAACGAGGAAGCTCCATTTTACTCTCGTACTCTGTGTGAGAGATATTTAGAGGTGTAGTGATGAATGAGAGAGAGCTCATCCTTTCACGAAATATGATTTAGCTGGAATTCTGGTCTTGTGGATCGACCTCCAAAATTCATTTCAATAGGACTTGTGGTAGCTAACTAGGCCTTAACGGTACATGACCAAAAGTAGAGGTCTGTGTTCTATTCTTCTGTCCACCAAGCCTTTTCTTTTCTTTTTTTTTCATTTTGGTACATTGGAGAGAACTAATTCCTCAAGAACGCAACTGATCTAGCGTCATATTGGAGAAGCAAACCTAGATGTGGCCCAGGGAAATCCCAAAGAGCCCAACGTGAAAGGCCAGAAGATCCTTGTTTAACTAGAAAATCTGCAGACTGATTCTCTTCTCTGAAGGTATGTTGAAGAGAGCAGCTTTTCTGCTCAAAAGCCTGACAAGTTTTCAGCTTTTGCATATCATCACAACTTATAGTTTAGTAGAGGAAGACATTCAACTAAATTGAAATTTCAATAAAAGATTGATAATCTTTCATGTCACAAAAGAAAAGTTGTAAAAACAGTTATTATGGAAACTGCAAATGGAACAAAAAGCCAACTCACTAAATGAATTTAAGCTTGAGTATTCCAGTGGCAAGCCTCGTCTTCATTTTTTTCTGACATAATATGAAGCTGCTAATAAGTAATAATATTCTTAGCTACCCTCCTGGACGAAGATTACTCATCTCTAAGAGTGACCATTTCCAATAACCTAAATTTACCAAAAACAAAAACATAAGCAGGGTGTAATTTAGTAAACAACATCGTGGAACATTTTGAAGTAATCAACTCCTTTTTCTTATTTAAGTCCAGTTTTTCTCAGTTTCCAATTTGCCTGCCTCTGCCGCGACCATTCCACTGACGTCTCCTCATAGCTTTGGCTCTCTTCAACCTCTCAACATTTCTCATCCTTTCAAAGGTCTTCCTGATTTGATAAAGCTTATGAGACTGTTGAGTAATGACTTTGGTAGTTGACGTCGTCTCTCCTAAGATTATCTCGTACCCATCTCGAAAACTGTTCATGCCTCCTGTTAGAAGTTGCCAAAACAGGCCTCCAGCAGCTGCACCGCCTCTTTTAGCTGACGAGTATATCTTGTAGTACACAGTGTTGAAGAGTTGGTCCCTCTGGTGTGTGTTGAAACCTGGATCTTTCCAAGATTTACCAAACTCTGTTATAAATATTGGTTTTCTAAGCAGGAATTGGGCATCTT
This sequence comes from Erythroxylum areolatum, assembly GCA_024520975.1. Lineage (NCBI taxonomy): Eukaryota > Viridiplantae > Streptophyta > Magnoliopsida > Malpighiales > Erythroxylaceae > Erythroxylum > Erythroxylum areolatum. The sequence goes on along the minus strand of JANIJH010000225.1, from coordinate 12,364,341 downwards.
GGATGTGGTAGTTGAGCCAGTTGTTCAAGAAAGAAAGCTGGGTCTGATCATTTGAGTTTGACAACCTGTTCGCCCAAAGATAATAAGTTGAAGTCACAATGGTGAGATCAAGAAGCTGTTCCAAGTTGGAAGCAAGACGGTAATTACCACTGATCAGGATATGAGTGAACTGTTGCAAAATCAATGCCAGGGACTCTATTATTTGCTATGAAGTCTGTTCCTATGTTCAAGTTAGGGTTGAGCCACTTCCTCTTTGGTGTTGACTGTCCATAGAATCCTTCTATCCCAGCTTCAAGTAAGTGGTTTCTGTCTATTAACTTCACATAAGAAGCCATTTCGGTTATCCAAGCCTGTCAGCACAAACACCAACGTCTAAGAATGAGGCAAGGGAGCTGCTAAATGAAATAACTATCAGAAGAAAAGAGTCATGCTTTAGCCAATTCTAGCAGAAATTTATGAGGCCTCTGGTCACCCATTTGTGGGACTAAAAGGTTAACGATGACAAAACAAGTTCCAAACTGGAATGCAATTCACGAACGAGAGCTTGTGGGATGGACGCAGATTTACTTCAGTTAGGAGAGGAATGCAAACCCAGATTCAATCTCAAAATGCTAGGATATTTAACAATAACAGTTGGGTTAGGAGACCTGAATTGTCCTGCCAGAAGTATCTGACGTGCATCTGGGCTCATTCATGAGCTCCCAAGCCATGATTGTAGGATCATCTTTGTAGTGAACACCAGTCAAGCTGTTGTATCTGTTAAGAACAGTCTGCAAACAAAAACAGTATGAACGCTACAGGAATGCTTTTTATAGATATCAGCTGAAATCTGAAGCTCCAATGACAGAAGAGACGGGTGAAAAAGGAAAATGGGAAAATAGCCCTTAACAAATTAATTTAAGAGCAAATCTTCTTACCTTGATGTGATTCTTAAAGTAACCCTTAACAACAGGGTGTCTAAAGAAATCATCATCAGATGTTAAGTACTGTCCCTGACTTCTTGCCCAGTCCACATACTGCTTCTTACCTCCAAAGCTGTCATAGTTGTTCGCCAAGCTCAGTATAAGCTTGATTCCATATCTTCTAGCCTCAGCTATTACAAAATCCAGGCCCTAGAATTAAAAATATATATATATTAGTTGAAATTTGAAAAAGAAGGAAAATCTTGAAGGGAACTAACAACTAAGTCATCCAGATTGTCAAGTTTGGAGCTTCAGAGAACTGATTGAACCAGGAAGAAGTGGCATTCAATAAACCTTAAACATTTGATCATTGTAGGCGCCAGGAGAATACTGTAGAGGCCTGTAGCCTCCATCACTGAAAGCCCAAGTTCTGGCCACTGTGAGGCCATGATTTGCTGCTTCTCTAAGTGCAGCTGAAACCTTTGGTCTCTGAGATGGATCAGAAGCTACATACATCAACCAGTAGGCATTGAAGCCATTTGCATAATAAGGGTTACCATTCAACAAGAAATGCGCTCCTCTGGTTCTTACGAAATTATCCACAGCTTCAATGTTAGGAATGCTTCCTAGGTAAATGAGAATGGCTACTGAAAGAACATAAACTAATTGCCTCATAGCTCTCCCTCTCCCTATCTTCCTAAGATGACGGAGTTGATGCAAGTGAAAGGAGTAACTGATAATATTAATAGCTGACAAACAGGTACTATAGTTGTTGTCTTCTTTTAACTGCAGAATCAATAAAAGGCTACAGCAACTGTCCGCAGAGAAACAAACAGACTGCCTTGAGACGATCTTATTACTTTTTTTTATTCTCTTGACCTTCAAGATAAATTCCAAAGTTACTCCACATCCATCTCTTTAATTTGATAGGGACCATGCACTATACATACTAAAAGCACTCCACGTTCTCCTATAAATCAGGACAATTTCATGACATGAAGCATGGCAAACAGGTGGGCTCCCATTAGAAAGAGATATCATGAAAAGAACCGATCTTTAAGGCAATGAAAAACAAAATAAATACTGGGGTTACCGTAAAATTGAGCAGTTATATCCTGATAAATTGCAAGATTTTAACACCGACCCTTGCTCTTTCTTCTTACCACACTTAGGCTGTTGAAATGTCAAAAGCAGTCTAGAACTGCAACCCTGTACTTTTCCCACCTCTGGAAAAAAGCAAGTACACAGATTTGATAGATAATAACTACTTAGAAAACAATGCTTATGAGGTACTTATACAGACCCAAATCTTATGTGCCGTTTAATAAGTTCCAATCTGTATCAGTTATTTTTAACTACAAATTTAACAACGAGATAAGAGTTATTTGTGGTGCACAGGAAATGACACAGGATTGGATCTTCAGAAACGGCACAGATGATACATTGCCACTTATACCCGCGGATCTAGAAATTTTTTTAAGTGGGGGCAAAATTTTAATAGAGATAAAATTTTATTTTTAACGAAGGCAAAATTTTAATAGGAGTAAAATTTTATTTTTTTTGTGGGGGCAAAATTTAAAAAAGTACACTTTTTTAAAGAAATCTATTAGAGGCAGTGCCCCCACTTGCCCCCACTGTGGATCTGCCACCGGGAATACCTATTTTTATTAGAGTATTTTAATCCTATGTCACTTAATTCTGTACGTATATTTATATAAATATACAAACAAAATTTAATATAATACAGTAGAAACTAATTAACCCAAATTTTAGGTGCCATTCTTTGTAAGCATCTCTTCAATCGAGTGCTGAACCCCACCCACCTACCATTGATAGTACGGATGATTACTAACTGCTGACCTTCAAAACTGAATCATACAGGCATCTGATTCGGCAATCTGGAGTCATTGAATCTACCTCTCACCATTCGCATTTGGCTGTGAGACGAGGGGCAGGCAATGGCCCTTTGGAGTTGGTGAATTGTGAAACCAAATCTGCAGCGGTTTAGTTTAGTTTGGATCTGTTTTTAGGCACAAACTTATTTTTAATTAAATTTGTAATTCTTATGAATTTAAATGTATCTAATATATAATTAGAGATGTAACTTTACGTAAAGAACTAACTATTACTATACAATTTTGATTCTATAAGTGCAAAATAGCATATAAGTTCTAACGCAACACATAATTTTGCCTATAGTAAGATTTATTATTTTAATTTGGCTAAGAATTGTGCAAAAAAAGGAAATTATGAAATAAAAATTGTGATAAGTTATACTGATTTTCATGAAATAACTTCTAATCTATGCTGCAAGCAATCCCTTTATTATGTTCTAAAAGAGAAATCTATTTATTAATCTAAAATTGGTGGCCTTAAGAACAATAAGTCAATCAACGCATCTACACTCAACTCGATTGCCGTCCTTGTATTGAGATGATGCAATTTTAGTAGAGATCTATATCAAAAAGAGGTGATCAGAAAATATATTTAACAAGTTTTCCCAAATAAAAAATATTATCAAAAGCACCAAACATACTTCAATCCTGTGAGTAAATCAGATATTTAAATTATGTTATATAGGTAATAATATCGAAATCAAAAAGGGCTTAAACACATAAGTTGGCCCTCGAAGTGTCGGTTCAAAATTTGCTGTAAACTTGTTTACTTTGAAAAAGTTAAAAATATATCAGGTAGCAATCTGGCCCACCACACGTCGAAGTTGAATCCCGCGTGGTGTGGGTGGGAGTATCCAATGGCCTTTTAAATGGTCCAACTCCCACCAACGCAGATCGCCGGCGGAGGTTGTCGTTGAGTTCAAACGATACTAATTATTTCAATCAAGCCTATCATTTAATTGAAATAGACCTTATCTAAAAAACACATTTTTAATTGATCAATAAGTTTCTTTGTACCCTAAAGTATTCATATTTTTTAAGTGTATAACTACGATTTTAATTATAAAAGATGTCATTAGCTTCAGTTTTTTTATTTATGTATGAAATTAATTAAAGTATAAGACTGTAACTTTTCTTAGTTTTATTAGAAAACATATTATAATATTAAAAATATTTTGTATTGAATGTTCTGACAAGTGCAGTTAATATTATAAATATTTGTCAGAAATAATAATATGCCTTTTAAAATATATTTTTGTAATAATTTTCATTAATTATTATGCCGACAGATTTATATGCGGATCTTACCCATACAGCCCAAAGACAAGGTGACGTAGGATGTCTTTCTCCTTGCATCCATTACCCAACCAACGAACCAACCAAAGAACCATCTCGACACAGAAACTCGAACGACAGCGTGTTGCTTACTTGGACCTACAAATTCAATAGAAATACTAAGAAGAGACAAATCGCATATGGACACGAAGTAGGACTCGAATCCTTTTGAGCCCAAAACTTTGTTTCTTACCCAAATCTAGAATATAAGGATTTGGATTTAGGGATTAAAACTTTTATTCTGAAAATGTTTAATCTAGGATATTTTGATCCGGCGAGTAGTCGACTCCGTAAAGAGAGCCTCCTACTATTTATTTTGACTTACTTTCTAACGTAGAAAGAAAATTGACAAGAATCTCATATCAATGCAAGAATAGGATTCTTGGATAGGAGATCAAATTATGCCCTCATACCTATAATATAAAATTTGATTGATGCCTAAAAGAAGATTTGCATATTTTACCATAAATTAACCATATCTAAGCATTATTCATGTTGAAAAGTAAAACCTCTATAAATGAATATTTTTGGGACCTGAAAAATTATTATCTTATACGAGATTATTAATTTATCGATAAATTAATATTTATTAATTTATAGAATAATTTTTATTTTGTACATTATATTTGTTAAATTA
>JANIJH010000225.1:12343572-12358413 GCA_024520975.1 Erythroxylum areolatum | reverse complement strand
GATATTGGATGACTGTATCAGATTATTATTTTGGATTTTAATTTACTGATTTCTGTTATATTGTGGTTTAAATTATTGCGAAGCCATGTGGATTATTAGCGAAATTTTCTGATAGTGCACCTTTATCGTGGGATACGTGTCGGAGCGACTTGCGGGTGTCCCGATATGTACCCTACGGTGAGGGGGCACTACATAAAGTGGTTGCTAATGTGGAGGTAAAGATTGGTTTAGAAGTTATATTGTAAACGAAGTGTTTTAATTATCTAGGATCTATCATTCAGAGGAACAAATATAATGATGAAGACGTAGCTCACCGAATCATATTAAGGTGACTTAAATAAAGAAGTACATCAGGAGTTTTATGTGACAAGAAAATATCACTTAAACTTAAAAACAAATTCTATCATTTAATGATTACACCAGCCATGCTCTATGGGGCGGAGTGTTGGCCTATCAAGTAAGAGAATAATCATAAGCTAATTGTGACGAAGATGAAGATGCTCCGTTGGATGTATAACCTTACTAAAAGAGGTGAAGTCAGGAATGTTATAGAAATGGACGAATTAAAGGTAGCTAATATTATTGACAAATTAAGAGACAAGGCTTATATGGTTTGGACATGTTAAGAGGAGACATTTAGACCCTCCAGTGAAAAAGATGCTAGAAGATTATACTTAGAGACTGTAAGAGGAAAAAAGGAATGCCTAAGAAGAATTGAGGAGAGGTGATAAAAAATGTTATGACAATATTGAAACTTACCGAGGACATAACCCACAACAGAAAACTTTAGCGAATTAGGATTTAAATAAATGATCCCTTGTAAAAAGTTCCTTCTAGTTCTCATTAGTCTATTAACTCTTTCCTCATGTAGTTAGCGTAAACTTGTAAAAAGGCAATGCTTACCTCTTAGGGATTTCACCTAAAGATGTGTGTGTATGATACACTCATATTTTCATACATCTTTAGGACTTAATTCAGAGTCATTTACATTCATTTTATGTTCATCTACAGTTGGTTTATCATGATTTAGCATTATTTGAGGTTCGTTGATGTAAAATGCATAAATGAAACAAATAGACTCGAATTGCACTGTTTTTATGTTTCTGGCAGACTTAACCTTTAGTTATTGTGAAATTTTTATCTCAATATTGGTTTAGCCAAAAATTCTGAAATTTCATACTTAAATTTTTGACTCATTGACGAATTTTTTGGAACTAATTGCAGATTTTTCTGAGTTGGAATTCAGGAGAAATAAATTCCCAAAAGTTGCTTCAAATTCTGGATTACCAAGATGACCTTCTGATGATGTTTCAATTATAACTTTTGACTCGGATGGTGAAATTCAGTGATTCAACTCTCATATTGAAGCCAACTCAAAGAAAAAGATACTGATAAAATTTTAACTCCTAAATTGTCACTGATTAGTTTTTATGTGCTATCGAAATTGACCTTGAAAAATTGGAGTTATTTTGAAGAAAAGAAGACATACAACACAACCTTATTTCACTCTCCATACTTCCAGCGCACCAAGACCAACCCCCACTCTACCGAAACAGCTCACTCACAAAGCAGCAACCAGGCATCAGCCCCCACTAACACAGCCTTCACTTCAATCAATGCAAGCTCTCATATACACGCATACAGCAGCTCCCACTTGGCTCCACTCTCCACTCATTCTCCAACAATGCTCCATCCTCCTATTATTCACGCAGCAGCTTTAAAGCTCTCCAGCAGCCCCCACATGTCATTATTTCATCTACATGCAGTACTTGGCTCCACTCTCCACTCACCAACGCAAACTGCCCTCGCCAACACAGCTTATATTTTTCACTCAAACACTCCTCTCTTGGACACACACAATAACACATAACGCTCCATCACGCCACTTAGAAGCTCCATACCACATCCACGCAGCTGCTTTCACCAATATATACCACATCCATGCCACTTACAAGCCTCCTCCAATTTCATCAACACAGCCTCATTTTTCACTCCCATTCACGCAAATTACAACACCGTAGCCTCCATTTACCAGCCAAGACACATCACTTCAACCCTTCACGTAACTCCAACTAATGTATAGCCTTCATCACCACTCACCACTATCAATCTCTACACTTCAAGGACGCAACCAAGAGCCTCCACATACTGCCGCAAGCTACGTTAGATTTTTCACATCAATGCACGCACAAGACATCCACGTCACTCACCAACTTCCGCCAACTCTTTATCAACGTAACTTCCACCATTTATCACTATGTAGCCTCCATTCATTAAAACCAAGGAAGCCCTCACCGACATACGCAACAACATATCAGCCTTCATCACCACTTCCACACACGTAGCAGTTTTGAAGCGTCCATTCACAACACCACCTGGCTCCATTCATGCATACTCTTGGTTCCTTCCAAAAACACGCAAGCCATCTTCTCCACACGACAACGCATAACACTCCATCACTCCAATAAGGCAGAAGCTCCATACCACATCCACGCAGCACCTCTTCACCAACACAAGCCATCTTCTCCACTCATGCACAACATGTCCACTGTCAAACAACACAGCAACCCCCATTGAAGCAAGACAGCCTTACTCACAAAGCAGCATCCACTTTTGGATATAAGCTTCCACATAACACTCACCAATGCAGAAGTCACGCCAGGAGAGGGGAGAGCACATTATTCTGTTGTAGTTTGGAGCTGTGCTTTTTATTTTTAATTAATTCCTTCATGAGTTTATCTATTGTTTATATTTTTAAATTGATTGACATGATGATTTGTAACTAGAACATTAATTTCTCTTAAGGATTTGATATTTTTATGATGCTTTAATATTAAATTTTGCTAGAATCCATGACTAAATATTCATATACTTGTTGATTTTTTCTTGGATTTATTGGTTCTTCCTTTGGATTATTGGAAATTGCCTTGGTATAAATTCACCTTTGAAAAAAGGGAGTTTTTGTTAAAAGATTGAAGGAAATTTCGACTAGGATTTTCTTGTGAGTTGGGAGATTCAAGAAACTTAGGAGGTAAAAATTAAAGGTTTGAGACTTAAGAAACTCTATGAAGAACTTAAGGAAGGGATTACTAAGTGACGTCTAGAGTGGATAAATTAATTCATCTTTGAGAAAAAGGGATTAATTACACTTAAAATTCACCTACAAGGTTAGGATATTTCATTTGTGGGGGATAGCTAATTTAATATTAAGATTGACAAAAAATATCATTTCTTAAGAGAAAGTCATTCTCCGTTGAAGTTAATACTTTTAATTAGTCAATTGTTGCAATCTTTTCTCAATTAGTTACATCACAAATTTATCATATTCATAGTTATTTTGGTCGCAGTGAATTGGGTAATTGTTTAGAAATTTATTTAAGTTTTTTTTAATTTCTTTACATTAATTTTAAATTTCCTAAAATTTGACTCAACGCGATTTCAAATGCCGTTAGCTAGCGTAGAATTGAACTTTCTCATAATTCATGTGAACACGACTTGGTTCTTACCAATTTATTAATCAATTTGACAACTATGCACTTATAATTCACGAACAAGTTTTTGGTACCGTTGCTAGGAATAAATGTTTGAATGTTTGCTTCTATAGCTAGTTTGATATTTACTTGTTTTTATTTTTTTATCCCTAGAGTAATTTATTTGTTTCTTTTTCGTTTTGCATATTTTTTTCTTGCACAGCTTGTGTGTAAAAGGATTGTATGCCCTGAACCATTAGAGGGCAAGAAAAACAGTTTGACCCAGAGTTGGAAAGAACAGTAAAGTCAATTCGTCGACAAAAGAAAATGAAAAATTAAGCAGAAGAACTTCATAGAATTCAAAGAGAGAGAGATGAAATGGCTCAAAGCTTAGCTCAGTTAGAGGCCAGACTCGATGTAGCTAATTTGATCGGAAGAAATGGAAGAGGAGATAACAGAAATGAATAGGAATCATTACACCAACGTCCTATCAGGAAATATTTTCAGCCTACAATGGTGGACAATTATCACGGTATCCAAATATCTAATATTCGTGCTCAGAATTTTCATATTTCACCTGGATTCATCAATTTGATTCAGACAAATCAATTTGGAGGAGCACCAATGGAGGACCCAAATGACCATCTTGCAAGTTTCCAGGAATTATGTGCCACTATCAAAACTTAAGGGGCAACGCAGGATGATGTTAGGCTCACTTTATTCCCATTTTTTCTTAGGAACAAAGCAAAGAATTGGCTTCATTCAATTTTTGCTAATAGAATGCAAACTTGGCAAGAGGTAGCATAGCAATTCTTGATTAAATTTTTTCTACCTAGTAAAGCTGCGAAGTTAAGAGCTAATCTTCCTATTATTGCTAGAGTTTTGGTGCTCCAGTTGTTAATTCTTCTCTTGATCTTTTCAACCAGCAAATGGAAATCGGCAATAGTGGGGTTTTAGCTAGTTATAGGGATGCCAAGGTACATCATTGGGAGGGATTGATGACTGAAACCAGTAATAGAGTGTAGCTTATGTGTACTCCCCAAAGCAGTTGTGGACAGGAAAAAGCTACTCTTTGTAGAATTAACCTCCAACCTCGAGGGCATATGAAAGATTTGGAGTGCTTTCACCAAGGTCGAGACTAAGAGTGGATCAGCTTTAGATAGTAGGAATCGGCAAAGCTAAGGTTGATAATCTTTTGGTGATTGCATTTAAAGTGATATTGGAAAGCTTTAATGCGAGCAACTACAGCCTTTAAAGTTCTGTTAAACACTTCCATAACAATAGCGAAAAGGTATGGTGATAAGGGGTCATCATGACGAAGCTCCTTGGAGCTTTTAAACTGCTGATTAGGTTGTCCATTCATGAGGATTTTAAAGGTAAGAGTAGTTAAGCTTTCAACTATCCATTGAATGAAGGTTTGAGGAAAGTTCATAGCTACTAGTGCATTAAGAAGGAATTGCCAATCAACATTATCTAAAGCTTTCCAGATGTCTATACTAAGGAAACAATTCTTCTACCCTTCATAGATCCATAGGATTTAGTAAGTTCCTCCAGAAGGAGTATGTTATCACCCATAATACAACTTGAAATGAAGGTCCCCTATGATAAGTCAATATAATTAGCAAGAACATCCTTCAACCTTTGCGCCAGCACCTTCGCGATGATTTTGTATACGGTGTTACAACAAGATATGAGCCTAAAGGTCAGAGAAGGTGACAAGAATTTAAAGCGACAATCTTGTAATGAACCAACCAATGTACATCTCTTCATATGTCTTAATTTGAACCTCATCCAGTATTGAAGGATGAGAAAGTTTTTAAATCACTATGTTTTATAGTGTGTTGAATTATATAATTTTGTTGATAATATTTATGGTTAATATAATTTAGTTATTACTTTTATCTAACTGTTACCTCAAGATGTTTGTAAGTGGAAATGATTCTTGCAACGAACTAAAAGCTAGCTAGAATGACAAATCTTTAAGAAGTAGCTCTATCATGACCATCAATGCTTCGATTATCTATGTCATGAATCACTATCATCACCACCTAACAGCCACATCTCATGACTGATCTCATCCAAGCCCTTCCCCTTTAGGAGAATCAAGGTTGAGAAATAAATGAAATGATAATCATCGGCCTGTTGCCTAGGGAATTTTGGCGACAATCATAAATAAAAGGTGATCATCTTCATCTTGTCTAGTGAGTACTGTTTACAATCCTGTTATGTACCAAGCAATTGGGTCAACAGCAGAAGCCTCTCTGAACTTGTCGGTTCAACATTCAGAACCAAATCTTCAAAAGAATGGAACTTGAACGGTACAGATTGAACCACACAAACATCAGCAAAGACATCCAAATCCACTAGAAGATTTGTTTTCCACCAGCATAGAGTATGTTAGCGTAGGAGCAATTGCATGGCGTATACTGTTTCACAATACAATAAGATCATAATTCCCCCATCCAAAACATACACGACTAACATGTTAAAAGATTCCCATTGGAGATGAAAACATATGATGACAACATAGTCCTAACTACTACTGTTGCATATTTTCCTTAGCGAATACAACTTTTTCATCAGTACTGTCTTTAACGTCTTTCCCATACTAATCCCTTATGATAACCAGAAGTCTTCTCGAGAAGGCCCTTCCTCCGTGCAAAAATTTATACCAAGTGGTCTCAGATTTTGTATGTCTCTATGCGTGTACATGGCCTTCAACAAGGAATTGAAAGAGAATATGATTCCCAAAAATCACTTCTCCAAGTCAAAATTTTTTATCTATATGACTACGAGCTACTGAAAGTCCTAAAATCTGAAGCATTGAGAATTATTTAGATGATTGCATGCAATCTTTGCCGGTAGGAATAGGCATCCAACGAAAGCAAGAGAATGCTATTCACGAGGTGGCATTTACAATTTTTATTTGCTTCTTTCTCCTATGACTTGAGATACCATAATGAGACTGATTAAAGCTCATTACTTAGCTGCATTTTTATTCTCTGGAACCTGAGAATCATTTCCAGAAGATGACCCATCTCCTGCTGACACAAAAGACCATGCCAATGCTGCAGTACCAAGGGTAACAGCAGCAGCAATTGAGCCCCAAATCCACACCTGCCTCCTTTTCCTCAACTGTCTATTACGCCTTGCCACCTCTATACAAACAATAAAGGAGAAAATTATGATCTGAGATAATGGCATGCTACCTACTAGGGCCATACATAATTGATATTGAAAAGGGAACTAAACACGCCATAACCAAACCTTAAACAAACCAATATCAAGCCAAAAAAAGATCAACCAAAAGATATTAAGGAATAGAAGTCTCACCAACAACTTCTTGGTTCCTCTGTGACATTTCTCGATTTACAGCCTCATAATATTGAAGTCGATCTGACAAGCGAGCAATCTCAAAATTCTTCGCCTCAATCTGTGCTTCCAACTCTATCTGTACCTCTGCTTTTGCAATACCCCTTCCAACAGATTCTGATACAAAGCGAGCAAGATAAACCTCTTGGCACAGCTGTTCAACAGGATTGGTATCTAACTGCTGCAAACCATCTTCTGAAGAAATTGGACATTCAGGAAGCGTCAACCCCACAAGGGACAATTGTTCCCTTATCCTCTCCCAATGGCTTTGCATATTATTGAGAGCTTGTTCCGCTTGCTTCCGCTTCTCTATCTCCATCAACAAATTAAATCTAATCCCATGCAATTCAGCTTCAATGTCACCAAGAGAAAGTCGTGACCCAGCTTCAGGTGATAGTTCTACCAATAGAATACAAGTAAAACAAGAGTAAGTTTTTACTGTTGACTCACTTCAGGTGATAGTTATACCAGTAGAACATAACAAGAGTAAGTTATTACTGTTGACTCGCTGAAAAGGTTTATTAACTAATATTTGCAAATACATGAGAATATTGTATGAAAGGCAACTAATAATTGTTATTTTAAAATAACATAGAAAAGAAGTAATTCAATAACAATATGCATTTGTCATGTCTCACAGCCGTCACTCATTGGGAGTACATCAAATATAATGGTTTACCTTCCCAAGCATCGAAGAACTCTCCTGTTGGTGTTGGAGCAATAAGTTTCACAGAACTTACAGCCCCAGTGTTGTCCTCAAAATCAGTGCTACTAGTATAACTCATAGACTCCTGTGGATCGTAGAAATCATCGGTCTCACTATCTCTTTCAAATGCAACATGTCTTAGCACATCCTTTTCAAGAGCCAAGCCATTCTTCCCATCACTGCAAACATGTTTTCCGTTACAGCTTTCTGAGTCAATATCATGATTGACAGATATATGATTCTCTTCAGCAGGATGGACACCCTTAGCATGCTCTTCTGAAGTGGAACCATTGGTGACACCATTCATATGGACACCATTAGTATCAGAAATGGTAAAAGCAACAGAACGACTATCCGTAGACTCCACAGCCTTAATTCCTACATTATTTGAATCAGCAATAACCTCATCTTTATCCGTTATCTTCCCCCGTGAAGCCACATCATCCTCAGAAAAGCTCTTCAAAAGACGCGGCCCACGCCTCTTGTGATTGATAATGTATGGCGAAGGAGGAAATGAAGATGGTGAATCAGGAACTGGAGTTGCTTCAGGAGTGGCATAGAGTGCTGGTGATATTTGAGGACGATTAACTTTCCTCTCTATGTTTGATGTGCTCTTTCTTCTCTCCAGGTTTGAATTAGATATGGAAGGCTTTTTGTTGGGAAGTGTATTTGTTCTTGGAGGACGATTCGAACTAGGAACAGTCTTGTCAACAGATTTAGAAGCTCCAGGTTCCAGCAACCTATCCAAAGCTATAGCAGTAAACGTTGGCATGGCTCTGCATTGCAAAAAGCTAAATAAAATTAACCAACATGATTCATAAAAGGAACATGCATCATCTGTAAAAGTTCAACAAAAGATAAAACCGAAGAGTAAATACGCTTACTCTGCAGATTGGGAGTACTCTTCAATAGAAAACCACATAAAGTAAATTAAGCAATTCCTAAGTTAAAAACTAATGCTGAAGACAACAATCTTTGGTACTAAAATTGAGATATCATTACCAAAGTTGAATAATCTTACTTGAAAAACTAAACAATGCTCAACATCCGTACCCATGCAGATAGTCGAGTAGAAGTATGTGCTTGCTATAATCCTCAACAGAAGGAAATATAAAAAAAAAGAAAATTTTAATCCACACGTAAATCAACCATAAACAAAATTCAAAAACTCTGCTCCTAACACAGACAATTTTTAATGAAAATATATCAAAGCAACACAATCAAGTAGAAACTCGTTACGAGAACCCAAAATTCTCATAGATTAGGCTATTTAACTTTATCTAGCTCCTAGGTACAGAATCTTCTGATAAGAGTTTAAATTCAAAAGCCACTCCCAAACTCTCCCTACCTTAGCAACCATTAGACCAAAAGAACCAGAGAAAAGAAATTAGGGAATCGATATTAAAACCCTAGCTTATCGATTCGAAGCCCCACCAAACGTCTCCTCTGCGTAAATTGCACGCGGACTCTATCTTTCGCACGCCGTTTTGTTGACTTCGAAAATTTAAATCGCTAAGCTTGAAAGTTAAAACAACAAACACACAAACGAAGCAACTACAAATCGTAAATTTCTCAATGAACAGAAAACAAAATCCAGAATAAAAGATTCCAAATTCAATACTTCAAACAAAACTATATAAAAAAAAAGGTCAAATTCCTCAATAAAATTCAACCAACAAAAAGAAAAAAAAAAAGGAGCTTCATCAGCTATTGACAGCAACCAAATAGAATCATCAGAAAAAAAACAAAACAAAACAAAATAAGGGGAGAATACATATATAATTACCTAGAAGAAACAGAAATCACTGAGGGAAGGAAAACAAACAAAACGAAAGAGATCCTCCAACCAAAGATGAAGCAAGAAAATTTATTTTGCAATATCCTTATTCAAGAAAGCGCGAGAGCAACGACCACTCGACACCTTCAGCCACAACATTCCGCCCCTATATTTCTCCGCAAATATGTGAATTGAATTTTCATTTCCTTTGAAATATCGCACACCTTGAGCTTGACCCACTCTCGAAGCATAAAAATTTAAAATTTTTGGGTGCGCTTAGGGCTGACGTGTGAGTAAAGTTATAGAAAGTGGGTGTGAATGAGCAATTTCTGGAATCTCCAGGGGTTGAAAGGCTAAATTTGGGATTCTAGTGGCATCTCCTCCAAGGTGCGTGGAGATGTTACGCAAATCCCACCTGGGAAAGCGTGCCCTTTTGGCAGTTATAACGGATTGTTTTTCTTATCATTATGACGTTTTTTTCTCTTTCCTTCCTTTGTTATAATTATATATATAATTCCTTTGTTATAATTAATTTTCTTATTTTTGCAACTGAAAAAAGTGGAAGTCAAACTAAAAATAGATTAGAAGACCAAAAACAATGTCAAAGACGAGGTGCTAGTCAAACGGTTGAAAGATTCTGGAGCAAGAAGAGGTGACATCTAGAATCTTTTATAGGCTAGACGTGGCGTAAGCATTACCTAATGATACTCTTCATAGTTTGCATAATTGACTTGCTTTTATTTAACACTAATTCCTATCTCTCTTCCCAAAAAGTCAAGATTTTTCTATAATTTTTATAAGAATGTTCTAATTTTGAAAAACAAAACTGTGACATAAATTGACTTTCAGTATTTTAAACAAATATTTTTTTTCTACTGCTCTAACTTTTAATTAACCAGAGGTTTTGAGTTTGAGTCGTAGGAATAGAGAAATTTATTTAGCCAGCACTTTACCTCTTATGAGCTAACCTGGTGCGAGCGGAGATTAGTCTGAGAGTAGATAACTTAAAGACGTTTTCTCACAGTTAAAATCATCTGAAGACACTTTGTGGACTAACAAAAAAAAATCACTATTATCTTTTTTTAAGTAAAGAAAAACCTTTCATGCAGTATATTCTTTGTCACAAACTAAGACTCTTTACCTATTTAATTCAAGACTAAAAGGAATTCTTATAATGTGTATCTCAAGCAATTTTCTTAGTTGCTACACTAGCACAACTATATACAACTCAAAACGTATCTTTCTTACTCGTACTAGTAAACTAAGATTTAATACAGCGAACACATTTACTCAAATGCTCTATCTAGCTTCTTAAAGTTCTTGTCAACTTTTTAATAAGCCAAAGGTTCTTTCTATAACTCAATTGTAGTACATTTATACCTAAAACTAATTCAAATAATTGTTAGACTTACAAATTAATTGTTATAACAACTAATCTTTTGGCACATTTGACTAATCGAACACCCGCCTACAACTAGCCAATTGACCATCGATTAACCCATTGGCTAGTCAATCATCTAGTCAATTGGACATTACACATTCTATAACTTTTCGTCACTTTGTTCAACTAGTAAAACCCTTATAAAAATCAAGTTGAAAACTTTAATTCTTAAGTCTTTTTCAAAGATAAAATGCACCATTTTGAAAAAAAAATTAATTCAAAACCATTCCAAAAGTTTGTTTAAAGATCAAGAGATTTGCTTTAGAAATTAAAACAAATTTTCTCTTAATTGTAGAAGAACTTATGCATTATGTCACATGTATAAATAATCATATAATGATTGAGCTTCTAATTTATTGAAATGACCAACATAAGGTTATAACAAGGATTTCAAAGATTTGCTTAAATGTCAATTTGATAGATTCCTTCTTGCTTTGGGGTCTTCACCTTAAAACCCTTTAGCTTAACTTTGGGCTCCGCTTTGATTATTTTCTTCAATCTTTTCTTGCTTATTTATTTAACTAAAGCTCACTTTGTCTTTCTATTAAAATACATTGTTCACACATTAGTTAATTTCAATAAAGCTATTAATATCACAAAAAGTAAATTTACTAACAATAATATATTTTGTTATCATTAAAAAAAGCATAGGTTATGACCTCACATGATCCAACAGTCTTTCGTTTTTATGATGATGAAATATTTGGTGATACTAAGAAAAATAAATGACATTAAGTAAATCTCTCCATGCTAAACCAATATATAGTATATGATCCACCTCATGCATTATGGATGAGCAGGTCTTAATATCATCATTCTCTCCTTATTTTTATCAATATAAAAAATGGTATATGATACATAAATCTATAAGCATCAAAAAGGAAAAAAGAATTTCTTTCCCCCTCTTTTCAAAAACTCTATTATATAGGTAAAGCATACACACTAAATTCTAGTAAGTATATTCAAATTTTTTTAAAGCATATGTAATAATTTAAAGATCAATATATCATTCTTTTCAAATATATGCACCAATGTTTTCTTCCCCTAAACAAGTGTGTTAATTCAGTATACTTAAATGTTATTAATATAAGAGCAACTATATGCCTTTTTCTTATGTACTGTTAATGGTTACCTCCTTTTCTTTCACACATGGTTCAACAATTGGTCTTAATACCAATCTTTTTTACTTGGCTCGTGTTATGGCTCTTGGTGATTTTTCTTTTGAAATTAATTGTTGAAGATACGGTTGTTATTCCTCATTTAATATTAATTGGGATAAAAATTGTTCATATTCATTTAACACCACTTCATATTAACTTATAAGGCAAAAAATCAATATGTTTTAAGTACCTATAATGTGTATGAAACATGCACATATTCTATTAAGTATTTTGTTTGATTTTAATGTTAAATAATTACCATAATTTACTTTTTTGATATATTTTCAAGTAACACCACTTGGACCTTGAATGATATTACTCATGAATTGGAGGTAATTCTAAGTAATAAAATGAATAAATTCATAATTCTTGGAGGAAAGTGATTTAGTTCATGCTCGTATGTTAACTTGTACCCTAAAAATATCAAGTAGAACAAGTGACACATTCTAAAGCACATTCATATAGGAGTATAAGTCTGAGATAAAAACAATGAGATACACAGTTAAAAGACATAATTGTAACATCCCGTTCTCATACTGAGGGCTAGAATCCTAAGAATTTGGTACATGTGAGCTTAAAGAGAGATTAAGAAATTGTATTTTCATGCGCATGCATAATGTTAGCATATACACATATGAATTCGAATCTTTGCACATAAAAATAATTGTACATGCATTCATTGACAATTTTTGGGTATAATTGTTTATAAATGTGATTATATTTAGAATTGTGATATATTTATTTACTTAGAAATTTTAGTAAAATTTAGAAATTTTCTGAAATTTAAGGGTATCTTGGACTAGGAAAAATGCTAAATGGCACAATAATTGTTAAATGGTAGCAGAAGTTACTGTCCAATGGCAATGAAAATTTTGATGAAAGACTTTATGATTTATTGACAAGTGCCATTGAAAATTGGAAGACAATTGGATTAGAAATTGGAGACAAAATGGACTAGTTATTACAGTAGACCAAATGGAATAACGGGAAAGTGACATGTCACTTGCCACACCACTTATTGAATCACATTTTTATAAAGTGAAAGAGCATATTTTGGTCTTTCACTTGCTAAAAACGACACTTGCCTATATTTTCATCTTCTTCATTCATTTATCTTCTCCATTCTTCTTCTTCATTCACGATGCTTTCTTCTCCAAGCTATAAGGTTGAATATTTCTTCTCATCACTAGCCACTTAAATACTTTACTATCTCCACCTTGCTACTAAATGACCCAACCTATTCCTCCATGAAAGTTGATGATCGTGGAGAGGAAAGAGTTAGGGTTTAATGGTGATTTTGAAAATTTGGAAGCTAAATCAAGTAAGTCATGTTTTAATTTTATGAGTTTGGTTAAATAAAGCATTTGTGATGATAGTTAGAGGTTAATTTCATGAAATGGTGTTTTAAGTACATGGGTGTCATGAATGGTGAAGAATGTGTAAATTTGTTGCTTTTATTGATGAGTAATGATTTATAGAAATATTTTAGAGGTTGAATGATCATGACAAGGAGTTTTGTATATGCTAGAATGTTGATGAAGAAATGAACATATATATGTATATATTGATGTTTTGTTTAATATAAATGCTAAATAATAGGTTGGGAGTTGTTTATGGATGATTGGTATTGTATATAATGAGTAAGAAACTATGAGTTATGCCACACATTTTTTAAAGATGAATTGGTTATGAAAGAGATGTTGTAATGAGAATTGAAAGTTGATGAGTATAGAAATGTGTTTATAACCTGCTTGTGTTAATGGAAGAGTGTAGAAATGAGTTGAAATAGAGTTGAGAATGAGGAGTGAATGGAGTAGAAAAGGAAATCTCTGTATGAGTTGTGTTAGTGTAAGATTTGAAAACAAAATTGGTAGTTAAGCTGGAAAATTGTAGCAGTAATATGATCTATGAGTATGCTTCAGTGTTTTAGCCATAACTTTTTCTCTAGTTATTCAAATGGGATGATTCTTGATTTGGATTAAATAGAGACATAGGGCTAAATTTTTCATGAAGACATCTAATTTAAATTCTGTTTTTAAGAGTCTCAAAATTTGACATGAAATTGAGAACTAGGTATAGTACATTATTGGATGAATGTATTTGTTGTGTTATGTTTTGAGTGTATGAGAATGTGTTATATTTTGAGTGTTTATGATCAAGTAGGAATATGAAATGTGTATGTATGATGTTGAGTTGAAATTAGGTATATTTGAAGAAGTTATCCACTTGAGATGATGAATCAAATGAGTTGAGAATTGAGAGTGAATGAAATCTAATTGGTGTTTGAATTGTTAGGGAGTGATATTGCATTAGAAGAGGTGAATTTGGGAAGATTATGACTGAAAGTGACGTTAGAATAGGTATAGGATCCATTACAGAGGTCTTGAAGAAGGAGAATTGAGCAAAAACCAGAAGGATACACGGTCAGGCCATGTAAATTGACACTGACCATGTGTTCCTGATGCAAAAACACCACCAGACCCGTAAGAAACACGGGCTGCTTGTGTAGGATCACATGGCCATGTGTTTTAACCCCCTAAATGACAAAATCTCTTTTCTTAGTCTTCACAGAAGTTGTAGACCTAGAAGTCCTCTTCAAAACTGTCTTAATATGACATTAATTTTACATTTATAGCAAAAGTTATGGTGTTTGTAGCAAAAGATGTTTGTTTATGAATGATTGCTTATCAATGTTATTCAATGAGATGTTTAGGCTTGTTAGTGATACTAAATGAGCCTAATTGAAGTATGATTGAGTTATTAACGTCCTAATTGAAGTAGGATTGAGATATTAACATAAGAAAGTATTCTAGAGGTTAGGGAATGATCCAAAGATCTTGATAATTAGTTATGAGACATGTATTAAGGATATACACCCGGGAATGTCATTGAACATGCATTGTATATATTTAATA
>JANIJH010000225.1:12323219-12343486 GCA_024520975.1 Erythroxylum areolatum | reverse complement strand
AGTGTCATCATCCAGACGTTTCCAGACCTTGGAAGCAAATGTTAATCTGGAGCATACTATGAGTCGACCTAAATGGTCTTACTTTTATGATTGTTTTGTTATGTATTATTAATTGAATGATTATGAGTGTAAATTGATTGTGTTGATTCCGGACACTGAAGGTCTAAAGAAGTTGATATATGAATGTGATTATTAAAGTGCTCCTTGTATATGAATTGGATGAAATAAGTGTACATAACTTGATTGTTAAAAGCCAAACCACGGTCCAATGATGAATGTGTTCTAAATGTGATATGCATATAAATGAAAAAGTGATTCTCAACACAAATGTTGAATGCCAGAATAAGGTCTGATGACATGTGAAAGTGACTGATTGATCATATATAATTGATGCATTATGTTACATGAATGCATGAAATATAAAGACAGTTGTAACTAGAGTAACCACCAAAAAAGAGCTTAAAGCTCATAATGTGAAAAAAAAAAGCCTCGAGCTCAAAAAGTAATTAAGAGCCAAAGGCTTACTATATAAAATGAGTTCAATATCTCCAACTGATACAGGACAGTTATTAATGAACCCGATATCCATAATGGATACAGGACAATTATAGGCACTCGGTCACAATAAAGTAATAACTGAAAGTGAGTCTTATGAGCACTGCAGATACCTATGATATGTATGTTTTAAACAGTCTAAATGATTTCTGAACGTGATAAGTTTTTGAAAGATAAATGGTTATTAATGCAATGAAGTGAATTATATGATTACATGAATTGTACGTGTTATGTGATTCAGTGAGCCGTTGAGGATGGTCACTCATTGAGTTCGCAAAACTTAACCAAAATTTGCAATATTTTTTTAGGCTCAGAAGAGTACCCCGTTAGGCAAAGGAAAGTATACCTACTGCATACAAATGAAAGATAGAGGTCGGGATCAATTCGTGTCTGCATAGAATTTTCCATTTAATTTTTGTATTAAGGAATGTATTCCGAAATTATTGTACAATGTGTAAGCAAATGCATTTATACTGTAATGACATTATGATTGTGAGTGTTTTGTATCTAAAATGGGCCCTAGTGATTAATGAAATTATGATAATTTGAAAAATGATGGTAACTCTTATAAATGAAAATATTTATGAAATAAAGTATGGGCTCGAATTTTGATTACTGATTTTCATGTATGCGTGTGATATTTTTAAAAAAATTGTACTGAGTTTCGAGTATCTGAATGAGTATGTTAGCACGCCATGCTCGCGAAGCACGAACTTGAATATCACTCAGGATGTCGGGTACGTATCTTGTGAAATTGGGATGCTACAATAATCACGCCAACGGTTATATTTATTGTCTAGAGAAATCACTAATGGCCACAATTTAGGACAAAATCTTGAAATAGACCATATCCTAGTCAAAATAAAATGCATTTAAAGGGAAAATCCTAATTTTATGAGACTTTTAACCATATTTTAGAGAAAAACACATATAAGAAACATCTCTTTCTTTAAAAGTTAAGATTAGTCATTAAGAAGCTTCTCCAATCTTTTAGCGATCAATTTTAAGATGTCCTTTACTAGAGAATCAAGATCTAGACATCATGTCAATTGATCAAGCTAGCAATAGATTTAGGGAGTTCATCAAGATTGATTTCTACTATGGCTTCTTTATTTATGCCTTTTGATTTTGTTGTTTTGAATATATTTTATGGCTAAATACTTTTCTTCTATATTTAGATAAGGAAAAACCTAGTGATTATTTGTATATAGATTGATTTATTTTAATTGACAATCGAGGATTTATTATGTGAGCTATCTTTATTGGTCTTAATGATAATCTATTCATATCGTTGTTTGAATATGATCTTAATTCACTTATGAACAACACAAGAAAGTCTACTTGTGAGTGGGTTGTGGTTTAAGTAAAAGGGGTTGAATAGGGTACTTAAGGGATACTTAAGTGATCTTTCTGATATTATAGTGAAATCTTTGATAGGATTTTGTATAGCATAATTCATTGAAAAGAGTGTTGGCAACATTTTAGATAAGAGTTAACCAACTAAATAGTAGATAGTTGTTCCTTGAGAGAGTGCAATTTCAGTTTTAGGAAGTCATTCCAGTCTAAAGAATATATCTAATATAAATTAATTAAAGGAATAACATATTCTAAAGTACTTAACTTTTTTGGAAATTTTTTTAATTTAGTGCCCAAACTTTTAAAATTTTCAATTAAGTGACTAACTTTTTATAATCTTAACAACTTAGTTCAAAACATTAGTTCTATTATTACTTTGCTAACTTAGCTAACGAGATCCTTTTTTATGACATATAGGCACCCACATGGAAAATTAATTCCTAACTAATCATCTATGTCCACTAAAACATCTAACCTATAACCTCTTTTGCATATTAGGTTAGGTATTTTAGACCATGTGGATGATTAGTTGACAATCATTTTTCCTTGTGGATTCTTACATATCATAGACAAAAGAGGTTTCATTAGCCACATTAGCAAAATATTAACATTACTAATATTTTGAACTGAGTTGTTAAGGTTATAAAAGGTTGGTTACTTAACTGTTGATTTTAAAAGTTTGTACATTTAATTGAAAAATGCCTAAAAGGTTGAGTACTTTAGAATTTGTTATCCTTTAATTAATCAGAAATGAAAGATACTATTAGGGCATCTACTTATATAAGTATAGTTATTTGATTACATTCTCTTTTGCTTAATTTCATTATTTTTCTTGGATATTATGTAAGTAAGTTTATGTTTATTTTATTTTTTCATACAATTATCCGTAAAACCATCTTTTTATTTATAAGCTTTAGGTTAGTTAATAGTGCCACGATATTTAATATTTTTTAAATGATTTGACCATGCTTATGATTATAATGCTTATCAATGATATATGCATTGGCCTAATTAGTGGGTGATTAATTTGTAAAAGGAGAAACTGGTAGCATTAGTCTAAGAGTGCATTTTACACAGACCCACATAAACTTAGGTCCTTAAGGGTTAACTCTAAGAAACTTTTTCAATCAATATTCTTCCATATCTACTTAAAAAACATTGTTTCAAAGAGCAATTTTTATGGATATTTCTAAAATCACTGCAAAGATAACTTATCGAATAATGAGAATTAAAAGTATTGTTTCATGTAAGAAAGATATGTATTTTCAGGTCTTCTTTGGATGACTGTGTGGTAGAGGGGTTCTCCTTTGAATATATGAGGAAATAAGAGCTTTCCTTGCATAATGAAAATTTGAGATCTATAGTATATGTGCATATTTGTTACAAGCCTTTGTTTTATGTCCTTGTGTAAAATTTGTGCCTATTTTTATCTTAAGTCTTATACTTTATAAGTTTAGAATGTGAACTATAAATAAATGCATGTAATTTCCCTTTTTCTTGACACCTAAAGGATGATGGATGGGCATATAATTTTTTTTACATATTTAGAAGATGCAACATGGTCATGTGATTATTATGGAATATTGATGTAAACCAACTGAGGAACAAATCCTAAATAATCCACGAACAAGTTTGAACCACGCTAAAAAACCTAGCTTAAATATTAAAAGAACTAACCCATAAATTATAAAGAATTAAGAACTAAGTTTATAAAATATTTAGAATGTTAAAAAAAATTTTATAAGTTTAAAGTTTTATGAAGAATAAGAAAAAGAATTACTCAAATATCCTAACAAATAAAAATATAAAAGACTTACTAAAACTATATAGAAGCACTCCTTAAATACAATATAAAAAGTAGGATTTTAGCTGTGGAAAAAGTCTAAGACATGATTATGTTCTAGGTCATATTTTCACAAAAAACTTTCCTGTTAGTAGACATTGTTTGGGGCAAAATTGTGTTATATACTTCGTTTTTTGTGAAAATGCCAACGTCAATTAACATGAGCTCTAGTCTTGTCATGCTTGTACTCATGTTTTAATAACTTGACTCCTAAGAGTTACATAAGCTAGCGCACGACTGTGTTTAGGGTGTTTTCTTTATTGGAACTTAAACTCTTATATCTAGAGCGAGGCACATATATGAGATTGTATCTAATGTTTGCATATCCATGAAGGAACATAAGTTAAGGCATGGTTGTGTCTAAGGTTATGCTTAGCTAAAGATGAATCTTAGGCCTCTAAATCTTCACCAACTCCAACTGCTATAATTAATCTAAGCTTTTATATTACAGATCTTGTGTTTGTCTAGTCATGATAGCATCATCCCCATATTTTTTAAAAAATTCATCCTTAAATCTTTTTCTAAATACAAATTCTTCTTTATATAAAGGTATAATAATAGATTTGTTAGTATAAAAATAACTCCTTTTGTGTAATAACTGACTAGTTTTTCATTTCTCTCTATTAACTCTTTTACTTTTAAAGCCTTACTCTCACTCTTTTATTCTTCATTCTCCCTCTTTAACTTAATTGTCCCAATATATCTATTTAAATGTCAAAATTATAAGAGTAAGTGACTTTTTATCTTTCATGGTGGCATACTAATTCTTGAAACCATCATGTACAAGTCTTGTATTAAATTATTAAGGCCTCCCCAAAATTATATGACTAAATTATATAGGTACCACATCATAAAGTGCCTCGTGCTTATGCTTTCTAATAAAGAAAGAAAATAGAATTGTTTATTCAACTTGATCTCTCTAAAGTCATTAAGTCGCTAAATCTTGTATAGCTTTGGATGCTTTAAGTAGGTAAACTTAATTTTGCTATAAGAGTAGAGCTAGTTACATTATTACAACATCTTGAATCAATAATCTTATTGTATATTGTTTTTTATAAACATAAGGATAGCAAAACCGGTCTGGCCCGATTTTAAACCTGTTTGAATGGGCCACGAGCCTACCCGACTCAAACCATAGCCTGACTATTCCTTAAAAAATGGTGTCGTTTTGTCAAAAACTGACAAAACGACATCGTTTTTTAATTTCTCTTTAAAATATAATCTAATATGAAAATTTTTCTCTCTTTACTATTAAAGTTCATTCTCTTTGATTTGAAGGGTTAATATTATCTTAGTAATAACTACCACACCCTTAATAACATACTCAACTCCATCATTTAGTAGACTCATTAAATGTTGGCCTGTATTCCTTTTCTTCTAAATCCCTCACATTCTCCACCTCTTCATCATTTCTTATGATCATAATCCTCTTATTTGAGTATTGAGATGCAATATATCATGTTCCTAAATAATGAAAACATTTAATGTTTCTATTTCGAGAGGGTTGGGATTTAATTTTACTATGTCTTAACTGTAGGCATCAACTTTAGCTCGAGGTGGCTCAATTTAAATACTAGCTTCCTTTTTGAAATCAAACCTATAAGAATCACTAATACTAGTAGGGTACTTTGATATTTCTTTGCATATGAGCTGCCTCTTCACCTTCGCGGTCATATGTACCATCTCTTCCAATTCTAACCAGTATTATAACTCTATCATATTAGTTATATATTGATTCAATTCATTTGAGGACTTCTCATAATTACTTCTCTGTCATCCTCCATTTTGACTCAGATCACTATTTCTTTCATCTCCTTATGATAATCTTCCACACTTTTTGATCCTTGGGTAAGACTTTATAACCTCTAATACAAATCTTCATAATAATGGTTTGGTATAATTCCCCTCCACATAAGAGCTTTCAATTCATTCCAAATCTTTATGGGTATTTCATTATTCTTGTCCCACTATTGACCAATTGATCCCACCAAATGATAATATAATTAACAAACTCTACTATCGCTAACTTAACCTTCTTCTCTTTAAAGTAATTATGATAGTTAAAGATTAATTTTATCTTTATCTCCCACTCCAAATAAGTTTTGATATTGTTGCTACATTTAAAGGAAGATCTAGTCATCTTGATGTTGCAAAGATTTCTATCTAACCTTCTCCAACTTTAGCTCCCTCTTATACTTCTAATAATGACTAGCTCCTACCTTAGTCCTAAACATATCCTCTTCAACCTCAAATGCTAAATTAATATCATTAAAATTTAAAGCATCGTTCTCGTTATTAGCCTTTGTTGAAGTTATTGGATTATGCTTGGTATGCCTCCCCTCGCTAGGAACTCAGGTTTGTCATCTCCTTAGTGATACAATAATTTATTACTATTACTAAATCCAACAAATTGTCCATGCATCATATACCATACATTATTAGGAACTCGAGTTGTTTCGCTAACATGTCATCCTCTTAAACTATTGTTGTATAAATTGTATAAAGTAGGTGTCAGCCTTCTCTTCCTTCAGTTTTGAGACACCTTCAAAAGACACATTTGAAAAATGAAAAAAAAAGTTTATTAAAGAAAATTTTACTTGTATATTCTCTCACTTATATTCTCTAAAAAATTATCAAACTACTCATGTTTCATTCTTTAATTGGCTTTTCTATAGGCTAATATCATGCTCTCTATCTTTTATCACTCTCTCCTTCATTTATAAGTCCTTTAAGGAACTAAAATAGAGTTTACATAATAAGGAGTCACTGTTGGAACGAAATTCTGAACAAAGAATTAAAATAGAGTTTACATGATATGAAAATGAAAGAATAACTACACTTAATTTAGAGTTAAGCGCTAATGCCAACTTATACAAACCTACTTCCAGAACCCACAAACAAGTTATCTATATTTAAAAAGCTAAATCATATATGAAAGGAACTAACCAATTAATAATAAAGAATCAAGAACCAAGTTTGTTAAGTATTTAGAATGCCACAAAGAAAGAATTTTTTTAACAAGTCTAGAGTTCAATAAATGATAAGAAAAAAAGCAATCACAACTCACAATAATTAAAAATATAAAAATCTAATTAAATCTATATAGAAACAATCCTTAAATACTAGAAAATTACTAGAGTTTTGGTAGTGGAAATGATTATGTTTTAGGTTGTGTCTAATTTTGTTACACCCAGAGAAAAATACGTGCTATAACATGGCTATGTCTGAGATTGTGTTCAGCTAAAGGTGAATTTCTTGCTTCCAAATCTTCTCTAACTTCAGTCTTTATAATTGATATAAACCTTTACATAATGGATTTGGTATTTGGCTAGTCATGCCTGCATCACATTTACTCATTATTTAAATGCTTGCCCCTCACTAAAATTATCTTGACATTAAATGGTGTAATTCTATAAATGAAACCAATTCCATGCCTGTTTTTACGAGTCTTTTAAGTTTGTTATTCAATTTTCATTACCCACAGTGAGGACTCTTCTTTTAAATCACGAATGCATGTAACACTTTTAAAGTCTCTTCATACGTGAAAGATAGTTTCTTTGTTTTCAAGCTAATGACCTTTAGGCATTTAACTAACTCATCATATAGAAGCTTAACATCACAATCACTATTATTATCATAAGAGTTTAAGCAAGAGGGTTCACCTCACTATTGGCCATAAAGCATATGTGAATCAACTCATTTTCTTTTTCTCTACTTTTGGAATTACTTATACCATCCCAAGCGGACTTTAGTACTTCTTCCATTTCTCTTTCTTCTCATTTTTTCACTCTGTTCTTGATTATCCCATATGTTCTAACAATCTCATCATGAGTACCATCAATATCATTAACATCAATCTCATTATGACATTTATTAACATATGTGAGATCAAGTATTTTGCAAATACCATAATCATTTTACACATCAAAACTTTAGAAAGCATAATTCTATCTAATGTGGAAAACAAAATGTTCGTTACATTATTATTCAATGATATGGTTTTATTTTTATTGCTATTCCACTCACTTTTCTTTATAATCTCTTATAAAATAAAGATTTTGAGCCATGAGAAAGATTTTCATCATAGTTCTCTATAACAAGTAATCATTCCCATTGAAAGGATAGAAATATTAATATCCTGGCTCCCTTAGCTAATAGTGATGAAAAATATGTCACAATAAACTCTACTCACATTTCACTAAAATTCCATACGGAGACTTGATTTGATGTTAATTATTGGTCCCAAATAGTGAATTATGTGTTTTTCACTTTTTTATTTGAAAACTAACGAATGATTATGAAAAATTCATGTGAAACAATTACAAAACAAATACAAGAATATTAAAAGAGAGCATGCAAAGAAAGATAAAAACTAATTTATAGTGATTCGATCAAACAACTCCTGACGTACATTTACTATCCAAATTCCACTTGGAATTCACTATCTTCTTCTTTTAATGGATGAAGAGAAATCTTCCACACAACATCTTCTTTGTCATGATGAAGAGTAATCTTTTACAAATTTATTAAACGATAAAAGGAACCCTCATAATTTGTATCTCTAAATATTTCTCTAATTTCTACAATAACATAACCATAGACAACATAAAATCTATCTTTCTCACTTATATAAATAAGGTTCAATATATCTTATACAATATAAACATTCGCTCAAGTGCTCTATCTAGGCTCTTATCAACTTTGTAGTAAGTTAATTGTAATTCAATTTAGTCTATTTATATCCAAAATTAACACAAATAATTGTTAGACACATAAACTAGATTTTTAAGCACACTAACACCCATTTTTGACTAATTGATTGACCATCATTTAGCCATCGATTAGCTAATTGCATACTGCATATTTTGTAACTTGTGGTAATTTTGTGCAGCTAGTCGATCCAAATCTGTAGGCTAACTAAACCTCTACATAAACTAAGTTGAAAACTTAAATTCCCAAGTCTTTTCAAACATTAAGTATACTCCTTCAATAAAAATTTGATTAAAAATCATTATAAAAGCTTCCAAAAGTTTGTTTGATTAAGAAATTTTTTAAAAATCAAAATAGTTGTTTTTCTTGATTATAAAATGATTTATGCATTATGTCACATATATACAAATAATCATATAATGATTGAGCCTATAATTCACTAAAATGACCAAGATAAGATACAAAAATGATTTCAGTGATTTGTTTAAATTTTGACGTGCTTGATTCGTTCTTATTCTTGATTTTTCATTTGAATTCTCTTGAAGTTCTCTTAAGTTATATTTTGTTCCACTTTGATTTTTTTATTATTTGATTGCTTAGTCTATTCAATTGACCCATTGTTCATTTCGTTCTGCTATTAATTTAATCTTTCAGATATTGCTTAATGTAACAACTAATATCGTTAAAAATAAATTTATTAATAATATTTTATTATCATTAAAACTATAAATTTCTTAGGAACATAAATTCTGATGTAAAAAATGCATCTCACGATTTTGTATGTATATCTACCAACAGACACATTTTTACTAATAATTAATAGATAAACATATAAGAAAATAATGTTATTTGTATGGTTCTGAAAGGCAAATTTGTAATAAAAATAGATTGAGATAGTAAAATATAAAGGGATGACTGATAAGCATTGGTCTAATCATGAGAGGCTCCCTCTATGTCAGTGTTGTAACAGAAGCTAAACCACAGGACAAAAAGTGTTTAGGCATCTATATAAAGCTTTGTAGTACATTTTGAATCTTATTAGAAGCCAAATTCCTTGATAAAAGATACCGTTCCTTCTTTCAATGTGAAGAACACAAAGATTTAATTTAACCGTGGATTAGCTTGGGACTGGCTGCTTCTACTTGGAGCATTGTAGGCATCAACGTTGAATAACCTGGTTTCTTTAATTTTATTAGCACATGTTTAGAGACCAAGCAGCGTGTGAAAATGAGGAATTGCATCGAGATGGTAAAGACTTTTGAGTAGCTCCAACCACAAATTTTGTTGAATTACCCGTGAAAATGTAATGGCAGGCTTGACTTTGCAGATTTGTTAGGTGCCAATCTTTCTCGGTTGTTTGTTGTCTAGATAGGACAGCGTTTTAGGTTAGGCACCACACAAATTTTCATTTATGGGGGCTCTTTACTTTCATTCAAAGATCATAATTGTCCAGTCTTTACGATATATAATGAAATAGACATGACGTGTGAATATACATATCGATTTATCTTGCAACCATATAATCCATATTTTTCTGGTAGCATCTGACACCGTCCCTGAAAGGGAGTCATGGTTCTTGACCATGGAGCATTAACGCATTTAAAAGATTCTGCATTACCTATATACTTCAATGTGCCCTCTTTTACCTTTGAAAACTGCTGTACTCCACTAATTCAATGAAAGTCGTGCTTTGAAATTTCGTGGGAATGGGAGTACTGTTTTAAATACATTTTAATGAGGATAAAATTTTATTAATCTCTATTTTTTTCGTTAATTTTCATTTGAACTATTTTTTTTTTCTCGAGCAGCTGCTGGCCAACCTGATTCAATGCTAAGGCTTCATCTTTAATGTGATTTAATGGGATTTTTCGTATGAGATTAAACATTATAGTTGAGAGATTCATACAAAACCTCATGCATTCCATATGCTTACAACGAATCCCAACCAAAGATTTAGTTTCATAATGCAACACTAAGCATCAAATTCCAGTCATCCAACCTGATTAACACAGACCAAAATTACAGTTGTGTCGAGAAAAGAAGATTTAACTTACTGTTGCCGCAGCCAAATTTCAGATTTTGGTTACTCATTCACGTAAGAGATTAAATAATATAGATTTAGGCGAGTACACAACTAGTTGTTTTCGTTGCGAAAAGAAAGAATAATACTAATCAAGGAAACAAAAGCGGAAGCAGAAGTGATTCTCTTTATTTATAGTGCATTACAGGTTTGTTGGAACTTAAATCCCATACACCACCTTCCTTAACATACTGCAAGTACCTTGAAAATTCTGGCCTGGCAGTTGGTTTCTTCTTGCGACCCGAGTAGAAGAGATTGAGAAGTGGGTGACTTTTGATAACCTTTTTGGATGGTTTCACCGGAGCTGGATTATTGGGAAAGGTCAGTTCTTTTGTTGACGAGCTTGATAGAGAAAATACCTTCGACGGCACGCTTCTTGCCCTCGTCAATTTTCCGTCCAGGAGTCCGGCGGCAGACTCGTCGGCCAACCTCTCATACCTGTTACGGCCTCTCCGTGTGCTTAAAGCTCTAAACATGGCTGAAATGAGATGATCGTATGACAGGTAGCTTGGAGTTAAATGAAAATAGGAGAGTAGGTGTGGACTTCGTCAGACAAGAACATAGTTATATAGCAACAGAGATAGACGGACAGATGCTTTACAATTAATAAATTTCCATATTTGTATGCACCGACGTGGGTTTGACTGCTTGGTCATGTTCGGCTTGCTACTAATTGTTTTTGTGATTTTTTGTGGATTAGGCTTTTGGTGATGGGACTGGGCACATAAAGTTGGACCTTCCTCAATATTCATCCTCGGTGATGCAAGCTCCCCTTCATTATTATTCTTTTTCCAGGGAAGTTTGTCATTTAGACTAGTCTCATATAGTTTGCTGGTCAAGTACTCAACGGAGTATAAGAAGTAACCCTTCATTTCTCGAAACGACAAGTTCGATTCAAGCCCTACATCTGACTGAACTGGCTTGCAATTGCAATCATGGAAGAGTTGCAAGAAACCACATGCTCTTTTTGGAATAGCCAAGTTGCTAGCCTTCCTTTTACAGATAAAAAAACGAAAATCCAATTCTTAGGTCCAAACCCGAAAGGTAGTATAGGAAACGAAGTAGTATTACATGGGCAATGACGACAGCTCCACCGCCTGTATCTTGTAAACTATGCAATTATGGTAAAACTTGTGACGGAATCACAACCTTTGAAATAGTCTGCGCAGCCAGGCTTAGGCGACTGTTTCTTAAAAGAATATGAAGATATGACAAGAAAAGGTATAACTGTGAAAACCGTTTCTAATTCTAGACGCATTAACCAACTTCTGTACGTCATATGATTTTCACTTGCCATCAAAAAATTCAGTATCGGCACTCTAAGACACATCCATAGAACTCATCGCAAGGTTATTCAGATATTCGTCGATAAGTTTAGCCAACACACACCAACCCACTTGATGAGATTTTTATACATTTCCGAGGGAGAATATGTATCAATGGATGAATTCGCTTGCTACCGTAATTGGGAATACTGAACAATGTTGTCTCTACCTATTTCCTTTGAGAGTAAATTACATTTTGATACTACAAAAGACTACCAAATGAACATGGGCATATTTACTTTCAAAGCGAAAAAATTTTACAGAAAGGATCGCACAGTAACCAGACAGCCAGTATACCTTGTATGCTTTACCGCTCCTCAGAATTGAATTTGTTCCAGGCTTCCTGAAAACAAATCATAAATATCATGTAAAGATGCTTAATGTCAGGAGATGATCCGGGGATAACCATTTGCTGAATAATGTCAGACATTATGCTTCATGAAGAGTATTGAATTTGTTCTCAGGCTGGCTTATAAATATGTAGTGATTATAGCTGTAAGTGAAGAAAGTCATCCTTACACATGCTTTTAATTTTACAGTTAGCTAAGTTTTATTTGCAATTAATAAATCCAAAACGCTAAAGACAAAACAAGGGGTGAGTACAACGAGACCTTATCAAATAACAATACCATCACCACTTTCACTGTTGCCCCTACCCATAGATATGAGCGAAGTCTACTTGCCACCAACAAGAACATGTTGCAAGTGACTTCTGCTCAAATATGTATTTCTAACCCCTTCAATTATGTTTGATCATATATACATAAAAGGATATGTGCGTGTATATATGTGGAATAATTGGGCAGTCCTAATAACCTATAATAGGACAAGCAACCCTTAAATGCAAAGAGTAGAATCAGAATTTTTCATCACTAAGTTCAATGTTTTGCCAATTTGAAATAGAAGACATGAAGCACCATGTCAGCATTTTGACGTGTAATTTCTTTTATGTATGCTTATACACCTCTAGTGAATTTAAGCATAACCCAAGCGGGAATTGGCAAACCACCATATCACACATGGACAGGACGGAGAGAATGCCAGCGAGATACCTTAAGAAGATCAAAGACCTTCTCACAAATGTACTTCTGTTGTATGCTTGCGCCTCTTTGTTGCAATTTATCTGGATGAACACATAGAGTAGCTTTCCTATAGGCTTTCTTTACAGCAGCTGAGGTTATTACTTCTGTCAGTGGAATTGGCTGCCAACCACAATCAGGCCCAAGGATCTAGCAGTGGAAAGAAATATTAGAAAAGGAGCTAAAAGATCAGATAAAGAAGCATAGAACAGGTTGAATTCAAAACAATCAGTAACAAGAAAGTGACAATTAAAGGAAATTTCAAGCTTATACTAATTATCCATCTAACCACAAACACTATTGCATGTGGAACAACATTGCCTAACTAGTCACACTGACATCTCAAAAGAATCCAGACTCTGCTTCCAATGTTTATTACTTTAGATAAATATTCATTTGAGGCAAATGCTCATACTTTATCCAAGATCAGGTGATTGAATCAAAACCTTCGAACTTTTAACGTGCAACTAAAATCAAGTGCACTAAAGGAAATCAGAAAATCAAATCCATCATTAAATTAATCCAATGAAGATAAAACATACATATTGCAAAGTTGAAAGTAATGCACGCAAGTTCCCCTCCTTTCCAGTTGACCACCTTTTGACATCAGCATCCAGAGTTTCTGCTACCCTCTGCAAGCCGAATGTGTCCAGGAATTTCAGTGGGGAGATACATAAAATTCAGTTAGAAAAACTAATTGACAAGCAAAATACATGTCGTTCAGTTTGTTCCCTCTGAGCAAGAAGATCCCGCATGTTTTTCTCTGCTAAAGCTTTTGCCTGCACCAGTGCCAGATTAGCTATCAGATCCTTTATTTTATGCAAAGCATTGATGATTAAACCAGAACAGAATTTGTACCACTCGTTCAGCTGTTCTTCGATGCCTTTCTAATCTAGCTTTACACCTTTGGGCTGATTCATGTTCAACTCCCTCAGATCTCTCCCTAGAGTTGGAACCTTTTGGAAAGGGGATAATTGTTTAGATGCAATAAAAGGTGAAGGACAATTGTTCTCAAAATTTATGTGGTACAACAGACAATGTCCGAGGACAAAAACATAATGCTGGTTACCAAACCGTGTCATACCAGTATATACTGAAGTATATGGATATCTAGACCCACAAGATGAACCAGTTCCCTGGGATTGAAGATCTTGGAGATCCTGTAATTTAACTTCCATTAAGTGTTGTTGGCAATCCCGGATTTAAATAGATGGTAATTAGGAATAGACTCACAGAGGATGAAGAGCTTGGCCTCACTCCACTATTCCAGGAAGACGCAGAGAATTTATCTGAAACGGATCTTTCAACCATTACTTTTCCAAAAGCACGCCCTCGTGCCTCCAGAGTTGCTCTCTCAACAGCAGCACGCTCTGCCTTTAGCCTTGCCTCAATGGATGACCTATAATCAAGGGATTTCTCTCTTGCTTCTGCACATGCCTTCTCTAACCTTTCACGAGCTTCATTCATTGCTCTTTCAACAGCAACCCGTTCTGCTCTCTCACGAGCTTCTGCATATGCTCTTTCACGAACTTCAAGTGTTACTCTATCAACGGCCATTCTATCCTTCTCCCTTTCCCGTTCCCTCTCTTTCTCTTCTTCTATCATTCTAAGTCGTTCCTTTTCCATCTCTCTTTCTTTTTTAATCCTTTCAACTTCTTTTTCATCAGTAGGTAGAGTCTCAATTTTTGCTTTTCTTTCAGCAATCTGATGAAATTGAACCGGTTGAGCTATTCGTTGTGCATTACTTTGAACTTCTGAAGTGGTGGGCTTTGTTGCTTCTGCCTTTCGTCCAGGTTCTGTCAAGTCATTTGCTGCTGTAGCAGGTTTAAAACTAACCTTGTTGTCTGCAACATTTAGTGTAAATTTGGCCTCCTTAAGCTTTCCTGTCTCAACAGTTTCAGCCAATTTCTTCCCCTGACTCTCAACATTTGAATCCATAGGGAATGCATTTTCAATATTTATATTCTGCTGTCCATTAATTTGTCCAGCTTGACCTACTTTCTTCGGACTTTCATTTGCACAAGGTGATTTTGAGGCCTCCTGCATTGGAAAGGCAACCTTTTCTTGCTCTGAGCTTTCTTGGGCTAGGCAAGACACTTCAATTTTTCTATCAATAAACCAACTTACTGCTTCCTTGTTATTACTCTTTGGTTGAGTTATTATCTTAGAAGTTCCTTCAGAGCTAACGTCACAATCTTTCAGTCTTTCACCATTTCTGATGTGGTTGCCAGCTGATGGAACATCTCCGGTATCCTCCTGATCATCTAACTTACCTTCCTGATTAAATCTACTATGATCCTTCCCAATCTTGTTGATTTCCTCATGCCCTTTAAAGTGAGCATCCGAATGGCTCATATTAGCCTTTTCCTGCTTGCAGGCTTCCTCCAATTGGCCAACCAATTTTTCATCACCACGAACTTCTTGCTCTTCCACTTTCCTATCTGCCAATACATTGGCAGCCCTTGATGTGTCATAGTACTCCTCAAATTCTGTTATACTTACATCTTCTCCAGAACTACTCTCTTTAATTCTGCTCCACATTGCTTCATTTCTAGAATCCTCTGTTGGTTTCTTCCCAAATTCCTCTCTTTCTTTAGACTCTTTCAGTTTTTTATCATTTTCTTCCTGTTCTGAAGCCTCTTGAAATCTTTTGTAGTTGTCTTTTATTTCACAAGCTTCTTTTTGCCTCTGCAAATTCTCTTCTTGTTTAACAACCACTTCTCTCCTCCTCTCATTCTCCAGCTTATCATGCATGTCATTTACTCCCCTTACATATACTTCTCTTAAATAAGCCTCTCTTTTTCCCTTCTCATTCTCTTCCAGCTCAACAACCACTCTTCCTCTCCTCTCCTTGTCTTCCTTCTGGCATACCTCTCTCAGTCTTCTCTCATTCTCTTCCCTCACAAGAGCTTTTTCCACTCTCCTCTTGTTTTCTTCTTGTTTATGAGTCTCTCTTAACCTCTTCTCTTTTAATTCTCTTTCACGAGCCTCTTTCTCTTTGTTTGCAATTTCTCGTTGTTCAAGGACCTCCTTCATCCTCTTTTCTTTTTCATTTTCTTTTTCAGGAGCCTCTTTCAGTCTTTTCTTATAGTCTGCATGTTCAGGAGTCAATTTAAGCTTTTTCTCGTGCTCATCCTGCTGAAAATTCTCTTTTTGCCTCTTTTGTCCATCTTCCCTATCATACATGATTATTTTCTCATCCTTGATGCGTTTACTAGCCTCTCTTGGCTGTGGCCCTTTCTCCATGTGCTTCATGGTCAGCATATCTTCATCTGTATTTTTCTTCAGTTGGATCTCCACCATGTTCTCATGTTTTTTCAAGTCATCAGCCTTAATCTTTTTCTTTTCAGTTGTTACAGGCTGCCAGTCCACTCCACACATCTCCACACTCTCTTCCCACCTTAAAGCTCCTTGAACCATTTCTACCTTACTCTCAACCCCTCTCTGACCCTGAGGCAATTTAACTGCTACTGGTTTCCAACTGTTTTCCTCTCTTAAAAGATCATCTTTTGATAATTGCAATTTCATTTCATATTCACCTAGTTGCATACCAGCTTTAACCGCATTTACTTTGTCTTCCTGTTGTGTGTATTGTTGGAATGATTCTATGGCTGTCTTCTTTTCTCTCTTCCCACCCTCCCGGATATTGATACCCTGCGCCAAAATGTCTCCATTCATTGCATTGCCAAAGATCATCCCAGATTTATTTGTTTGCACCAATTCAAAAAATTGTGTAGCTTCTTTCCACTCTGCAGTGCCATCAATTCTATCAGATCCTTGAGATGAAAAGGATTCCCTCCCCTGCTTCTCTTCTACATATTTCATTTCTCCATTTCGATGCTTATGCCTTTCGGTTGAGCCCCCAGTTTGCTGAGCTACCGACTGAACTTTTTGGCACTCCTCCGTCACTCCATGTTCTTCTTTCATACAAGTCCCTTGCAATCTCTCATCTCTTATACTAACAGAAGAATTGTCAAAATGGTTCACCTTTTCTTCTTTGCCTTTCTTGTCATCCTTCGAGCCCAATTTCATCCGACTCTTCCTCTCCATTAGTTCTTTTGCACTTTTCAGCTTTGCTTGAGCTTGCTCCATGGCTTCTTTAATGGCAGCAGCAGAGGCTGCAGCTGAAGAACTCGCATCAACTTCTACATCGAAGTAAGGTGGAGAGTTATCATCAGCAAGCCCACCAGAAGAAACACTTTTACTACTAGAAGTCTCTCTTCTAGAATCCCTCTTTTTGCCATCCAGTGGAGGCGGAGGTCTAGAAGGGGGGGGCAAGTCAGAGGGCTGAGTTCTGAGGCTGACATCAGATATGGTTACAAACATTTCATTTGGAAGAGATCCATTTCTCACGTATCTCTTCTGATATCTGAGATCAGTTTCGAATGATAATTCACCGATACTGTTGGCAGGGTGTGACAAGGTCTTCCTGAGTTGGCCTCTACCATTCATCTCCAGACTCAAGTCAATGTTGAGATAACCATCATCACTTGCCTGGAGAAGTGAGCAGCCCTTGTCTTTTTCAGGCAAGACAGTGTTTTTATCAACCATGAAACTGTATCTAGGTACGGCATGTAGCTGGCTTATCTGAGTAAACCCATTTGACGAAACTCCATTGCTCCTTTGACCAGCTTGATGGTATGATATATTGAACTCCATATTCCCATTGACTGTCTCATAAGAATCTCCATTCGACAAGTATTGATCCTCAGTTGAATGATCCAACTCATCCGATAAATATTCAGCTTCAGAAGGAGTCCTACCCAAAAGGAAACGAATAACCATGATGGTCTCAAATTCTCATTTTGGATGATAAAAGAAATCAAATTAGAAAGAAAGCAAACAACGACTAACCGTTAAACAATAGAGCAACCAATCCAGAATCAAAACGAATAACAAACTCGTCCACTTGCATATAGGGTATATCACAAACAGATATTCAAATGGAATTTTAGCATTTAAACCGATAAAATGCGGATGTATCCTGAAAAGTACTATCATTTTAATAAAATCGGATCTTTTTTCTACCCGGACAAATAACTTAAACAGAACAAGAACTAGCCACCATCCTGAAAAGACACACGAAACATCACTTTGAACGAACATTTGAGCTGAAAATGGTCATAGGCAGTCCTATTACAGAGCTCGAGTTGACCCTTTCTTGTTTCGAGCTTCACAAGAAAAGCAAACACAAGAAGCGAAAAGAAAAAAAAGGACCAAAAAACTTTAAAACGAACGCGACAGCTGAAAACGAAAGAACGGCACCCGACACAAAAAACAAACATAAGGAAAAACACCGCATTCACATTCTCTACTTCGAAGGAAAAGAAAAAATGCAAAAAGCTTGCGAATTTAAAGCAGAGGAGTGCATGATCATGCATACCAAGCCTCGTTAGAGGAATCATCACGGTCGTCGGAGTGGTCCATGATCACCAAATCCTCGTACGAAACCGCGAAGTCATTCTCCCTCAAACCTCCAAAGACCTCGCCGTAGTCGAAACCGGCGCTCCGTACATCGAAGAAAACCTCGGCCTCGTCGAGAACCGGAAGACTGAGCACGGGAATCGAGGAGGCGCGTGGCGCATGGAATCCGCCGAATATCTCGGCATAGTCTTCGACGCGCGGCGAGAGATTCGGTGGACCACCGAACCTCTGGGCGCCGCCGAACACGTCGTCGTAGACGGTCTTCGCGGACGTCGGGAAGCTCTGGTGCGCTTTGCCATTGTAACTCTTCTTGGACACTGCAGTTTTTGGTTGATGAGAATGTGAGAGATTTTCCATGAAAGTGCGGTGAAATGAGAGCCTGAAGCTAGGGTTTGCCTATGATGCTTTTGAGTGTTCTCTCCTTGCTTTGTGTGTTATTTTTCTTCCTCTAAATATGCAGTGAGAGACTGTACACAGTCGGAACCAGAAAGACAAAAGACAAGGAAGAGAGAGCAAGACTCAAAAAGAGACAACACATGAAATGACAAAAAAGGGCCTGACTTATTATATTGTTATTTAAGTAGCGTAATTTAGATTTGGTGAATTTGGATTTTAACCGGTGGAAAGAAACGCGGGAAATGGATTTAACAGTGTAGAAACAAAAGACTTTTTCAATACATCTATTCTAACTGTGGAGCTTAACTGCGATTACATGTAATCTTATCTTATCCTCGTAACCTCAAATAATTATAAATATACTTCTTCAAGCTGTCTGGACCCTACCCGGAGTTGTTATAAATTCGCAAGTCAAATGATTTGATTTATGGGATTTTCCAGCTGGAGGTTCTTAATCATTAACGCAGTATTTAAGTCCATTGAATCAGTAGAATGTAATGTATTGTTGCTTATTACACTTCCTTTCCTTCTTACCTTCAAAAGAAAGAAATATATGTGAGTTGTAAATATGATTATATTGCCTCATAATCATTCCTACATTTAATCAATGCTTACATGTTGTGGACATGGTTAAATTAAATCTCTTACTACATTAGCGTCACTCATGAAGTGTCCTTAGAGGTAATTACCGAGTATGCATGGTTATGCATATGCCATGTGCCACTAATGTTTAATTTCGAATAATGCGTCATATGTCGATTACATTTGAATATATAGGAATCATAAGATAAATTGTTGGCATTCAAGTTGGCAAGTGAGAGTGGGGGATTTAGTTAGATAGTCGACCTCAAGTTAATTGGTACGTGGATAACATGCAAACCATGTCTCAGAAATGAATTCTGGGGAAGGTTGGTGACAGTGACACTTAATTATTATACTGTATGTGATTAAGCAGAATCACTATCCTCCAACTCCAGGTGGTAACCAAGCATAACTTGGGGTGGTCACCGCCGCCACCGCCATAAGTACCATCCCCACCACACCACCACCACACATGCAAACAAGCACAACAACATGCGGAGCTTTTAACTCTTTCTTGGACAACATCCCATTGCTCCATACGAGGACAATTCTCGGTTACTAACGTTGAGGTCCCCCTCTTGCCCCAGACACGGCTATGTCCAACCTACATATATACTAGGATCTTGGACATGCTAAAGTAAAATAGATAACAGCAGAAACTAATGTGTACAGTGTATATGTATAATACAACTTTACCCGAAGGAGTTCGACTTAACTCCTTTACTACCGTTAATCACTCACTTGAAACTATACACATTTGATGAACAAATTTAATCTTAATCTACCAGTAATTAATCTTAATCTACCAGTAATTTAAACATCACATTCACATATTGTGAGTACAAATAGACCCTAAGGGTATGTTTGGATGTGGATAGAGGGATGGAAGGGAATGGAATGGAATGGCCTAAATGACT
>JANIJH010000225.1:12300646-12322370 GCA_024520975.1 Erythroxylum areolatum | reverse complement strand
CTTGGGTTGTGTTTATAGTTCAAAATCAAAGATTCAAAGAAAACAATCTTATAAAACAGAGATTTTAGATTTTTTTTTTTTCCCCCGCTGGTGCAGCTTTTGTCATCAGCCTCTTTTATTGTAAGACAACTTGGGTTGTGTTTATAGTTCAAAATCAAAGATTCAAAGAAAACAATCTTATAAAACAGAGATTTTAGATTTTTTTTCCCCCGCTGGTGCAGCTTTTGTCTTCAGCCTCTTTTATTTGACGCCTGTGTCAGTGAGCTATCAAAAAGCTATCTCTGCATGGATGGGTGCGTGTGTAATTTTGTAGGCAAGAAAGAAACGAAATGAAAGTGTGAATAATTCAAACCCAAGTTGGGGTCCCTAGTCGGTAGTCCCTACCTCGTGAGCTCATACCATACCAATCACCAATACCAAAAAGGAGTCGCAGAGGTGCTCCTCTGGGACCCTTGTGTATGCCACTTTATCTGAATTTTTGCACAAAAGCTTAAGGAAGTCATCATTCCCTGCAATTAAATTACTGTATAACCAATTTGTTCGTTCAAATATATAATGCTTTCTTTGAGAAAATGATGCTTTTTGGATTTGAAAACCAATGCAAAGGGTAAAATATTGAGTTTCAAGTTTTCTTAATTAATCCACGAGTTAAATTTCATGCTATGATTTATGCATTTAAATAAAACTCTGCCGCCTTAAATTACTGAAAATGAATTTCCAAAACATTTTAGATGTGAAACACAAATCTGATTCTGATTATTACATTTTTATAACTTATAGCCTATCTAATTATTTAATTTAGTGAATATTGAAGGTGAAATTGAAATTTCGAAAAAAATGATATAACTTGTGGGAATATATTGAAGGTTTAATTTTTAAAACATTAAAAAATAATTTTATTAATAGAAATAACTCTTATTTATTTGGTTCTTTTGTACTGATACAATTTTGTTAAGACAAATAAATCCTGAGCCACAATCCAATTTGGACCAGCTCGTTATCGCTCACAAACATAAACTTCAGCCCCGACCCAGAATAGGTAAAGTTTTGTATTTACCGAAGTAGAAACAAAGAAAGACAAAATTGAAGTGAATAGAACTAAAACCAAACAGAAGTTTGATCAACAGGGTTTAGTCGGAGTCAATCTGACCCTCCGGCTCGATAAAATTTGAGTAAAGTCAAATCTCAGAGCACCGGTGAGTTGATAAGGAGCTCTCCTAACTTAAGTGAAGTCACGGGTTCGAATCGTTCTTATGTATACAGTCGTTTAAAATTTGGGATCAGAGCTTTGCCTCCTGCAAGGGACCTATTCGGCTCGAGCAAGAATTAGTCTGAATGTGGATTACTTAAAGGTGTTTTTCCATAGTTGAGACCTTCCTAGAACATCTCGTGGGTAAAAAAAAATATATTGAGTAAAGTCCGTACCAACAAATAGTGATCACAAATTTAAATGTCTTCTATCTTAATGTTTGTAGGAACTGTATCGTCTATGAAGAAGCTTTAGACTCATCATGCATAGTCATTATGGGCAACTATTATGATGCTGAATTATTAGTTAGGCATTATGTATAAGAGAAAACAGCAGGCATGGTTTTGATGCAATGATTGGAAGTTTTGAAGCCAACCTGGGCATAAATACCTACGTCAGTTGAAAATTGAAATGGGCCGTATCCACATGCAATAAACTTTTGCGGTCAACAATAACCTGTTGCCTCCACCATGAACAAAAAGTACTTGTTGCCTTGATCTGTAACTTTGTGTCAGTGGAATCTGGACAAACATGCACCCATTCTTGTTCTAATCTACGCAACCGCTTGTCTAACTCATAATCTGCTAAAGGTTTCCAGTCTCATCAGTAAAGAATTGCAAATTTGGCAAGTTAAAATAGCATATAAGAGCTCCATTGTTGGAAGAGTATAAATGGGTATCCAATTTCTTCATTGATTATTCCAGGGAAGCAAATAAAACGATTAAGTTCTGGGTGAGAGATACAGTGATGTCTCTTCCGTATTACTAATTGTATCTAGAAGAATCTTCATTGCCCAAGATTTTCTCAAAGGAAGGAAAACTGAAGCCTCTAAGTCAAGATGGATGAGCATGCCCACAAAACTGAAACGGGCAAAATACTACTTCACCTAAACACCAAAATCAGGAAAATAAATTATTGCAGTGGAAAGCAACTTCTCTTTGAAATCCGCCCCTAGCAAAAGAACATCCAGGGATGAACTAGGAATCCAAGATTTGAAAACTTCAAGCAGTTTTTGCTACTTTGTCTGGCATTATATTATCTGGAAGGATAAGCTCTGGTGGTATTTCACGAACAACTCCAAGCATTGAATCGTACTCTTCATCATGTCGAGCAAATTTCTTGCGAAGCATCTTCTCAAACTCAATTTCATCAAAGCTCTTTGTGTTTTCTGCTGCATGTACCTGTGCCAAATTTGAATAGTTTCTGGCTGATTGGGAGATGAAGGCCATCTCTTCTTCCGTAAGCTTCCTCAGGAACTTGGCTGGATTGCCTCCCCATACCTGAGATTTGGGTAATAAATCAAAAGCCATATGAAGAAAGCGAGACACACATTTGGACAGGGCCCATGAGGAAGTTTTAAGTTGTTTCTTTTGGATCTTGCCACAGCCTCTCTACTTGAGAAAATGTTTAATATTAACATGAATGGAAACTGGAACCAAAATAAACAAAACTAGGGCAAGCCATGTAGCTGTTTATAGCTGTGGCTCACTAAATTATAGGGATAACTAGCTAAGTTACTGAAGTCAGAACTGTATGCATCTGCTCAAGGCAACCAAAAGATATCTACCCTACTGCCGCAACACTAACAGGAAAAGGAAGGAAGTAGACATTCTTTCATGGTGAAAAACAATATGCGCACCACTCAGTGTACAGTCTAAGTTTAAGTATGCTAAAAATTGGATCTCTTCGAACCAATACAATTACAAGTAAAATCATCTTAAACCATATAGGGTAAGAAACATGGTAACACATATCTGTTTAAGTAATAAATAATTCAGTGATGAACTCAAGCCTATTAAGCATAATGTCTAACGTGGAATATCCTCACATAGTTAAACAAGAACTGCTTGTATAGAAAGACCCACCTCTCCACAAGGGATCCTTGTGTTCTGCCTTACAAGAGCTCCAGCAGCAACCATGGCATGCTTCTCAACATAAACTCCATCTAGCAAGGTCGCACCCATGCCAACAAAGGCCTCATCCTCAACAGTACATCCATGCAAAACAGCGCTGTGACCTGCAAAGTGGAAATTGGAAGTCAAACTTCAAAATTCCAATGCCAAGACTTAAAAAGTATTGGAGTTAAGTTGATTGGATACCATCACTCACCAACGGTCACATTATCCCCAATAATAGTAGGCAAAACCTTGCCACTCAAATTTGATTTTGCAACATGAACAAGGGAATTATCTTGTATATTGGTTCCAGACCCAACACTGATACTGTTAACATCACCTGCACGCACACACAAGGGGAATCGCAATTTCTCATTAGCCACTATAAGTCACACCTATGTTCCAACAGTAAAGTAAAAAGAAAAGGAAAAAGAGAAAAAAAAATCACCTCTCAAAACGCATCCATACCAAATTGAGGAACCTCTTCCCACCTGAACATCACC
Source organism: Erythroxylum areolatum (assembly GCA_024520975.1). Lineage (NCBI taxonomy): Eukaryota > Viridiplantae > Streptophyta > Magnoliopsida > Malpighiales > Erythroxylaceae > Erythroxylum > Erythroxylum areolatum. The sequence continues at coordinate 12,318,723 of JANIJH010000225.1, read as the reverse complement.
GACGACAGAAGCGCTGGGGGCCACAAAAGCAGTCTGATCAACGAACGGAGTTTTATCAAACACATTCATCAGCGTCCGATGCCTCGACACTGATCAACATTATCATCATTATAATCCACAAAATTAAAAAATCAAAAAAGAAGAAAAAAACCAAATAGTGAAAATTTTAATTTACAAATACGATTTAGATCGGACTAAGAACTGACGCTGCTCTTGGAAGTAGCAATTGCCTTGGAGACGGCAACCGACGCGATCAAGGGCTTGGCCGGTCTCGCGGATCCAGAATCCGACGGTGTAGATTGCTTTTCCTAGTGTTCCCATCTTCTTCTTCTTGTTATTTTTTGTTGTTGCAGCAGTGATTGATTAGATCAGAAAAGGCTGGACTCTCAGGCACACACTTAGTCCGTGCGCCCCCCTACGTACAGTTTCCCATTTTCACTCCACAATCCTCATAGTCATTCTACCACAACGTACAACTTGTCGTTCTACTTGCACCGTATTACCCTTCCCTAATGTCATCGACTAGGAATATTGGTCCATTAAATAAACACGTACTAATAAGGTTTTGGTGACGGAGACGAGGATGTTAAGGTGGACGTGTAACATTATTAAAAAAGATAAAACAAAAAATCTAATGGTCTGAGGCATATTAAAAGTGACTAGTATTAATGACAAATTGAGAAAGTCACGACTTAAATAATTTAAACATGTTAGGAAGAGATACTCCGACGCTCTTGTGAGAAAATGAGAGAAAATATTACTTAGAAATTGTAAGAGGAAAAAAGAAATACCTAAAAAACTAAGTCAAAATAATCAAGAATGATATGGCTAGGTTAGATCTTATCAAAGACTTGACCCGTAATAGAAAACTTTGGTATATTAAAATACAAGTTAAGAGTCTCTCTTAAAAGAGAACATTCGCTTTATTGTAAGCTACAATAACTTGTGTCCTTTGCGTTTAACGTGTAATATTTACCTCTTAGGGTGTATAGCTTAATTAGTTTCATATGTAATGTAATCAATGATTTGTCCTATATGTGTCTTTTGTTTAGTACCGGTCTTTTATAGTATGCATTTCTCCTAAAGTTTATTGCTAATCTTGGAAATATTCTATAAGTAAGTTATTTTGTGTTGTATTTAGTACTTTTGCCAATTATTTTAATATTATGAGTATTGTTTCTCTTTAATGTTTATTTGTATTGTGTTTTTTTTGTATTTAGTTGTTTTTTCTTACCTTTTATGTTTATTTGATTGATTGATTCATTTAACTTTATTTCTTAGATATATCTGCACATTCATTTATTATTTTGTAAGATCTTTATAACATATTGCATGTGAATCTATAAAAAACAACATTTCTATTAGGTAGGAGTAAGACTGCGTATTATATGACCTCAACCTCTCTACTAGGTAGAAGTAAGGCTGTGTATTATCTGATCTCCTTAGACCTCGCACCTTAACGGGATTGCAAATTGGTATTGATGATGATGATGATATTACTTGAATTACCATGCTTTGGTAGGATTGTAGTTTCTTATTCCATTGAAATATATTTTTTAAAAATAGTTAAATTTTATTTTTCATTAAATTTTTTATTTCTTTTAGATTCCACAATTTATTAAACTAATAGGAAGTAATTTCCTTAACTTGAATTTATAACAAACTTATCTAGTTATTTATTAATTAATAATTCTATTACCAGATAAGGAGAATTTTTTAAAAATAAAAAAATATATAAAAGTAAAAAAATTAAATATAAAAAATATAAAATTGAAAACTATTTTACTAATAGATATAGTTCAAAATTATACAATCACTATAATAAAACTAAAAAAATTTTAAAATAGAAAACTTACATAATTTTTTTAAACATAAAAAGTTGTTAAAAACTCAATGTATGTTTAAAATAAAATTATTTAAGATTTTGTAGTTTAAATAAATATTATATTATATTTTTAACAAAAATCAATGATAAAATAACAATGATCTCTCTTTTTTTTGTAACAAGAAAAGAAAACACTAAAAGAACATTACAAGGTAAGTCTCGGGAAACAGTCCCGACTATATCCTCTAAAAGGATATGGAGGCACCTAGAGGGTGTACTAGTAATAATGGAAGTACCAAGCTCAAAATTGCCGGCTGAAGAGGCGAGCTAGTCCACACAACAGTTGCTCTCCTTGTAGATGTGCCGGGTTTTGACAACCCAATTACGCGCAAGCAACTCGTTAACCCCCATGACAAGGGGGTTATGTGACATCATCCGTTGAATGAAAGAAGAAAGGACGTTAGCGACCTTGAGGGAGTCCAGTTCAAGTTCTACCTGACGACGGTCAAGATCCCATGCGAGTTGTAAACCGGTGAGCACTCCCCAAAGTTCTGCGAAGGTTGGAGAGCACCGGCCGATGTTATGCACAAATCCGCCAAGCCACGCTCCTGTGCTGTTGCAGACGAGGCCACCAGCTGTTGCAGCTGAGGCTGTTGGGTGGCATGCTCCATCTGTATTTAGTTTAACCCAACCAAGGGGAGGTTTGGACCAGCCTAGGAGGCGTGGCCGTCTAGGTTGAGGACTCAGAAGAGCTCGGCGTTGCCAGATTAACGTTGTGGAGAGCTGGTGAACATACTCTATGACTGCTTGTTTAGGGGACTCTGGCCTAGAGAAGTGATCCTTAAAGATGGACTTGTTTCTCCAGGTCCACAGGAACCAGCAAGTAACTCAAAAAATGATGGTCCAGTTGAAACCAGCTACCAAGTGGTGGTGAGGGAAGTTCGTAGCCAACCATTCCTGCAAAGATAGAGAAAAAAATCATGAGGGAGAAGGGGCAGGGAAAAAGTGCTCCACAGGTTGTGAGCAGGGTTGTAGTCCCAGACGACATGTAAGGCAGTCTCTTCAGCTTGACAATGGTGACATGCATTGTCGGTAGAGAGGTGCAGACAAACACGTTGTTGGTTAGTAGGAAGGCGAGCGTGAGACAGAAGCCAGAGGAAAGTACGGATACGTGGGGGTCCATTCCATTTCCAAATGGCTCGCCAGAGGCTGTCTGAAGATGGAGCCGGTAAGTCCATGATCATGGCATAAGTCGAGGCAGTGTGAAAACGGTCAGATTCCAAAGGGCCCCAGATTAACTGATTAGGGCCAAAGTGGGGCTGAGGAGGCAGAATCCTAGCAATAAGTAAGTAGATCGAGGAAGGAAGGATGGTTTGGAAAGCTTCCCACTTCCAAGCTCCGGAGGGGTCAGTAAAGTGGTGTACAGTGAGGTCGAGGTCTGAGCGAGGAACAGGTGCTGGCGTATAAGAGATTAGTGGGCCTTGATTCACCACCCATGGGTTGAGCCAAAAACGCATCTTGGTTTCATCATAGATGACCCATTTCAGACCTTTGAGCACATAGTGTTAGGTAGCTGTGATACTCCGCCAAACCATCGAAGCGCCCTTAACCTCCAACACGGTGGGGATGGTGGAGTTATTGAAGTTGTATTTCGCCAAAAGGACTCGGACCTAGAGCGAAGAGGGCTTAGAGACTAATGCCCAACCTAATTTAACTAAGAGGGCATCATTGGTTTCGTGAATTTTACGGAGACCCAGGTCCCCTAACTCTTTAGGTTGACAGACGCTATCCTAGTTGATCAGGTGCATTTTTCGCGAATCGGGAGAAGAGCCCCAAATAAATTGTCGCTTTAGTTTCTCGAGAGCATCGCAGAGGTCACGAGGGAGGCGGACCGTCTGCATAGTATACGTGGGAAGGGCTGAGATAACAACTTGAGACAGGGTGACGCGTCCTGCAAAGGACAGAAGATTAGCTGACCAGCCGGAGAGGCGTTATTGGGCTTTATCAAGGATATGTTGATAAGTGCGTCTGGTAACTTTTCCATGAAGGAGAGGCACTCTAAGGTACCTGCCGAGGTCGTGAGTCAACTGGAAATCCAGGTCCCTACTTAGTTGACGCGCCACCGGCCGTAGAACGTTCTTAAAGAAAAAGCATATAGATTTCTCATAGCTAACCCGTTGACCTGAAGTTGAGCAAAAAGTATTCAAAATGTCTCTAATAAGGTGAACTTGTTCAACCGAGGCTTCTAAGAATAAAAGGAGATCATCCGCGAAGAATAAGTGGGATAAAGCCGAACCCTGCCTACCAAGACGGATGGGCTTCCACCTACCCTGAGAGATAGAGTGACTGATTAATTGACCCAGTCGTTCCATACAAAGCACAAAGAGGAAGGGTATAAAGGGTCTCCTTGGCGGATACCACGGAAGGCCGAAAAGCTTACCCAAGTTTGCCGTTCCAATTGACTTGTATTGGTACTGAGGAGACACACTTCATGATGAGCTGGATCAAGGAAGCCGGGAGACCAATGTCTGTGAGAATTTCATTAATGAACTCCCAGGAAAGCCTATCATAGGCTTTCTCGAGGTCGATCTTAATAGCTAACATGCCTGTCTTGCCCGCCTTCCGCCGCATGGTATGAATGACCTCTTGCGCAATAATGACGTTGTTGGTTATCAATCGGCCCGGCACAAAGCTGCATTGGGTAGGAGCGATAAGGTGATCAAGGTGGGGTTTAAGGCGATGCACGATGAGTTTGGTAATTGCCTTATAGAGCACCGTACATAAAGCTATAGGTCGGAAGTGAGTAATAGACAAAGGGGAGGGAATTTTGGGGATCAGGACCATAATAGTGCGATTCAGCTCATCGATCCAAACTTCGTGTTTAAAAATTTGCTGAATGAAATGAGACACGGAGGGTCTGACTACCTCCCATTGAGATTGATAAAAGAGGGCTGGAAAGCCGTCAAATCCTGGAGCTTTGTTGAAGGCCATGTCAAATAATGCTGTCTTGATCTCGTCTGAAGTGATAGGAAGAGTGATGTTCGTGAGTGCTTAGGGGGGAAGATATGGGAAATGCCCCCTGAGCAGAGGCGAAGAAATATAGGGATGATCAGAAGTGTAGAGGTTCTGCAAGAAGTGTTTGACAATCTGTTGGATGCACAGGGGGTCTGAAGCGGTGTTGCCATTTTCATCTTTAAGAGTGGTGATGGTCAGCCTTTGCCGTCTCACCTTGGTGATGGTGTGGTAATATTTAGTGTTGCGGTCGCCTTGGCCCAACCATTCATTGTGCGAGTGTTGACGCCAATAGAGTTCTTCTTGGCAGAGAACTTGGTCGAATTCTGTGCGTAAATAAACATCAAGAGCGTGGAGGGAGTTCGTAGGAGTATCTTCCATTGCCTTTTGGATGCCTTGAAGGCGGGCTATAAGTCTTTTTTTCCGATGAAAAATATGACCGAAGCAAGTCTGGTTCCACAGTTGGAGTTTCTCGGAGGTTTCCCTGAGCGTCTTGGGGATATTAGTAAGGTTAGGAATCTAGCTGTCTGCTACGATGCTTGCAAAGTTGTTGTCTGTCAACCTAGCCGCAAGGAATTTAAAAGCTCGGGGCCTGGAAGGCGGGGGGTGCGAATGGGAAGGGTGACCAGGAGTGGTCGGTGGTCGGATTTGAGGAACAGCAAATGGGTCATTGGAAAGCCAACTGTCAGGAATTGGAGCAAAGAACTCGGTCTAGACGGGCCAGGACTTGTCCTCGTCGGCACGTGAATCATGGCCCGATGAAACCAAGGTCATGCAGCTTGCAGTCGTGGACACACTGCCGAAAAGGCCTAGTTATGACCGAATGGATTCGGAAGCCTCCACGCTTGTCCATTTGATCCAATTGGCGTTAAAATCGCCTCCCAAGATCCAAGGCTTAGTGGTGACTTGAGCGATAGAACGTAGATTGTTCCATAAGTAAGGTTGAAGGGAAGGGTGAGGGCTTCCGTAAATGGCTGTAAGATCGAAAGAACGTTATTGCCAAACAATGTTGGCGTGAATGAATTGTCTATGAGCTAATAAAATGCGGACCTCCATATCGGTATTCCAAAGCATCCAAATCCCTCCCGAGAAATGTTCCGCTTATACCCTGAAGGAATGAGAGAAACCTAAGCTGCGGATAACCTTCATTGCCCTAGGACCACTAATCCGTGGTTCAAGTAAGACCACAAGGAAAGGGTGGTGGATTCTGAGGTAATTTTTAAGGATGGGCTTAAAGGATTTGCCTCCCGCCCCCTGAACATTCCAAAATAGTAAAGACATGGAAACATAGAATAGAATAAAGCCCCAATTACGCTGGGGTGATTACCATTTCCTCCAACTGGTTCGGGTGGGGTATGGTGGCCTACAGTGGGTCTGACATCGGAGTGTCCTACTGAGAGTGTGAGACCGTGTCCGAAGGTGAAGCTGGACCGGAGTCAAGAGGGCGGGTTGGGGGCAGCAGATAATTAGGAGTGGGTGTGGAAGAGGTAGCCGGTATGGAGGGCTCATGTGAGTCCTCGTCTATGGTAACTGATTCCCTGTCTGCGGACGTCTGCATGTGGAAGGTGGGGTCATGATAAATCACCTCCTGGTGAGAGGGAATTGTAATGGCAACATGTTGAGGATGGGCCAGTGTGGGCTGCACAGGGGTTGGCTTTGGCCCGTCATGGACAGGGCTAGCATGGGATGGGGTGGAAGCAAGCTGGGGCTGATGAGTCATCTATGGGCTGGGTGTGGGCGAGTTGGGTTGGGTGGGCTTGGAGCGGGTTTTGGGGCCCGTCTTGTCTGTGGATTTTGCTCGTCTTTAAAAACTTGGCGTTTATTTGTGCTGGGAATGGCATCGAGGACGACGTGGGTGGGGGGCGCTTGTGTTCCTCGATGACTTGAAGAGAGTCGTTGGGTACAGGGGTGGTAACGTTGGTTGTCAGAACGGCAAATCTTGAGCCCCTCGATGATTCGTGATGGATGGAGCTTCGCCTGTCACTTCCTGAGTTTGTACCGTTATGGCTCGGGCGTCGAGGGCGGCGTTGGACCTGGATCCAAGGTCCATAGGTGTCGGCCTTACCGCCGGTTACCGAGAGAGCGGGGTGAGTGGCCGTGGTTTAGGCGGAGCTCTGGCCTTCGATGGAGGTGGATGGGGTTTATGGGGAGGACGGGGATTGGGATTTGCAATCGGTCGCGCCGTGCCCTACCAATCCGCAGGAGAGGCAGATCTGAGGTAATCCCTCATACGCAATTTTTATAACTTCACCGTCTAACTCTATCATAGAACACAAGGGGTGCTGATGTCGATTTCCACAGCGACTCGCGTAAACTTCCCTCGTTGCTAAAGTTGGGTTTGATCGTCAATTTTGACGATGCGTCCCACTAAGTTTCCCAGGGCTTGCAGGATGGAGGGATGATAGCAGGCCACTGAAAGTCCGGGGAAGCGGATCCAAGTAACAACGTGGGAGATTGTCCTCGATGATGGCCGAAATGTCGAGGTCCAGGGTTGGACCGAAAGGACGTGACCGGAGATCACCCAAGGTCCCTCAGTGAGAGCATACATATAATCCTCTTCTTCGACAAAATTGATTAGGTAAAAATCGTTGTCGAGGTCTATGATGTTCTTCGGTCCTTTAAGAGTCCACATTAAGTTCAGGCAGTTCTTTAGCATGTTAAATCCTATTTGCCGGTCGAGGAGCTTAACAATTACTGCTTGAGCCCATTGTTTATCAAGTTGGCCTCGGAAGGTATTTGACAGTTTGATTCCTATGCCATGTTTTCCAGGTATAACCGTAATGTCACCTTCTGTGGTCTCAATGGGGTCCTCTTCGGGCCAAGCTAGGTCCTGGTGGTCAGTTGCTATAGTTGTGCGACCTAAGATGGCGGCGCTGTAACTGTAGGAAGTGTGTGGTTGATGGGGTGTAGGGGGTCTTCCTCCCTTTCTCAGAGACGGACTTTCTTAGTTGTATGGCCATCAGAGTCGGTGGAGGTGAGGTTGCCCCCTGGTGGTGACTGGGAATTGTGGTTCATAGGTGAACAGTAACGGGGAATGCTTTCTTTCAATCTTCAATGATCTCTCTTTTCTTTGTATTGCAAGCTTCACAACGCGAATTCCTAATTTCCTTCTTTAATTTCTAGTTCTTGGTTATTCTTTTAGCTACTTGGAATTCTTACCTTCTCTACCTCCTTATCTTCTTCACTCTTTTTATTCCGAGACCATTCACTTATATAAACCTAGTTTCTTTTGAACCAAGAGTTTTTTTATATCTTTTTATATCATTTTAATAATGCTTTTTTTTAATTTTCAATCATGTTAAACCCTATCTTTCTTTAAGTTGCATAATGTCAATTTCTATCACAGCTCTCAACCAAACCTATCCTTTTTCTACTAGCCTCAAAACTTTAAACCCTTCTTCTTTTTAGGTCTATGTGTGCTCTAGTTATGTCCCCATCCTTAAAGCCCCACATACTTTTACTTCGCCCGCTACTTGCTTGATCTTATATCAACTAGTCCTTCCCATATTTCTCATCCAATCCAGAACGAGCAAGCGCTTGTTGAACCTCTGATCACTAAGCGTTCATGGATTAGGTCTTAGGCAAATTTTCCCTTTTAGATAAGCTTCAATGTTGTCCATCTATGCTCACTACAAAGAGCACTATAATCTTTCCTTTAATGGAAATACTTAAAAAAGAATCTTTCAAATGGAGCGTTACCTTTGTAGGATTGTCTATAGATAAACTTTCGATGTTCAGTTTGATGAATTCCTAAACCTTTATTACTAGAGAAAGATGAGACTGAAGGAATTATTTTTCAATAAAGAGAATGTTTTTCTCTTTAAGTTTGAATCAAATTTCTTCACTTAAAAGGTCTTGGAAGTAGGTCCATGACATTATAAAAAAAACCATTATTTCTTTAAAAATGGAAGTCTAGCATTTAGATGGATGGATTAAAACAAAAATGAATTCTGCTATGGATTAATATCCATAATGTTCCCTTGGAATATTAGTCCACTAAAAAGTTAATTCATTCTGGAAGTTATGTTGGCAGACCCTTATGTATAGATGAAGCAATGATTAGGATAAAGAGAAATAGTTATGTTATAATCTGTGTAATTGTTAAGGTCAATCAAGTTTTCCAAAGTTAATTCCTCTCATAAGGCTAGGAGAAAACGATGAAATGGTGGAAGACTTTATCATTATTCCTATCAATGAAGGCATAACTTGGAAAACAAGGAGAAAAAAACAGATACCTACTACCATGAAGTTTCAGAGAGATGATTTTCAAGAACTTAGCAACTTGACAAGCTCACACAAGAGAATTTTGACAATGTTGAAGAGCTTAAGGGAACTACAATAAAATAAACACAAGTGCAACTCTTGGAAAGAATTGATCTTATAGAATGAACAAAAGAGGTACATTTGGAGTTAGATATGGGAAATGGAACTTTTATAGTTAATATACAATTGAAAATTTGTCAAGTGGATGTGACCGTAGATATATACCCTCTCCTTTAATCATAAGATCTCTAATCTTGAAAGCATCGCAATTGATCAAGAAGGAGATCACGATACATGTTAAAGATTTCAAAGTTGCCATTGAAGAAAATCTAAAAGAAAAAAATAAAGCAATGGCTATAAAGCTCCTTCTTAATATCCATACTCGCCTAGATACGAGAGAGATTAATAACCTTAATAAACAATAAGTATTGTGTGATTACTTCCAAGGCATCAATCCTATTTTTTTAGGACTCTTAAAAACTAAACTGAAAGAAGAAAATTACAAGAAGTTAGAATTTTTGAAATAGAACTAGTTTGTTTTTTCAAAACATCAAGCTCAATATAATGGTGAATACTAAAATTTGTAACATCTTTTCCCAAAAACCCATCATCTTAGTCAGCATATATTCACAACTGACGCATTATCAATCAAAACCCTTGAGGTTGGTTTACCATTAACATAGGCTTTAATGTACCAAGGTCTTACATGTTAAGTCATATTGTCAACTGATTTCTCCAGCATTTCCTTCTCACAAATTCCTAAACACATGACTGACATAGATACTTTGTATTCCCTTTTCTTAAATAAATGTTCTATTTTCTTCCTTGAACTTTGGCTAAAAGAGGCAAGAAGCTTCATAGGAGAAATGACATATGAAAACTGAATGTGAATTTCACCTCCTGTGAAGAATTCATCAGTACTCTCATCTTGACTTCCAAATCAAGGTGACTTCCTATGAAATCTAAGGTTGTGTCTTTCCTTTATTTCATTTTACCCTTCTCTAGTAACTTCTACACGTTCTTTCTTATTTTTTAGGTCTGAAGCACTTTCCTCAGAAGGAATATGTCTTATAAAAGGTTACTTCCTCCAGATAAGCTTCTAAAAAAGGTGATGGCTTATTTCCTTTGAACCTGGTAGCATCTCTCAGTTGTTGAAGTTTTCTCTTTTAAGTTTTGGTTAGTGGCAGTAAGGTCTTGGGATGCCTCAGTAGATGTTATTAGTAGGATGGAGGCACTCAAGCTGGTACTACAAATTAAGATTGTCTACACTAAAGCAAGGAATTCGAACATAAAATCTTTGCTTGAAAATTTGAGTGAATTATGTCTTGTGGTTCCTTCTTACAATCTTTGCTTTCTGTTGGACTCTAGAAATCTGTCTACTCTCATTCTTAGAATTAACATTCAAACTATAGTTTGGAATGAAAATGCCAGTACCTAAATTCATGGCTAACACTAACCGATCCTCTATAATCTTTAGCTTCCTCTTGAAATCCAGCAAAAGTCGTAAATTAAACTTAGTAGCATTAGCAGTTGCAACCAGTGGAAATCGATCTTCATCTATTAGCATAGTGTGATCAACTCCAACAAACAATAAAACTCCTTTGTTAATTTGATCTTGAATAACGTTCTTGAATCTTTAGTATGAATTCGTAGGGTAACTGTATGTATTATGATACTTATAATAGTCCCTCTTTTAAATCTCTTCCTTTGTAAGAATTTTATATTCTAGCAGCAAAGTAATGAACTTTTCCAGAAACAAGAAATCAAAGATTTCCTCTGTTTTTGAAGTATCAAAAGTGTATTGAATTTGAGTGGTTGGTAGTGGTATTTTCCTTCTAGGTTAGAGTGATTTTTGTTCTAAAGCAAGATAAAATACAAGTTTTAGGGATATTAACCTCAGCCACTACCAAGTTATATGAACTTTTTTCCATAAAATAAGTGTCTACTAAACTTTTTTATGATATCCTTCTTTTTAAAGAAGTTTTTCTTCTTCAAACACTTTTGATATCAACTCATCGAAACTTTTTTCAAAGTTCAATATCGAGGTCCCTCTGAACCAACTTCTTGGACTCAGTCTTGGGGGATGCAATTCAATATCAACTTCTAATTCTCTTAAATTAAGCAATGAATATATCTACATTATCACCATTTTTTAGAATAACTTGAAACAATTTGGTTATATTAACTGTAGGTTCAGTTTAAAAAAAATTAAGTATGAAATGGTCTTTCCATTTCTTTCTAAAGAAGGTAGAATTCCTGGGTAATAAATCATACTAAGAAAAAGTCAAATATGTCAACGAATTTGAAAATATCAAAAACTTAAAATTGGCCAATTTGTCACACTTAGTAGTGAATCTAACAATGTGCTTAATAGTTGAATGGCCATCCTTCTCTAAAAACAAAGTAAACTCAAGAATTCTATGGTCATGAGGATAAGGATTCTTGCATTCAATATGCTCTGACTAAGGCTTATAGAATTCTAGGCGTTCAATATGTCTCATGCCAGGCCCATATGGCTCTTGAACAACTTCTCTAATATTTTACATATAAACTTGAAACCTCATTTGTGGAGGAGCAATAAAATAAACAAGATTATGATTTTAGCTAAAATGTAGCCCCCTAGGCCATAATTTGGTCTATTAGTTTTGAGTTCAAGACCAAATTCATATCTTCCAAGAACTTAGGGCCTGACTACCTATTAACCATTTCCAGAACTAATGGGTAAAGACACAACAAGAATATCGTCTCTTTTATGAGAAAGAACATATCTTCTTCCACAGATATAAAATTTAAGGACGACTATACTTACCAAATTCTATTGCATTTGGTGTAAGCAACCCCCTGAGCCCTTTAGAAGTTTACTCGCTATAGATGGAGAATTATGTCTAACAACTTATACTAAAGCAATAGCAAGTTTTTATATCTTTTTTGTTAATATTTTGATTGCTTCAGTCGACCAAATTGGACTTTAATTTTGAAACATCACTTGCCTATTCAACATTATTTCTTGTTGATAGTTGCAGACGTTTTGAACTGTCGCCAACTGGAGACTTAGCTGACGACGACACTACTTCTTCAAATTTTCAATCCTTTGGGATACAAAACCTTTGTTACCTACTGCAATAAGGACTTCTTTCCCTAGGGCTAGAGGCATAACTACTTTTTTTCCATTCCTCGTATATGATATTATATCCCATCGAGTGTGCCAAATTATTGATCACTTCTCTGATCAACTTAGAATTCAAGCACAATATGAAGCAATTTCCCCCAAATTGTGTCTGATTCTTATCAGAGATATAATTGGCTTTAAAAAACTTAGAGAAATAAGTTACCGAAGAGCTAAAGAGTTTTGGAATAAAATTTGATTATAAAAGATGAATGCATTTAGTTAAAGGATAAATACAAGGTGCAAAGAAAACTTGGGACGATGATAACATTCTTTTGTCTTGCTTCAGTTATGTGTGTTGTTTTTTATCCTCCTTTGTTTTGTCCTAATAGTATGCTTATAAACCTCTCTAAGCTTCAATCACCTCAAGTAGTTTTCCTATAACTGCTCAACTTCCAACTATCTTCTAATTTTGGACCACATCTTAATTAACTGCCTTCTACATGTTCCTCACGTTTTCAACTGTCCTGACTTCTAAATCCTATACTTCTTTACTAATTTCAATGCTCCAGAATTTACTAGGTAATGTTCTTAACTTCTGGAAATTCTAGCAACTGGATTTTTTAATCTTTCGGCTAAATGGACTAAATTTCAATTAGGCTATCAACAAATTCATACACAGTATTTGAGAAATGACAATTTTCGGGAATTGAATCTAAAAGCTAACACCTTTTGGACTATGTTAACCATTCTTAAGTTGATGAAGTATGTTAGATTGGAATTCAAAACTAAACTTGAGGATGATAGCTCTACTAACTTTTGATTTTAAAATTAGAGCAATATAAGGCCTTTTTGCTGCATCAGTGAGCTCCTTGGGCCTTATACGAATTATCTCAAGAAATGCAACTATCCAAATAGGCCATGGGGGATAATCCTTAGAAAATAAATATTAGAACATAGTCTAAAATTTTAAAGCATACCTTAAACTACTTCTCCAAAGGATAAAATCAATTGGATGAGACATGCTTCAAGTAAATTTACAAATAGTTTTGTAACTAATTATTAAGACCTTGAGGCTTTAGATTTAAATGAAGCAAAGTTGTGTGGTTTAAAAGCTCTCCCAAAGCTCTCCTTTACACTCTAGCTAGTTGTGTGGTTTAAAAGCTCTCCCAAAAATCTCCTTTACACTCTAGCTAGTGATTAAGAAGAGATTGGCTAGGCTGATTGTAAGGAACGGAACCTAAGAATCTTTCAAGAAAAGGATCATATCCTCACTTATTAATTGATACATGTGATTAGAGAACAATTTTATCATTCAAAATATACACATTATAAACAATAGTACTTCAGTTATTGATTAGTATGAAATGAAAATGCCTTTCATTGTTTAAGAAGAGATGGTTAATGCTTTCTCCTTTCGTTATGCATTAATGTTCATTTGTAACTCTTTTGGAATTTTTTATTAATCAATTTTATTCAATTTTGTTTAAAAAAAGTTCCTCTGTGAATAACAGTTGTTTTATCAAGTAAGTTCAAATCAAATAAATATCATTTCTAAGATATAAAAACTAATATAATATAGTGAAAGTAAACACAATAATTACTCTAATCAATTAAACTATTTTATTACAAAAATATGTAACTAAAAATATTAAAATATTCATAGATAATATATCATTGGTACTTAGATGTCAATTAAATAAAATTTTCAAATTCAGAAGCAACCATGTTGTATGATCAAACAAATTTATATACATTTAAAAATAAAAGCTAAATATAGAAGTCAAAGTAGAACTTTAAAAGTGAAATCAAACCACCTCTAGTTAATGATTGAAAATGATTAATTATTGTGCAGGCGCATCCATTTTAGAGAGTAATCTTCCTAACTTTCAGTCTCAATCTAATGCATTTCTCTGTAAGGATGTCTCGTCTTAAGTACATCAAACAAAGATTTGGACTTGTTCGAGGGAAATGTTGAACTCCTTCATCAGTGAATCAATATGCCCACACCATCAATTTTTTTTACACGGGGATATAAGGATGACAATGAACTAGCTCAGGCACATGCTCAATTAAAAACACTTAAGTCTCAGCTCAGTTGGCCGGACTAGGCATAGCATGCTTTACACTTAAATCTTTAACAAGCATGCATCCTTGAACTTAATAGTATAGAAATGGTTGATGTAACTGGGTACTTACCTTGATATAAAAATATAACTAGTACGCACAGACAGAGTGGCGTTGTTTTTATTACATATATATTTCATAGATACGAGATCTTCTTTCTGTCTTTTATATTTTGGTATCTGAAGTGATGAAATTACTTACTGCCTCAAGCTTTCAACAATGTACGCTGCATACAGGTCCCTGCAGCCATACATATTTTATTAATTCAATCTGAATTAGCAAGAGATGGGTTCAATATTACTCACATTGAATATTTGATGGCTTCCACCGCAGCTTCAGCTGGCAGGAAGTCTTCCACGTCAACTTTCTTGTTCTCGTTTTTCTTGTCTGTTATCAGCAGTTAAGGTAAAAGAATACTAGTTACTCAAGACCAAAATCATGAGTTACTTCCATGAAAACCACTGCATTAATATAAGTGGATACAGTCCTCAAAGAAACGGCGGATTTCAGCCAGGCGATGAGGGGCAAGCTCTTTGATGTCCTTATAATGGCGGAATTCAGGATCATCAGCACATACTGCAATAATTTTGTCATCCTTTTCACCCTGAAATGAACATTGCGCTTAGTGAATTCTTATGGGAGACAATAATAGGAGATCCTGGAGGGAAATTTTATAGATTTTCATTGCAAGTTTCTGTTATTCACATTAAAAATAACCAACTGTCAAACATCATTTGGAAACATTGATAAATCCATCAATTATAATGTTCTCAATAACAATCTTTTTGGCTGTTATCCAAGTGTATAAGTCAAGTGGGAGGATGAACACATTCTACCTGGTCAATCATGGGCATTAAACCAATGGCACGGGCACGAAGGAAAGAACCAGGCAGCACAGGCTCCTGTGTAAGAGGAAAGACGATGATTAATATAGTTTAACCAAATATAGAGACATCGCAATTTCACGCTGAGACAACAGTCAAAGAAAAACATTACCTGCATCAGTATCAGAACATCCATAGGATCACTGTCCTCACAAATAGTTCGTGGGATAAAACCATAGTTGTGTGGGTAAACAACTGATGAGTAGAGAACACGATCAACCTATTTTTGAGAACCAATCATTATTACTCTCATTTGACATAACACGTGACCAAATTTACAAACATGCAAGCGCCACAATAACATGTAACAAAATTTGTGAAACAAAGGGAGCAATATTGCAATACACCAGCTGAAGTAATGCCAAAAGACATCACAACATCTTCAGAAGTTTTAGCTCAAGTTACTAAATCTACAAAAATCTAAGACACCATGGTCATAGACTCGCATGGTTGGAATGATTTTAAATCCATTAACAACAGTAAATGGCATCCCCAACCATTATTTTCTGGGTAGCAGATTTAAAACAAACATACCTTAAAAAAGACAGATGAGAAACAAGATCATCGGCAATCTGCCCTAACACATAAAGTATACTAAAATATTCTCACAAAATAATACTTCCATAAATGAAAATGAAATTAAAAAAAATCTATCATGGCATGTTACATTCAGCAAAAGAGTAAACTGTGACACGAATTAAGATGGAGGGCAAAAAGAAGGGAAAAGAAAGATTATACTTTTATGAGCCCACTTGTCTTGTCAAGTTCATATTTGACCTTGCCGCCTTTCCCAATTTCCACTACCTGCCATTCAGGCTCAAATTAGTTCTTCATGCAGTGGCCAACCATGAAATACAAAGAACTTTAACCTTGATAAATCTGCAGTCATGTTATGTGACAGCTAAAGTCCTATCTAGCTTATATAAAACTATTTACATTAGTTTCATAACTTGCAATCCAGATGGAAGACTCAAGATGCCTGGACAGGTGACTTTAAGGCACAAAATGAGGAGACAACAAAAGTGTTCCCTTCAATAATGCAACAACCAAAATCCAAGGAAAACCAAACTTACACAGTTGAAAACCAACGGAGCACCCGGCCCTGAAAATGTCAAAGATCTCATGTCATTAGTGTTAGATGTAGAAATTGAACAGGTAGCAGGTTTTGAAGAATAGCTTTGGTATGTAGCAAAAGAAAAAGTTACCAATTTCCAAATCATGCCAGGGATGAGCAGCAACAGATCTACGTGACATTGATGAAAGGATCCTTTCATTGAGGACAGGAGGATGTCCGTATGGCATCACAATTGTTTCTTCGCCATTGTTAGCCATGCTGGCCTTTCACTGCTTTGAAACAAAAGATAGCAGCGATTCAGCCACTCCGAGAATACATCTTATGAATATACCTTCATTAGCCACAGACGATAGTTGATATATGCGTCACCCTCGTTGTTCAACAGTAACGAATTTTTTAAAATCTCGATAATTGATTCAACATAAGCAGTAATCACATGAAAAATATTAGCAATAACATAGCTAAACTTTTCAGGATGTTAAACAAGGATCAAATTTTGGTATAAATTCGAAAGCACAAAATCAGCAGGAGCCAACGACCAGAGGGTCTTGCCCTTGCAAAACGATTTGCAGTTAAAAGCAAATCTACCAACACATGATAGCTAAGCAACATGACCGGAGCCTGAAGATTCGGAACTCATTAAATAAACAGGAACCCTATTGTTTTCCGTAGTCTAGCGCAGTTCAGAAACACACGATAGGACAAATCCTAGTAAAAAGAGCAAGCAAAGAACAGTCTGAAGTTGTTCAAGACAAAGCAAAGGCGTTAAACTAGCGAACTCAAACTCTTCAAGATCCAAATTTCATCAAGCGCATCATCAAAACTATAAGAATCAAACAACACTAATACTCTACTATTGGCCGGACTACATTCCGTTAAGAAATTAACAAAAGAAGTACACAGATAACACTAAAAAGACAAGCCTCAATAAGAGGGGCACTCGTCAAACAAACTGATCAACTCTCCGAGAGAACGAAAACCCAGATAGAAATTCAAAGGAAGATCCAAGATTAAAAAATGAAAAAAGAATGTTTCTTGGTACATAGATTAAAGGTAAAAGGAAGAACCTACAGAGAGCCCCCGAAGTGAAAGGAAGGCTTGAAGATGAGAAAAGATTATGTAGTAATGTAAATGCGATGACTTCCGTTACGTAGCGAATATGTGGAGTAAAGAGACCAATAAAGAGCAAAAGGTTTGCTTTAGTAATGGAAGGTGAAAGAAGGAAGAAAAGGCACCGTCAGTTCGTGTACACAGTTTCAACGGCCAGTCTTCCGCCACCCGTGACCGTAGGATGCGAATGAGGTTTGTATGAATGAGATGATGCGTCGAGGACACATGTTCTCTGGAATTAAGTGTATTCTTCAGTTTACAGAATACGAGCATGAGAAGGGCAGGTATCGAGTCTTGGGAAAATGACCTTTAAGACTTGAATGAATAAAGTCTTAGGGGGTGCTTGTTTGAGGGGAATGAAAAAAAAAGAATGGATATGGAATGAAAAATTAAGTTTGATAAGGAGGTATCATTATAGAGGTATTATTTTCATTACCCATTTTTGGGTAATACTCCATTCCCCTCCTAATATAGAGGAATGGGTATGATTGTTTTATAAAGGTATGGTTCTTATAATTAATTATCATATAACTAATTAAAATATAATTATTAATTAATTAAAATATTGTAATTAATTTAACAACAATATAAGGGTATGGTTCTTATAATTAATTAACATATAACTAATTAAAATATAATTATTAATTAATTAAAATATTGTTATTAATTAATTAT
>JANIJH010000225.1:12229449-12246797 GCA_024520975.1 Erythroxylum areolatum | reverse complement strand
ATTGATTGGAAGAGCATGGATTGGTTGTTTACCAAACATACTTTGGTATTTTTACTTATATCTTGAACTGTAGAGCTCCGATTGAGATGATTATTATTTCAAAATAAACTAGATACATGGAGCTAAAATTATGTTGAAGAAGTCAAATTGTGATTTTGGTGTTTGACTGGTGTAGGCACACTACTCTTGTGGGATGATGGCTAGTGAGGGTTTTTTGAAATAACTCTTCAAGGTAATATGCACAGTCACGTTTTATGATATTCGAAACGATAGTTGGGCTCCGAAAATAGAGTCCATCATGTTTGGTATCAGAGTAAGAGTTAGGTTTCGGAATCGGTGACTAACAGAAAAAGTATTCACTATAATAGTGGATAATGCAAGTTCAAATGATATAGTTATTCAATACTTGAGAAAAAGAATTAATAGTTGGAAGGGTGGTGTGTTGAAATGTGAGTCTATACAAATGAGATGTGCTGCACACATCTTAGGTTTAATTGTGAAAGAGGGCTATTAGAATTGGGTGATTCAATCATTAGGATTCGCAATGTAGTGAAATATGTTTGGTCTTCTCCTGCTAGAATGGCAAAGTTCAAGTCTTGTATAGAAAAAGAGAAAATAGACAGCAAGAGTATTGTTTGTCTAGATGTTGAAACAAGATGGAATTCTACTTATTTAATGTTAGAGTTAGCTTTGAAATTTCAGAAAGCATTTGATTTATTGGAGAGTCAAGGTTCTAAGTATGTTGAAGACCTTTCTGAAAAGAAGAATAGCAGAGGTGAGAATAAAAATAATAAAGGTTCTCGTAGTGAAAGTGATTGGGAGTACGTACATAACTTGTTGCCTTTTCTTTCTATCTTTTATGATGCTACTTTAAAGTTGTCTGGCTCTCATTATATAAATGCTAATGAGTACATGAAAGAAATTTTTGGCATTGGGATGGCTATTTCAAAGAGATGTGGACTTGGTGATTTTAGTGCAAGAAACATGGCTTTGAGGATGAAGAACAAGCATGATAAGTATTAGGGAGATGTTAATATCAACTGCATATTATTTATTATTGTCGTTCTCGATCCACGCAACAAATTGAAGTATGTGAACTTTATGATTGGTAAAGCATATGATGATTTCAAATCTGAGCAATTGTGTAAGAAAGTAAAAAATCACTTTAGATTTGATGTTTGATTTCTACTGATCCTCTATGTCTTTTCCTGTTGCACAATCAAGCGTCCAATCTCAAGCTTCAAGTGATATGGAAGTTGATAACGTCAAAGATGTTGCAGCATTTTTGGATAATATTTTTGAAGAGCAGGAAGCTAGTTAAGTAAGTGGGGAAATCAAAAGTAAGCTAGATAAATATTTAGCTGAAGATTGTGAACCCAAAGACAAGAGTTTCAATGTCTTGAGTTGGTGGAAACTAAATTCTACTAAGTATCCAGTGCTTGCTTCAATGGCTCGAGATGTTTTAGCTATGTCTGTATCTACTGTTGCATCTGATTCGACCTTTAGTACAGAAGGTCGAGTGCTTAATTTATTTCGTAGCTCTTTTACTTCAAAGATGGTGGAGGCTCTTGTCTATGGACAAGATTGATTGAGAAAATCACAAGCTCCTCTTTACGTGGAAGAGAGACTTGAAGAACTTGAGCAAATTAAATCAGGTAATCTAATTTACTTTACCTTGTTTTAATATACAAATAAATTAAAAATTCTTTTTTCAATTGAAAAAGAAATAACGAGTCTAACTCTTTTTATTCTTTATTTTCTACAGATGTGGCTTCATGTATAACAGTGGATCATCCTACTATCTTATTCGAAGAATAATTGTTTAATAATTTATCTATTTTTTCTAGTATGGATCTTTTATAAGACATTGTTTGGCTTATTTTTACTTTGCTTGGGTTCAGCATATTGGATTAATTTTTGATGGATTTTATATGCATATTTTATGAATAATTTGTATATGTTTTCACCCATTATTTTTATAATTTTTTGTCATATATATTGATATGAATAGGTTATAGTTACCCTGAGAATCGAACCTGAAAATAGTTTAACCGATCCTATAGGTTCTTTAGGTTCAGGTTCAGGTTTGTGAAATTGCCGAACCTGACATTCAGGTTCAGGTTATTTATGAATGGATTAGGTTACCCTACCATAAACACCCCTAACTGTGGGTTATGTTTTTGCATTATAGGAAATGAGATTTGGTTTTAGATATATGCAATAACCAGACATGAAGTAGCAATCATCAGGACAAGTAGTCTGGTCAACATCATAGTAGGATTGAAGGGAGAGTGAGGGTAGTTTAATGAAATGGATGCCAAAAGAAGTGGTGGAATGAAGATACCGCAAAATTCTTTTGACAGTTGACTGATGAGTGTCAGTAGGAGAATGTAAGAGTTGAGAAACTTTGTTGACTAAAAATTGGATGTCAAGGGCACTGGCAATATTACGATACTCAGTGGGATCAAAAAGAGGAATGCCATGATTTTTGAGGAGCGGAAGGGTGAGGGTGATCGTGGTCAGGACACGTTTAGAACTTTCAAGGTTTGTTTGAATGAGAAGGTATTTGATGTGTAAGTAATCCAAAAGATGTAGCTTTAACTTCAACTCCAAGGAAGTGATGAATAGGTCTCACATCTTTTATAGAAAAAGCAGAGTTAAGATCATGACTTAGAGATGAAATAGAGGAGGAAGAAAAATTAGTAATCAAAATATCATTAACATAAACTAACAGAAAGGTTGTATGAGACAAGGTTTTGTGAATGAAAAGAAAAGAGTGAAATTTGTATGAGATAAAGTTAAGTTGTAAGGCCCCAATAAATACCTTAGAACATAATAGTATATTTAGGGTGTATTAAAAAGTGAACATAAAGAATTAAGTGTATCTAAGCAAAATAAGGCACATAATGGTAGTTAATTTAAAAGATAGAGGAAAATTGGTAATTTCTTCATTTAGACATGGACATTAATAATTATATGTGAAAGATGGACTATAATGAAACCAATGGATGATTTTATGTGTCAATGTGGGAACCAAAGGAAGAAGAAGGACCAAATGTGTAATTTTGCCTAAAATCAACATATGGTCTAATGGGATTGAAACATATATCTAAGACTAGAAACTTCATGAAAAAGGAAGCAGAAGAGAGGGGAGAGGGTGTATGTAAGGTTTTTATCTCTAGATTTTTCTCATCTCATCTCCTCTCCCTTCCATCTCCTTAATCACATCATTTTGCATAAGGAATCAAGCTAATCCTAGGTGAATATTAAGGTAAAAGTTTGTGATTTTTCTTCTCACCATCGTCTTTCTTGCTTTGCTTATGAAAAACTAGAATTATAAGGTTGGATATGGGATTGAGATATGTATTTATGGTATTCTAGTTGGTGAATCAAGCAATGCTAAAGGGGAAGAGAAGGAAGAGAACTAAAAGAAGAGCTAATTGACAAATTTCAAGGTTTGGGATTACATTTAGTTAATTTCTGTATGTGTACATATTTTAATTTGTATAAAGATTGATTTGGACATGGAATGGTTTCTGGAATGATGTCTTGGTGTTACTTTGCATGGAATTGGTTGAATATGACAAGAGAGAGTAATGTTTAGTGAAATTTTCTCTTAGGTTCTTAGTTCCCCTGAGCCAATCCCATTGAGAGAGTAATGTTTAGTGAAATTTTCTCTTAGGTTCTTAGTTCCCCTGAGCCAATCCCATTGTTTTAGCCATAAATCAACCTATAAACCTTCAAACTGGATGATTCTAATTGGAGATGAAACTTAAGATATATAATTAAAAATCTCTAGAAGAGACTTAGACTTAATTTTGGCTTTATGACATTGAAAATTGAAATAAAAAATAGTGATATGATTTTGCCCCTATATTGGAGCAGCTTGTGATGTTTGGTGCTTATCTTATGGTTTAGAAGTCCAAATGGTTTGTTTTAATGCTATGGAAACTAAATATATAGGGAGACAAATGTTTAGAAGACATTAAAACCTAAATTGAATGTTTTTTATGTGAAAATTACAGAACAAGTGGAGACTGTCATATAATTTGTTTTTGGACTGATTTGTTTGCCTATTTTTAGACCCACCATGGGCTTAGCATAAATTTCACCATTTTGAGTTTTTCACTTCCATTTTTTTACCGAATCATATATTGGAATCTTTTTGAAGGTTTAAGAAACTTTTTATACACCTAGAAATAAATAAAATATGACCTATCATATGTGAATTAGGTAATTAAATATTAGAATTTAAGACTAAGCATAACGCATGATAAAGAAAATTTACATGTACATAGATGATTTGTATGCATATTTATTGCTTATATGTGTGTAGTATAACTATACAAGTTCACATACTAATTTTGTGAAGATAATTAAGTACAATTTAACATGTTTTATATTTAAATAAGGTATAGGAATTTATATACTAGAATTATATGAATGTACCTAAAGAAATACAACTAAACAAAACATATACAAAATAAATCATACGAGTACTTGTGCTTTGAATACTATCCTAATGGTGATAAGTTATCACTTGCATGTATAAACTTTAAAAAATATTTTATGTTTTTAAATGAATATCATGTGATTTGTCAATATATTAATTATGAAATTGGCAAATGATTAAAAGAAATGTTACAGTGCCTGCTTCATTATCTTGGTGATGGATAGATAGGCATGCCTGTAGGGTTACACTGCAGCTAGTACAGTTTGACTACAAAATGTAACATCCCTTATATGGAACCTACAACCAACTACACATGACACCCAAATTCATGGCATACAATTCTATTCATTTATAGGATTGTCATCACTTATTTATCTATTCGTTGTTGTACATATACATATTACAAAATTTCATATTTTTTAACATTATTATTTAAAAGTAGTATTACATCATTATATTTATATGGTAATCCAAAAGAGATATTACACACAACTTAAAATTTTAATTACAAACTATTAAGAAACTACAATTTCCTTCATTACATAACATCCATTCTTTAATCAAAAGACACATCTAAAGATACTTTTACTTCTAACAGTTGGCCTTGGTCTCTGCAGATGATCCCTGTGCCTTACTCGTATTACTTGAATCTACATGGATTAACACCCGTGATAAGTTTGAAAGCTTAGTGGGGAAATACTTAGTTTGGATGACCACTCATATCAATCATTTGCGAAAATACACACATTCATGAATATCATAAACTTATGTAAACAATGATGAAATAATTAAGCAAAGTACATAACACAAATATGCTTCAACCATATGTCATAAATTTACATTTATAAGTCAAATATTGATTTCTAAAGCTCATTAATACAAATTATTCATATTATCATATTGTATCTCTTATTTATAACCGTTTAATTTCTTTTATGTGTTAGGCTTGCACATTCTTGTGGACGTGGATAATGGGAGCTATAGATATCCGAAGATATCAAACTGTGTATACTTGAAGTCATCGAACTATAAATACCCGGAGCTATCGAACTGTGGATACCCAGAGGCATCGAAATGAAGACATCGGTGGTGTCAAACTATAATAACTGCACTATAACCCTATAGGCATGTCTATCTATCCATCACCAAGACATTGAAGTAGGCACTATAATATTTCCTTTAATCATTTGCCAATTTCATCATTAACATATTAACAAGTCGCGTGATATTCATTTAAAATATGTTTTTAAGTTCATACATGCAAGTCATAACTTATCACCATTAGGATAGTATGCAAATCACAAGTACTCGTATGATTTATTTTGTTTATGTTTTGTTCATTTTTCTTTCTCTAAGTACATTCACATAATTCTAATATATAAATTCCTATACCTCATTTAAATATAAAACATGTTAAATTGTATTTAATTATCTTCACAAAATTAGTATGTGCACTTGTATAGTCATACTACACACATATAAGCAATAAATATGCATACAAATCATCTATATACATGTAAATTTTCTTTAGCATGCATTATGCTCAATCTTAAATTTCAATGTTAATTACCCAATTTACATATGGTAAGTTATATTTTATTTATTTCTAGGTTTATGAAAAGTTTCATAAACACTAAAAAAAGGTTCCAATATGATTCGGTAAAAAAAAGGAAGCAAAAAACTCAAAATAGTGCAATTTGGGCTAAGTCGTGGGTCTAAAAATAGGTAAACAAATTAGTCTAAAAACAAATTACATGATGATCTCCACTTGTTCTATATTTTTCAAGTACATAAAATTCAATTTAGGCTTTAAGGTTTTTTGAACATTTGTCTCCCTATATCTCTAGTTTCCGTATCACCAAAGATAGACCATTTGGACTTCTAAACCATGAGACTTGCACCAAACATCACAAGCTGCTCCAATACAGAGGCAGCATTAGGTCACCATTTTTATCTCAATTTTCAATATCATAAAGCCAAAATTAAGTCAAAGTACATTCTAGAGATTTTTAGTTATATGTCTTAAGTTTCATCTCCAATTACAATAATCCAATTTGAAGGCCTATAGGCTTAGGTATGGCCAAAACAATGGGGTTGGTTTAGGGGAACCGAGAACCTAAAACAGAATTTCATTAAATGTTACTCTCTTGTCATATTCAACCAATTCCATGCAAAGTAACACCAAGATATCATTCCAGAAATCATTCCATGTCCAAATCAATCTTTTTACACATTTAAATATGTACACATATAGACATTAACTAAATGTAGTCCCAAACCTTGAAATTTGTCAACTAGCTCTTCTTCTAGTGCTCTTCCTTCTCTTCTCCTTTAGCTTTGCTTGATTCACCAACTAGAATACCACAAATACATATCTCAATCCCATATCCAACCTTATAATTCTATCTCTTCATGAGCAAATCAAGAAAGATGAAGGTGAGAAGAAAAACCTCAAACTTTTACCTTGATTTTCACCTAGGATTAGCTTGATTCCTTATGCAAAATGATGTGATTAAGGAGATGAAATAAAGAGGAGATGAGAAGAGAAAATTCTGGAGATGAAACCCTCCATACACCCTCTCCCTTCTCTTCTACCCCCTTTTTCATGAAATTTCTAGTCTTAGACACATGTTTAAATCCATTGGACCATAAGTTGATTTTTGGCAAAATTGCACATTTGGTCCTTCTTCTTCCTTTGATTCCCACATTGACATATAAAATCATCAATTGGTTTCATTCTAGTCCATCTTTCACATATAATTATTCATGTTCATGTCTAAATGAAGAAATTACCAATTTACCCCTATCTTTTAAATTAATTACCATTATGTCCCTTATTATGCTTAGATACACTTATGACTTGTTTGGTTGAGTGGAATAGTTATTCTATTACTAATGTATTCTTGATGAATAGTAATTTCTTTGTTTGGTTAGAAAATAACATATAAAATAACTAATCTTGAGTTTAGTTATTCATATACTTTGAGGAATAGCTAAAGATACCTCCCTCTATCTTTACCTATTCTGTGTTTCGTAGAATAGGTAAAGACAACCTTTCTCCCTCATAATAATAATAATAATAATAATAATAATAATAATAATAATAATAATAATAGTAGTAGTAGTAGTCGTAGTAGTAGTAGTAGTAGTAGTAGCAGCAGCAGCAGCAGTAGTAGTAGTAGTAGTAGTAGTAGTAGTAATAATAATAATAATAATAATAATAATAATAATAATAATAATAATAATAATAATAATAATAATAATAATGGAGATTATAATGGATATTTTGGTCTTTTGTTAGTTATTCATTTGTCATTCTAAATTTATGTTTTCAAACCAAACATTCGCATACATCATCTTTAGAAATTCATAGGAGTAAACCAAACTAAGTAATACTCGTTCTGTTATATTCCTCATTTATTCTATTCCTTAAAATAACCATTATATTTCTTATTTAATTCCAGCAAGTGAACCAAACACCCTGTTAATTCTTTATGTTCACTTCTTAATTCACCCTAGACATACTATAATGCTTCTAGTGTAAATATTGTGGCCTCATATAAGTTCTCGGAGTTTTAAACTTAGATGATGAAACTAAGATCTCGGGGCTTGTTTGAGACCATAAAGTGCTTCGTAAAAGTTATAAAACATAGTAAGGAAAATGATGATCTATGAAACCAGGAGTTACTAAGTTATGAAAACTAGTTCTTTGAGGTGACCATAAAGAAACACTTTATTGACATCAAGTTGACAAATTGACCAATTATTGAAAAGAGCAAGAGTAAGGATAAGATGGATGGTGGTGCATTTGACAACAAGGTTAAAAGTGCTAGTGTGGTTCATTTTCATTGTTTGATGGTATCCTTTAACAATAAGGTGGGCTTTATAGCTCTATACAGAGTCATTAATTTTTTGTGTGTAAAAAACTTATTTGCAACCTACAATATTAGCATTAGGTGGAGGGGAAATAAGAGACCAAGTGTGATTGCCATGGAAGATAGTGAACTCATCAAGCATAGCTTGTCGTCAGTGGAGAAATTTGATGGCTTATGTGAAAAAGGTTGGATCAGATGGAAGGGAGTGAAGCGTGGTAGAAAAGGTGACATAATCAAAGACAGTTCATGCAATGTGAGTGTGATCGTGTGATCATGGGATGAGAGGAAGGAGGTGGTTCAGAGGTAGAAGCTTAGAGGGAGTCTTTGAGGGAAAGGGGGAAAGAGGAAAGAGTAATGAAATGAGGGGATGAAAAATGGAATGGGGGTGGGTTTTTGTAGAGAAAGGAGTTTTTTAGGAAACAAACAAGATGAAAGATGTAAATTTTAGGAGTAATTGGTTCTAAGTAGTAATAGCCTTTATAGTGAGATGGATAACCAAGGAAGACACATGAGTAGAGCCTAGAAAAGAAAAAAAAAATACAACTAAAAACATGAAGGTGAGAAAGAGAAGGTGAAGTGTGAAGAAGAATTTCATGTGGGGATTTATTATGAATGACGTGTGGTAAAAGATTAATAAGGTAGGCAGTAGTATAAAATGCTTTAAATTAGAAAATTTTAAGAAAAGAGGCATGATGAAGAAGTGTAAGTCTTATTTAAGTGATATGGCAAATTCTTCATTCAGCAAAACCATTTTGATAAGGAGTATAAGGGCAGAAAATATGAAATGTAATCCCATGAGAGGTTAGATAGATGTAAAAGGTGCTTTTGACGAGTTCAAGTACTCCATCATATTGAAAGTTTTTAATGATATAAATAAAAGAGTCTCAGTAGTATTTTTGGAAGTTTGAAAGTAGAGTAAGGCATGTGATTTCTGAGTTAAGGGAAAAATCCATATAAAGCGACTAAAATCATATAAAATCATAATAAAGTAATGATAATTAGAAAATGAGATAGATAGTGAAAGTCCCACAAATGTCATAGTGAATAAGTTGTAAGGGTTATGTACAGTTACGAGACAAGAGAGGAAAAGAAAGATGAATATTTTTTCTTTGTAGATAAAAAGTACATGGATTAAAAACATTGGATTTAATGCAAAAATTTAGACAAACTAAAGAATGTAGATTGACATGGATGACCTAGACATTGATGTTATAAGTCAAGTAAGGTATAAGAGACCGTAAAGGCAATACTATTTCTTGAAATGCAAAGGAACTTTCATTATATAGAGATTATTATGGATGGGTCTTACGAGGAGTAGTATTTTAGTTTTAAGGTCCTTCACAATATAACTAGAAGGATTAGATTCAATAAGAAAAGAATTATCAGTGACAAATTTAACAATAGATAATAAATTATTAGTAAGATAAGGAACAATTAAAATGTCACAAAGTTAAATAGGAAGGGAACTAGTACAAAGATTAGAGGTACTAATAAAAGAAATGGAGATAGTATGTCAATTACTGACAAATGCTTGATTCAAACCATCATAAGGTAAGAATATTTCCACAGGTTGATGATCACAGGTCATGTGGGTAGTGCCTCAAGTGTCATGTATCTATTTTGATATATTGCTAGAGGTAAACTGTGAAGTACCTTGATTAGGCTAAATATTCATGGTAAAAAAGGCTATTGCAAAGATATTTGGATTATGTGTTGGTTCATATTGCCGATTTTTGGATTTAGAGTATCTAAAGCGATGGGCTGCAATATGTCCCTACTTTCAAAAAATCTGACCTTGGATCTAAAAAAATTATTATTGGGCCTTTGTTGATATTAGACTTGGTTATTAAAGTGATTTGTGGCAGAGAAATTGGGCTAGTGAGTCAAATTAGGAGGGTTGCATTTGTATTAGGTCCATTTGAGTTAAATAAGGAGATCAAGCCCAATGACCCATTTGTAATTAATATTATATGTAATAATTAAAATTATATAATTTATCTTTATTTAATATTTGTAATTAAATTAATAATTATTAATAAATATAATTAAATTTAAATATCTTCAAAATACATAAATTTCTAATAAAATTTTGATGCAATAAAATATATTCAAAATAAAATTTAATTTGTAAATTATTTATTTTAATAAAATAATATTTTTATTTATAATTTATTAATGAATATTATAAGAGATTAAATAAATTTAATTAATTAAAAATATTTTATCTTTAAGTTTTATCTAATACTTAACTATCACTATTAATAAAAATATAACTACATTAATATTAACAATTAAAAAGTTTTGTTTATATTTGAAATTAAAATAATAAATAAAAAATGAAAACTAAAAACTATAACATAAAAATAAAAATAAAAAGTAGAAGTAGAACGAACCCTATTGACAAATACTATAATATCAGAAAATACATGAGACTATTAACATGCGTTACCAAAATAGAAAGAAGTCCCAACTCCTGCGAGCTTCATTGAATGTGAATACTGGGTTAGAGTGAATAGTTTGTGGAGTAAATACGGGGTTTCAGTCTAATGCTGATTGACGTAAGACTTTTGAAGCGAACACTAATCATTCTCCAATCGAAAAGAAAGTTATTTGTTTTGATATCTTACAGTGAAATGAATTTAATGGAAACTCATTTTTCCAGGCCAATAATACATTACAATTACAGATTTTGTTCTGCAGAAGTTCCCTTTTTCCAAATGGCAAAGTAGAGGTCATTCATGGGAGGATGCAAGTGTCTCCAATGCTAAGTTTCACTTCCAGAAAGATCAACTTCATGCGGAGATCCACCTAGATTTTCTAATCATAAAGCAGCTCTACAGGGACTACTCGTAATTATGACTGGCAGAACTCCTTCTGTGTATGCTCATGAACTTGGCCACAAACTCTGCACAAATAGAGTGCACGATCAATCAACTACTCGTATGAAGGAGACCGATTAAACTGAGATTTTCATTTTTAAAGATGGGATTGAAGAACGAAGCGTGGATACTTCTTGTAAGTGTATAATTTTCGGTGTTCTCTATATCAACTTGTGTTTTGCAGTATGGGCCCTTTACCTTCTAGTTTGAGCAACGCAGTTGTTCCTGTAGGGAGCCTCTTATCCTGTAAATGGCAATAATAGATTCGGTTTCATTGCTATAGAAGAAAACGTGAGGGAGAGAAGAGAACTTACATAATAAGCGTGCCAGTAATAAATCTCCCTTCTTGAAGGGCCCTCAAGTCTCCTAAGAAATTGTTCTACAAGTTTCTGTTGGTAGAAACACAACCCCTTAAGAAATGTTGTTGTAGGTGGAATCTTATACCGGATAATCCCAGGAGAAGAATCTATTGCTTACCAGGAGAATAAGTTTGGGGTGTACAAAATCCAAAAGAAGCTTTTGAATCTTTCCCCTTATGGAAAATAATCTGCAAAATTTGGAACATGGAAACTCTATTAATTAGCAACAAGTTAACACTATGCATGAAGCTTTTCGTGCAACTATGCTCCAAGTTGCATGGACATTCTTATTATGTTGTCTAACAGGAGAAGGGTAATTTGCATGGGGACCAAAAAAAAGATAACAACCGGAAGAAAGGAAAATTACCTCTGATTAGATGGATCAGCCAGGATTTGTTCTGCAAGTTCTTTCACAACCCCTTCCCAACCGATTTGAAGTGGTTGATCTTCGGTAAACGGATAGCTGCAATCACATTTCAAAAATGGTGAGTAGTTCCTATTCTTCTTATCAGTATTTAAATGGTGTACAAGATGTGAATATGGGAGCATGTTCATTCTTACTTGTGTGCTTTGCAGGCTTCAAGAGCCATGATTGCCTCCCTTAAGTTCTGCTTTGATTTGGTAGCAATCTTAGCAGCAAAGTTCATGGGAAGTTCAAATTCCTCTTTCCTGGAAATTTGAATGAGAACTTCCATGATCTGTAAAGAGTAGGAGTTAGAATCAGAAATTAAAAAAAACTGTAGTTGAGAAACGTTTATTAGGGAACTCCAATGTATACATTCCAATATGATGCTGCACTTTGCCATCCAAATCCCCTCAATTCTAAGGTTGAGATACTAAGAATGAAAAGAATCGAGAACAAGGAATACGTACTTCATGAGTCACTGGAGCTTCAACATCAATAACCTTGCAGCGATCTTTTACAGAATCCAGGATGTTTGTGTCATCTTCACAACATAATATAAGTTTACAAGCATCTGTATAACAGTCCATAATCCATTTTATCAAGTGCTGGATATTCTCCTCTGCTTTGTCAACGTCGTAGAGAACTATTACTGAAATTTACAAGAATTACGTCTTAGGTTCAAGTAGACTGTTAACTGTAATAAGATAATGGAGTAATGAGCTAAATTAACCTGTATATTCTGGTTCAAAATTAACAGTGCTGATTTCAGGGGTTGTAGAAAACTTGTTGCTTATTTCCCTAACGAGACCTATTAATGCATATTTGGCGTTTGATTCTGTTCGTACATTGAGCTCCACATGATGCTTACTGTATGTTACGGGAACAACCGCCTGCATGGGCTTTTTGTCCTGTCAACAACAAATTACTGGCATAATAAGAGCAAAGCTTCTGAAAGATGGTATAACTTCTTCGATTCTGATTGATCCACAGTATAACTTCTTCGATTCTGATTGATCCATCAGCATTTCAATTCGTTTAGACATAATATGTGCTTGAATTGGAAAATTATGTACTTTTTTCATGATTGGATGATGATAATTTAGTGTCAAAAAGAAAAACATTAATCCTGATTGCAGTAAGTTACACATGTGACTGCAATATCCCTTTACAACTTGATTTCTATACATAGCTCTGAAAACTAGGATATCTATTTTCTAGAAAGAAGAATATTCACAATTCAAGCATAAACGTACCTTGAATTGGAAGTATCTTAAATCATGTGATACCTGCAGAAGAAATTTTTGCTTCAATCAGATTAATCTTATTAAAAAAGAACTAA
Organism: Erythroxylum areolatum; assembly: GCA_024520975.1. NCBI lineage: Eukaryota > Viridiplantae > Streptophyta > Magnoliopsida > Malpighiales > Erythroxylaceae > Erythroxylum > Erythroxylum areolatum. The sequence goes on along the minus strand of JANIJH010000225.1, from coordinate 12,233,486 downwards.
GAAGAGTCATATGATTACCTATGGCATACCTTGCAACCAGCATCGCCAAATATTTCAGCTAGAAGAGCCATTGTCAGGGATCTCTTCCCAGAACCAGAAGGTCCTCTCAACAAAATATGAGGAATGCTGTCATCGAGTACCTATGGTTGCAGAATAAACTGTGTTAAGGAATATGACTAATAAAAGACGTTAGCAAAGCTGAAAAGATAATATTTCATGCAAATAAGTTTGGATATAGGTCTAAGAGGACTTGAAAGCACATTGAGGATGAGTTAATTAAGCAAGAGGATGATCTTATTCTACTTACAAGTTGCTTAAGGAGTTGAGCTTCTCGTTTGTGACAAGTGAATCCAATCAGTGAACGGGGTTGATACTTATCAGCCCAAAATGGTCTAAGACTTTCAATGACAGTTGCTTTTTCAATGAATAAAGCTTCATCAACATGATATTTTCTTTCAGGCGACTTTGACGCCTTGCAGGTTCCTCTTCTCATACAAGAAAACCAAGTTTCAGATTGGCTCTTTCGTCTATTTGCCACAAAATTTCTGAAGTTCCCACTTTTTCCACTCCAATCACTTGTCTTATTGCTTTCCCTGCTATGTTTATCGCTACTAGTACCAAAACTAGAAGACATGGTTTGTGAAATCGAGTTTGTCGCAATTCTATGTGTTCTATATTCAATATGATCATTGTCTTTACTGTGCTTAGGACTAACAGAATCCTTTTGGTTAAACCTAGCGGGCATTGGATACTGATTTCCTCCGTTGTTTCCTTTCTTAGCTAAGCCAAATTTCTGTATTCCAAAGGCAGTATGTTCACGAGAGAAAAAGATGTCTCCGGGTGATATAGAGTCTGTGCTTTCAAAGACTGTATCACCATTCACAGAAGCTCTAGCCATCTTAATGTTAGCTATCATCTCATTCAATTCACCCACGGTAGAGGATTTGGAATAAGAAGTATCTATTTCCCTTTGCTTACGGTTCATTTCCTGTGACAGTGGTGATACATTTCTCTCAAACTTTTTCTCTTTACTACCATAGCTGTTCTCTTGGTCCTTGTCACCAGCTCTTAGCCTCGGTGCAGTTTTTGATCTTCGAGAGGAGTTTGATCTCTCTCTACTCTTGTCTTCTCTAGTTGTCTTCAAATTTTTTCTTCTGCCAGAGCCAACACTTGCATCATCATCATACCTGCCATGTTCCTCTTTCCCTGAATGACTTGGATAAACTTGTCTTCCAATCTCTGGTTTTAAGAAGGGAACATGGCTTGTTTGACTTTGAATAGGTGAAACAGATCTTCTATCATCTCTCCTTAACTTGTTTGTTGGCTTGCTGATTTGTTCCCTTGGTGCTTGGCTTACCACAGAGTCTTCTGCCAAAGAAAAACCAATGGATCTTGAAGAGTGCCTCCTGCTATGTCTCTTAGGACTGAGCTTCCTTAGAAAAGCTGCATCTTTCAGGTTTTCCGGAGAAAAGGTTTCATTTTTATGATCATGCTTATGAAGTGGACTATCTTGCCCGTCGGTTTCTACGTCGGAAGGCTCATACCCGCTTCGGCTCTGCTTATTATACCTCTTCGAACCATTCTCCATTGCTTCTCAAAGCGTTAAAGCAACAAGAAAATTGTTTCGTATTTGATTCAGAGTCGGCGGATAATTTCGGACCAGGAACTCAATTAGAACGGCAAGTTTCAAGAACAAAAGAAGGGTATTGATTCTGAGGAATAAAAGCAGGAGTATCAGGAAATGCAGAATGCTGTTATTATATTACAAAAGGATACGATCTGCACAAAGAAAGAGATCGGTGAATACTAAATACAGTTGTTGGTGTACGTCACTTCACAAGTTTTGTCCAGCATATTACAACTCAATGCGCTTCGTTTTTTCCCCCTGGCATCTAAGCCAAGTTTCTAGGAACTTGTGTGTCTTTTCCTCTCATTTTGTCCATGTGGTGACTAACAATGACTGATATATGGAGTTTAACGCCTCATTTGGTTGCTGTGACCAGCAGAAACTGCTTGTAGCAGTGCTTTTAGTTTCATGTTTCATGTTTCATTTTTCATGTTATTTGTTGCTAATATGAAGCCTTGACTGGCGTTTAATTCGTGTACATGTAACATGCCTCTTTGCGGATAAGATGCCAAAGAATGGTCCAAACCCAGAACCTGAAAGAAGCGGAATTCCCTAAATAAAATATCCAATATTAAACATTACATTGCATTACATAAACGCGTTGAAATACAGGACTTGTTGTTTGTTAATTCATTTCATTTGTTAAGAGACTCCAACTTGAGATCTTATTAAAGAATTTTTGCAGTAGGTGATCAAGGTATGTTGCATTCTCATCAATTCTGATAGGATGATAATGAATATTGATATTATTGCGACAAAACTTGTACCTTGTTTTTTCAAGTAAACTGTCTTGTAGAATGCGACAAGATCGATGATTCTACATATGGTTTTTAGCAGGTTCGAAACAACTGTGTGAAAAGAGAACCTGGAATGCTCTACTGGATCTATTCCAGGCATCTTTTAGTATTCCTCAACCAGCCAACCTGGTGGTAGCTATATAGCATCTTTGTAGATGGATCACTACCAGAAGCAACGATGGCGATGTTTTGTATGCGAGTCAGACATCCTATAAACTTACTCGACGAAAGCTGCAAATTGGTAGCATAATTGACAGGCGGTGGATAATAAGTGAATTCAAGAAAAAGGAAATTCCAACAATCTGTTGTACCCCTGATTGGCAAGGCAAGCTTTGGCCACCTGGGGACTAACAATAGAAGCTTAAACGAATAATTGCAGACACCTTGGCCTGCTAGATATAAACTTAATCATCCTTGGCAAACATGCATGGCACATCCCTAGTTTTCAGGCTATCTTGAATTTTCCATTACAGCATTAATATCTGCAATACTTGTAATCTCCTTATCAGCACATCAATTAAAGGCCAAAGATTTTCTTGGTAACTTCACAATTGAAGTGGCAGTTCAGGATAAAGAGTAATGCAGAGCAGAAATCGAATCAGGGACGAAATTGGAGCTTGGGAAATTGGTCAATGAGTTCACCCTGCGATGGAATATTTTCAAGCAGGACAAACAACCCAAAAAGCTCAACCATTGGCAGATAGAATGCTGATGTTCAAAGAATAGGCAAGTCTGCGCATAAGATGAACCAACAAAGAGTTAAGTTTTAGCAGTCTCCACTCTTCTGTCATGGGTTGACGTACGAGAATAAACCGGAACGATTTGGACACGGGTTATGTTTCATTTCTGGGAAAAGAAAAGGAGTAATTAGTGTTGATGTTAAAAAGAATTAGACAACTGTGCAGATAAACAGAGACGGCATGAAAATTTAATTGTTTTTCTCATTTGAAGTTTCAGCTGCCTAGACTCCTTGTCATGGACTGATGCCCTGAAATAAGTCGAAACAATTTCTCCATGGTTTAGGCCGAAAACAATTCATTGAGAACAACTAGATGCCTAGATACACATGGCAAAACCTTTCCTTGTCATTGGAATTAGCGTCCTCCACCTCCAAGGTGAGTCCAGATCTTCTGTCGAAAACAACTCTGTCTTATTCTGTCCAAGACCTAAACGACGCTATTTTTGGTTTAAAATTTTAAATCACGCCTTCCTCTATGCTGAGTGCTACCCCTCCAAGCTGCCTACGAGCTTAGCTTTGATAATGGCTTTGACAAAGAAACATGTTATCAAAATCATGTTTAAATGTTTATTATTTTTATACTTCTTGAACTTTTACAATCCTGGATTTTTATTAAAACATGTTTATTATTATTTATAAATATTATTAATTTTGTTATTATTATTAAGTGTATATATGTTTTCATTTATTTAGTTATTTATTTTTATTTTATTATTATCATTATTATTATTATTATTTATTAATTTTATTTCCATTATTATAATAACTATTAAATATTATTATTAAATTACTTATTATTAATATTAAATTTATTGCAGAGTAAATATTGAATTTATTATAATTAATATTAAATTCCTTGTTAATAATTTTGTTA
>JANIJH010000225.1:12162287-12177381 GCA_024520975.1 Erythroxylum areolatum | reverse complement strand
GAACATTTACACGAACTCTAAATCACAAGACAAAAGGTTTTTTGACATGGAAATAACATGTAAAGCTGTGACCCTTAATAGTTTGAGGTTCAATCTCCAGATTTTGATGATAGACTGAGTTGTTATTTTTGGCTTACAAATGAGATGGATGTCAAATGAAACTTATGATATCTTCATCAATTTTCAATACTAAAAAAAGTTCTTGAGTGACAAGAAGCTATGACCAACAATATCTTGTGCTTTTTGTCTTTCATCAATATTTGTTACTAGATTATTCGTCTCTCAGAATGGAAAGCACGATTCTTTTCCAATTACTAAATGATCTATAATTCAAACAATACACCATGCATTCCCTACTTGAAGACTTGTGTTCTGAGAGAAAAAGGTCACTTACCTTTCCTCCTTGCCCTCCAGTGGGTTGGTAGGATCTGGATCTTTGTTCAGAGTTTTGCAACCTTTCAAACCTCTCACAGATACGAAAGCCACTGAAGCCTGCATGATCACAATCGTAGTTTACCAAATTCAATTTCTATCTAGACCGCGTAAGACATAACTAACTAAATTTTATGAACAACCACCGGTTATTTTCATGTAAGATGCATGAACGAATTATTTAGTACAACTTTTTTCAAGGGAATGAACGCACATGAAAGTATGTGTGGAGAGCAGTGGTAAATGAAAATGGCTTGCTATCTGTGTTTGTAATCCTTAGTTCTGTAGAGATGCTCTTTGCATCAAGCGTAACCTGAAAGAGGAACATATGAAGAAAGAAAATGAAAATGGATGAATATGCTGTAATTTAATCCATAAATTACACATCAAGATCACTTGATAGTCACCTCCAGAGTTGCTAAACCATTGTGGAAGAGATGGATTACCTTGTATAGAGCTTGAAAACTGAAGTTCCACATGGTACGACTATAAGGACCATCCTTGAGCTCAAGAGTCACAACAGGGTTTCCATCAACATTTTCAGAATCAGCAACTGACCAATCCATATTCCTTGCAAATCCATGCTGTTTTGTATAAACAAAATTTTCAACGTGATAAACACAATGTAATTAGAGTCGTAGTACCTTCATTCAAATAACAGAAACTGTTCATATATGACTGACAGGGCTTTCACTAACGTAAACCAAAACCCTATCTAAATCTAAAGAAGTAAAGTTAAACCTCAGAGAAGCCACAAATTATATCAACAAAATTGACTGAAAGCTCAGCATCAGAATCACCCAAAATGAACCATCATTAACACCCTGAGACAAACAAAAACACAAGAACGAACACTAAAAGATGAGTCATTTGCCATACCTGTTGAATAGGGCCAGGTCCAAACTGTGGGAAACAATGGGGAATGCCTCCACTATCCACGTGAAGGGATTATCAGTATCATCCTTGACAACCAAACAGAAGAGAAAAGATAAATCTTCGAAAAATTCTAAAACCTGATGGGCTTTTTCTTGTTGAAAACAGCATCTGGCCTAACAAAAAGGAGGTCTTTCCCACCAGCAACCTTCCAAGACGTCACACAACCTCCAAACAAGTAAATCTCCGCCTCACTTGTAAATAAAGCTCGATACAGTCAATTCATAACTTATACATAACAAAGTAAAACCTCACCCTCCGTATCTATCAGTCTACACAAACATACATACAAACATATACACACTTACCTACCGTGAGGAGAGGAAAGTACAACCTTTGGCAAGTTACCTTCACCTTCGGTGACTCGGACACCAATAGTAGCTCTTTCTTTGCTCGCACTAGCAAATGCCATACCAGAGGATCTGTATATCCAGGATTTCAGACAAGAATGTAATAATCAGAAATTTCTGAACTGGGAGTTTCAGAATCTTAAGAGACGAGTAAAAGATTCGAAATTTTCGTGGATAGAAATTGGAAACGCTCACCTGTTGAATCGCCGAACATTGAGGTTTGGGACAGAAAATGGAATAGAAAGAATCGCCATTTATATTTTTTAACTTGGAGAAAAGAAACGGCCAGTAGTTTGAGGCAGTACTCAGTAGTGAGGTGCTAGTGCTACAATCAAATGCTCAACGAACATCGATCGGTTTATGTCGTTATTCTCATTCTGTTTTCGTATTCGGATATTATCGTCAGTCGTCACCTTGTCCTTTGACTTTTCATGTCCTTGGGCCGCTAGAGTTTGGAACTGGGGCCCAAAATCGAGTCCTACAGTAGCATTGCCTATCAAAATTCAAAGGCCAGCAAGACTGATTCAACTGTTAACGTCTGATTTGATTTTTGAAAAGAACAGAGAAGCGCTCAAAAAAGAGAAGGAAAGAATGTAGTAATTCTCTCACAAATTGTGGATAACAGTAATATGCAAATTCGAACAAACGTCTTCACTAAACAGACCCTGTAGCTTCCTTTAGAACTTCAACCATTGCCATGTACTTGACTTCTATGCTGGATAATACCACCATAGACTATAAAGAAGTTTTCCAACAGCACACTAAAGGCAAACATATAACTAGTAATGATCTTATTTTATCAAGATTGCTTACATAATCTATACATCATAACCAACCACATTTCCCTTATTTCTACCATATTCTAAACAAATGTTAGTAGTATCCTTAAATATCTCAAAATCTACTTCATAGTCTGCCCATTGTTTTTTACCCATATATTGACTAACTAAATTGATCATATGGTAACGTTTAGAAAGGTGCAAATCATAACATACATAATACTTAGAGTGAGGAACATGTGAGATATAATCAATATATTTCTCAAATTTTAGTGATGAAATTGCTGAAAACCTAAAATGAGTAGCAAATGGAGTACTTATATACTTAGTGTTCTTCATTCCAAAATGTTCTAAAACTTTCTCAACAAAGCTCCTTTGAGTTAAATAAAGTCTACTTCCAACTTTATCTATCTAAATCTTCATATTAAGAATTTTCTTAGCTTCTCATAAATCTTTCATCTCAAATTCACCACTAAAACCTCATTTTGATCTCATACATATTTTTGGAAGTAATGAGCATATCATCAACATAAATTAATAAGTAAATAAATGAGTCATTACTGAGATTTGTGAAATATAAACAACTATCACATTGGCTTCTAGAATAGTTAGGCCTAACTATAAAGGCATTAAACTGTTTATACCACTATTAAGGAGACTATTTCAAATCATACATTAATTTCTTTGACAAGCAAGTATAGTTGTCATTGAATTCAATCTCAAAACCCTTAAGTTGTTGCATGTAAATTGTGTAATAGCTGGTTTTTCATAGTGAAGAATTAGAACCCTAGACTATTGCATATACGTCATGTCATTAAAACTTCATGAAATACATTTCATTCACATGCATATCATTAGCATACACACATGAATTATGGTTTAGTACACATTGTAAAGATATTCTGGGATATGAAAGGTTTAAAATGATCATGATACGAATTGCGTATTGTTTATGTCTTGAATTTTAGTTTGGTGGATTATAATTAGTAAACTTGTAATTAATTATTACTATTGGAAAATTGTTGCATTTAAATGTACATTTAGTCTAGGAAAAATATCAAGTGGTAAGACAAGTGAACACATAAAAAATTAGAATGACTAAGCCTTTAATTGAGTAACATTTGACATATATAATTGAATAACATTTGGCATAGGTAATTAATTATCATAGAGTGATAAATGACCACCTAACATGTTGGTGACAATTGCAGCCAAAGGAAGGGACAAATGACTTACATGCTTAGGGACATATGTCATGGTAGTAAGGTGACACCTAGCACCTAAGGTGTTAAGCTTCTGTAGGAGTAAAATCAATTTTGTTCATTTCTTCTTCTCACACCACCAAAATCCTCTCACCTTTACATCCCTGTGTTTTGTCTATGTTTGTGTATAATTGCTACACCAATAATCCATGCTTATAGTTAAAGAATCAGATTATTGTTGTCCTTTATTCTAACCGAATACCAACTTGTTGTTACCTTGAATTTGTGATGATTTTGCATGTATGGAAAGCTGAATTAGCTTGATCTTTGAGCTAGACAAGTAAGTAAAAGATTGATGTTTGTGGCATGTGGTAATAGAAAGTTTATGATGATTGAGTTGGGATGGATTGTATATGATGTTGATGATGAAGTGTGCTGGAATATGATATGAACTTGGACACTTTTATGCTTAAGTTATAGGATGTTTTATGGATGAATAAGATGGAATTTTGAGGTATAATGAAGGTGAATTTATGTTTAAAAAAGTGCTAATATAATGATCTTGAAATGGAAAATGACTACATGTATAATCATGAATGATAGTTTTTGTTTTGATTTTGATGCATAAAAGACCATAATTTGTAAGCTACCAAATGGATGAATTGAATTAGAATTGGATATGGAATTGATGAGGATTTGAAGTATAATTAAGGTATAAGTAATGGACTATGATGAAGATGTGTTGAATTTGGTATGAAGATATTAAAAGCTGAAAAAACTAAGATGTTAAAAGCTGGAAAATTTTTAAAGGAAAATGAAGCAATGCCTTCGGTTGACCTATCCAACGATCGTGGGAGCACAGTAAATGAAAGTTATTGATAGCATAAAATGTGAAATGATGCATTCCATGACATTGATATGCATGATCAGATAAAGAAGTTGTAACCGGAGTGACCAACATGAAAAAGAGCTTAAAGCTTAGGAAATGAGCACAAAGAGTCACAATCTTAACGATTAATGGGCCCGATATCTACAATGAGTATGGGACAGTATCTAAAATGAGCCTGGTATTTACAAAAGATACGAGACAGTTAAATAGGTACTCGATCATAACAAAATAAAAATAAAAGTAGAGTCTCATGTGCATTTTCATATATATCTTTACATGTATCATGTAAATGATTGCAAAGAATGACTAAATTGAGTTGATATAAAGGTATGCAATGTTTGTGTACATGTCGATGATATGAATGATTGAAATATTTTAAAATAATTACATGAAATGTTTGTATTCATAATGGGCTTGTTGAAATATAATGTATACTGTGATCAAGTACTAAATTCTGAATGATGTGATATATAGGATTTGATTCTGAATGATGTGAGATATTGATTGAACTATGTTATATATTTGTGATGTTTATGTTCTATTTTAAGTGAGTACATCGATGATGGTTCACTCATGAGTTCACAAATCTCATCAAAATTGTAATATTGATTTTCAGGTACTAAGGAGACCTAACTTCTAAAGTAATCTAGTAGTAGTCTAGTATTATCAATTTTGAAAACAAGAATGGCTCAAAGGTTTAGTCAGCTAATGTCTGAGAAGTTTAGTTAGAATATTTTTGTTAGCATTCCATTTCATGTAGAATATTTTGTATAGAATAGTAAACTCTCATATATTTTTATAATATAAATATATGGATTATGGAATGTAATGACAACGTAAGTTTATTTTTGTGAATGAAATGAGGAAATTTAGTCCTTTGAAATACTTGTGTTTCTGTGATGTCATAATAAGTGAATATGATTGCTCTAACATGCCATTCTCATAGGGTATGTTCTAGGATGTCCTCTAGATGTTCAGGCATATGCTTTATGGTAATGGTGTGTTACAAATTGTCTCCTTAAACTTTGTATACGAGAAGGAAATCTTAACATCCTGTTATTCCAACTTTAGATTAAGAATAGCAACTAGAGCAAATAAGACATCGATAGAGCTATGTTTTATGATAGAAGAGAAAATAACATTAAACTCAACTCCTTGTACTTGAAAATAATCCTTAGTAAATAACCATCCCATGTACCTAATATCCTTAAAACTTAAAAAATTGTCTTTTCTTTTAAAGACCCATTTACGCCCAACAATCTTCTTAGCTTTAGATGGTTTCACCAAATCCTAAGTTCCATTATTATGGAGAGCTTTCACCTCCTCTTGTATAAGAATCATCCAGTTGGCATAATGATTAGAAGAAACAGCTTCTACGTATATGAAAGGATCACTAGCTCCTTCAGTTTCTTGTACAGTAGCATAGGCAAAAGTAACATAATTTGTAAACTTTGGAGGCATTTTTCTCTCTCTATTACCTATTTTTGGCAAGGAAATGTTCATCCTCTTCTATTGACTCTTTTACTTATGTGAAGAAATGTAACTGAAATAGGTTTTTTATGGATTCAACTTATAAAGAAGATGTACTTTCCACCTTAACCTACTCCTATTTCTTTGATTTCTGCACGTTTGAATAAAAAAAACATAGACTCCTTTCTTGGGTGATGCATGACAGACTCATCAAATGTAAAATTCTTATTAATAACATCTTTGAGTGATTTGGATAAAGAATTCAAATAGCAATTATGCCCTTTTTAGATCTAGGTTCAAGTTTTTTGTTAACGTGAATAAAAGTATGACAACTAAATACTTGTAAAGTGGAAAAATTAGCAAAATTACCAAACCATAACTCCTCTAGAGTCTTGCATTCAATTGATGTAGATGGACAATAATTCTCCAAATAATAAGTTGTAAAAGCTATTTTTAACCCAAAAGTCATATGCCAAACTAGAATAAGACAAGATACATTGGACTTTCTCCACTGGAGTTTTATTCATTCACTTGGCTATATTATTCTATTATTGAGTTCCATAAACTATGAAATGTCTCATAATTCCCTCTTCTTTGTAGAATTTATTGAACTCACCATAACAAAACTCTAACTCATTATCAATTTGGAGGCAATTCACTTTCTTGCCTATCTATGTATATACCAAAGCTTCCATACTTGAAAGTAACAAAGGCCTCATTTTTCTAATTCAGAAAATAAGCCCATACCTTCCTAAAGTAGCTAAAGGTAAGCATGCATCAAACATTAGCTTTGGAAGGAGTATGATTGAAAGAACCTTTAATTTTATGAACCCTATACTGAAGCTAACTCTCTTGTGCTGAACCCTTATACTGAAGTTGACTCTCTTGTGCCTGTCAAAAATATAATGTTCACAAAACTCTAAATTTAAAGTACTTTAACCATTAAAAATACCCATTTTGCTTAACATTGTCAAGTCTTTCTTACTCATGTGTTCTATCTTCATATGCCATAACTTGTTCATAGTTGAATCTTACACAGAAGAAGGAACTTCCACCAACGACATAATGATAGATGCTTGCAATACATACAATCTACTAATTTTATTTGCTTTCATCACAATAAGAGAATCTTTCAAAACTTTCAAAATTCCACTCCCACTAGAATATCTGCAACGATTATCATCTAAAATAGATAGAGAGATAAGAGTATTTCTTATATTAGGAACATGTCCTACCTCAATCAATATTATGATCATGTTGCATACATTTTAACTTTGATAGTATCAATACCTACAACCTTGCAAGGATAATCATTATCCATTAAAATAACTCATCTGTTTGGATCTAACATCATTTTCAATCATTACGTAAACATCAGTATCATCTTGCATAACACTGCTTCAATGGTCTTTTGAACTTTCTAACTCTTTTATTTGATCTTGTTCTAAAGATTGAAACATTTAGATTTACTATGCATTTCCATCTTATAGTAATTGCAAGTCAAGTGACTTTTTTTTACTTTAATTTTTATCTCAGTCAGCTACTACTGCTAGGTTCCTTTATAGAGGACCTTCTTTTAACAACTAAACCCTCTTCTAGACCATCATAATGGCTTATAGAGAGATCCTTGCCAAAGAGCTCTTTAGAATATAAAGATCCTTTGTACCTTCTCTAATTTTAGAGACTGGTTACTGCAACTTAATGTCTCTTTAAAGTTCTTATATGATGGAGGTAATGAACAAAGAAATATAAAAGATTGGTTTTCATCTTTATATATAATCTCCATGTTTTTCAAGTCCAAAAGGATAAAAGAGAACTTGTCAATATGAGACTTTATATACATACCTTTGTCATAGTAAGAGTGTACAAACAATGCTCAACAATCAATTTGGTGGTAAGATTCTTTGTGATATATAAAACTCCAGTTTGTCCTATAAATCTTTGATTGCCATCTGATTAAGGACTTCACGTATAACCTCATTAGATAAGCATAGTTAAATGGTAGACTAGGCTTTCTGATCAATATTTGTTTTCTTATCTTTATTCAACATATTAGGAATTTGATTCTTTCCCAATAGTGCTTTTATGCAAATATTTTGCTTCAATATTGCTCGCATCTTGACTTATCATATAGCAAAACTCATATTATGCTTAAATTTCTTAATATCAAATTTTGTTATCACCATAATAAATCCTAAACAAATATTGGCAATGCTTTACCAGTTTGATAAGGGTAAATTACAGTGGAATAAAAATATTTATCTGGGAAAATAAGAGTGTAAACAAATTAAAGAAATATAAGTAGACAAACAGAGAACATTTAAATTTGTATGGTTCGGTGTTAGCCTACCTCCATAGCTGATGGAAGAAGAAAATCCACTGATAATCAAAAAATGGTACAATAACAAGAGAAAACAATCACTCAAAAAAACCTAAATCTAAATATACGCTATGTGCTCACCTCTCACAAATTACAAAAGGAAATAGAAACATGCACAAAAGGGAAGGAAAGAATCGAGTAATTCTCTCATAAATTGTGACTCACAAAATATACTCGTCAATTGTAGGAAAAACTATCATAATAGATTGCAAAGCCAATATTTATGGGCTAAAATTCTTAGGCAACAATTTGAATTTAATAGTCATGATTAGTTCTTGTAGGTTAAGCAAAAATTAATATTATAAAATTATTTCTTATTGACCAAAAGAATCAAGGACCAGGCAATATAGTTGGTAGCTAAGCATAGGGGTAGGAGAGCCACGTAACAATATCATTAATTAGAGACTTAGTGCCTATTTGGATGGGTTTATATCAGTAGAGTTTTTCTAAAAAGAACTTTTCTAAGAAGTCAGTTGACTATTTGACTGTCATTTAAAAAAGAGCTTTTCTGAAAGAGCTTTATATAATAGACTGTTTGACAACATAAAAATAAAAAGTACTTTTAATTTTAACTATATTTTGTTTTGTAATAAAAATTATTTATGCATATACATATTATTTAAAATATATTAAACAATATGCAAAGTATAATATATTAATTATAATATAATTTTAAACCATATAAAACATAAATAAAAATATATTTAACCAAATCTTTTATATGGATTATAATATAAGTAAAACTAATATTAAAAATAAATATTAAAATATATAAAAAAAGTCAAATAATATTATATAAATCTCAAAATAAATGTGGAGATATGTTTGTAGGTATTATGGGAATTATGTGTAAAGCATAAAGATAAAAGGGACTAAAAATAGATTCATTAATTAATCTAAAAAATCTACTTGAAAAAGCACTTTTTTGAAAAGCTTCAAATTTGAGCTTCTCAAAAAACTGTATTTTAGCTTCTGAAAAAGTTATTTCTGTGAAAAAGTACTTTTGAATTTTACAGCTAAACACTCACTTTTCTTAAAAATAGCTCTTGCAGTGAAAAAAAAAGTACTTTTGGAGTCTTCAAAAACTAAACCAAACATGCTCTTAATAGCAGGTGAATTTTACAACAACTCAAACATTCGAGCATTTTATTATTATTTTTAATAGTTTTGACTAGTATTGTCAAATCAAGTAAATTTCAAGATTTAAAATATAATTTATCAAATAAAAGTATAATTTTAAACAAATTCATAATAAAATTAAATTAAGTAAATAAGTATAAAATATATTATTAATTAAGTTAAAATTCTTCAATATCATCACCAATAGAAGAATAATAATCTTTTATTATAATAAATATTTAAAATAGAATAAATAATATAAATATAAATATTTACTTAAATATATTTGTCTCTTCTATTCTCTTTTCCAATAATTATATGAATGAAAAATTATTAGATGGCAACTGTAAATTGACCTAAATTCAAGATATTTACTAATATACTTTTTTTTTTGAAATTTTCTTACAATCCAAACCTCACTTATAAATTTTTTTGACTTAATTTTTTAAGTCAAACCTAATTTATGGGTTGATTATTATAACTCAAACTCTTTACTTTTTAGCCTTAATTCGTCGAATTATATAAACTCAATCAATTTGTATTTGTCTAATCTGATGTTCATAACTTTTAAGTCTACAATTTTGACTTAAAAGTCCTAAAAGGATGAAAGTTCCTTTGTATACGAAGATATGATGAGATCATACGCGTAGTAAGTAGGATTATCAGCTAAATAATATGTAGTTCATTTTATTACATTTGAGTCGAACAAATAATTTTTCCAAACATGGCTTTCTTTCAGTTTCCTTCGTAACTTTTTTTGTAAGGAAACCTCCTTTATGAATAAACTTGCTTCAATCTTTCGGGAAGTTTTTGATATGGTAGACTATAATACAGTTGAAATTGTAAGATGATAAAAACATGTACAGATTGCATTGACGGAAATTTCGCGAACTTCAAGATATTTAGCAAGGAGGAAGATCATTAGGCGGAGGCAGAATTGATTGATCTTGTCCTGGTCCATCTTCTACTAAGAATGCTGTTTTCAGACCCCAACCTGTATGCAGCTCCAAGTGGCAATGAAAGAACCACACACCTGGTACATAGTCACAATAGAATGGTGTAAGAAATGTCCAGTCACAATCGAATAATGTAAGAAATGTCCGGACAATCAAACTTTGTGGTTCACTGTAAGAGAATATGTTTTAAAATGTTTTTCTTTACCTTATATATAGTTCTGAACTTAGTATACAATACTTGAGATTTTTGTATTCTTACCTGGATTATCAGCTCGAAATCGAATAGCGGTCCATCCACCAGTGGGAACACCGACTGTGTTTCTTTCGATGGGATCAACTAGATTATATTTTGCTGGGTCTTTGACAGGGTCAAAGTTTCCGATTCCGGTTCCAAGAACAAAAAAGTTGTAGCCATGGAGATGGAATGGATGAGACTCAACTGTTAGCAAGTTGGTGTCTTGAAGTACTAACTCAACAGTGGAGTTAAAAGGAATCCTGCTAAGTCTTGTTCCATGTACAGTTCCAAGACTTGCTGTGAGCGGTGCACCTGTATAGTTGAAAGGGGTCGGGGGCTTGTCTGGGAAATCGGTCTTGAATACTCCTGTCTTGTTGAAGTAATGAGCCTGAAGAAGACCAATTTGAGGCATAACAAAAGAGATATTGTTCAAAGACGCTAGGATCCTGGTTCCATTGACACAGGTTGGGCATGAATCCTTCGCGAAACCAACGGTGTAAAACAGCTTTCTATCAGCTTTAAGTGGGACATTGGCTGGAAATTGTGGAGTGTTTAAGCTCCTGAGCTTCCTGACGTAGCTCATGGCAAATTCTGTGTCATTAGGTGCAGGCAACTGGGGAAGTAACGGGAGCACAGTGTTTGGGATGCCTTTGTATTGGAGAATTCCTGTGGCTGTTTTGTTGTCCACAGGAATTGGAGCGTCAATGAAAGGCCTTGTGGCCATGAAATATCTGCCTGGAATTTGGTTGGCCTGGACAAGAACATTTGTGGTCTGGCCAGGGGCAATCAATACACTTGGAGTTGTAAAAGGCTTCGTATAAACTGCATCAACCTCCACCACAGTCATGTTATGGCGAGAAATGGAGAAAAAGAGTTCATCGTTGAGCGCAGCATTGATGATTCTCAGGAGATAAGTCTTGCCTGATTCAACCTGCATCGCAAAAGTATCTGCAACCAACAGAAAAAGGAATATGCATATAAAATTAGGACCCAATAGCATCCTTATCATCATCAACTATTCTGGCTTCAGAAGTACTTTGAAAGCTTTGGTTGCGTACCGTACTTCTCTACTATTTGTTTCTTGCTTCTACATTTATGCTATGTATTGTCAAATTCTCAAGTTAGAAAGTTCACTTACGTTTCTCTGAACATGGAAAGAGCGGCCCTGGCTTGCCGTTGATTGTATGTGCATTAGACATATTTGGTGGCAAACCCATGCTAATTCCTTGCTTTTCAACCTCTTCTACATCAGTGTGCCACCATTCCCCTTCAAACACAAACACTTTCTCGTCAGCTTCGACCTAACTTAAAAGCCTGGAGAAACTATGAAGGAACATGCATGGATTTTGGAACTCACCGAGTAGGATATTGACTTCCATACTGGGGCGAGGGAAAGGATAAGAGGTTCCTTGTTTGGGCATAATAACAATCGCACCGTAAACCGTAGCCCTAAGCCAAAGGATATGTGCATGCCACCATAGTGTTCCTCTTTGTCCTGTCACATTGAAGTCGTAAGTATAGCTATTCCCTGTCCGGATTGGACACTGAGTTATGTAAGCTGGTCCATCTGCCCATCCATTGCGATATTGCTTCAATCCATGCCTGCAGCAAAATCCGTGCCACATTAACCAATAAGAGCCAGAATTTATAAATCAAAATTTCGCTTTTTCTCTAGCTAATTTCGATTTTGAATTACCCACAGATTAGTGGATTGAGAATAAATCCAGGTATTATGTGTTTTGCGTTTGCTTTTTATTTCCTAATAGCTAGGCATGCTTACCAGTGAATTGAAATGTTATACTGCGCATGATTGGTGACGTTCACTATAACTCTATCTCCTTCTGTGGCATAAATAGTAGGCCCTGGAAACCTCCCATTTACTGTTACAATAGGTTTTGCATGGCACAACCTACTAACGTTCTTCACTTTAATCTGAAATAATAGAAGAAAGAACCAATTGAGGTCGTAAATGTTTGAACGAATTCCCAAAAGAAAACAAATGCACAAAAATCATTTTTCGCATGTTAATGATGATCAGTGCATGACTGCATGCGTTTAACTCACATCAAACTGATACTTCTTTATAGCAGCTTCAGCTGGAAAGCAAAAGAAACCCAGAATTCCAATGAAAGCAAAGGTTAACCCTGCCATGGATCTTCCAGTATTTGCCATTTTTCCTGCAAATGACTTACCTGGATTTCCTGCCTACTGATGAGGTATATCAGGTGAAAACACAAAGCATTTAAAAAGGATGTATAGAGGAGAAAAGATAGGCTGTGTGTTCATAACAGAAGACGGTGTGGATGATTAGGTAGAAACTCTAAAAGGAGCTGTACTCTAAAGCTTGGAAGCAAAATACTGAAAGAGACTTCATGGCCACTGACTGGCGTAGAGCCTGGGATTCTTAATACTTGTAAAAGATTTTACAGGAACAAGAGAACTGTTATCAGTTTTTTATTCTTCTTTTCCTTAAGGTGCCAGAATTGAACCCAAAACACCCTCATTCTACAATTTGTTTCTTGCATACAAGGACTAAATCCTAACATTTTCTTACTTTTTTTCCTCTCATGAGAGAATGATGCATAAGTCCAACAGAATTCCTCCGGTTAGGCTTTTTCGTTAAGGAAAAGGAACAGCTTCGAAATGACGAATTTGCCCACAAGTTTTCAGTATCCAAAGACACATTTAGAAAGTTTGTGTTTTGCAAACTAAATGCTTCAGTTTGCTACCGTTGTGAGTGCAGGCAGGAAAGCTGTCGTTCTCAGTACACGAACTATAGAAGGTATGTCTATTCATAGTGACCAAGAATCAATGTAGCTTTTAACTTTGTTAACTCACAAGTTACATTTCACAAGCTTTTTGTGGGATTTCTTTTTTCCATAATTCAGGGTTGATTTGCTTATTCAGGGGTTCATATCCTCAACAAGATGCTTAGCAGAGAAACATATTGTTGCTTCAGGATAATCCAATTCAACAAAAATAGTTGAGGAGAAATATTAATCTTGAAGTAAGAAATTTTATGGGGACCATGTAAGAAACTTCAAAGGAAAACCTTGCCTTTCTTCTATAATACTGACATCTAATTTGTCAACTTCCATGCATCTAATCAATTTACTCACTAACAATTATTCTTTTTACATGTAGGCCCTTACTTGATTACTATATTATATGATCTATAAATATTTCAACTCAAAGTTTAATTTTTTCTCTGTGTCTTGGCAATAAATTGCACATAACGTCTAATCCTCTATGAAACATTTACTTTAAGCTGAAACTAAAATCTTACTTTTTTTTTGTATGACTTATTAATTGAGAAAACTGTAATACAGTACAATGAAGTAATTGAGCCCAAAAAATTTATCAAATCAAAGAAAAATAATTTAAAAAATTGAACACAGATAAACTTTAGAACGTTTGACATGTTGGAAGAGAAATCGAATGAATGAAAGAATGGTTTATCCATTAATTTCAACATACACTATAAAGCTTTTTTTTTTTTAATTGTTGGCTTCACAATCCGGAAACAACGGAGATTCGGGAACAGAAGAATTGATCTCTGACAATTGAGGCTTAGGTAGAGAGAGAACGTGACAAGTAAATATGATAAAAATTTACTAATTTTTTATTACCTTGGAGTCAGTTTAATTCCACTTATATTTTTTTAATGTAATTTTTAAAATTTTTATTTTTTGATTTATGTTTTAATTAAAAAACTTGTGTGGTTAATTTTTAATATAAAAACTGAAAGCAAAAATCTGTTTAGTTAAGGTTTATAATAAAAAATTAAAAATAAAACATATTTAATTTTATTATCTTGTTTCTATTTTTAATTATAATCTTATTTTAATTACTTTTAATATAATATATATTATATTTTTAAATTAAATAATTCTGATTATAGTTAGAAATAAAATTTATACTTATTTATATAATTAAAGAAATTTACGCATTAACTTTATCGGTAAAAATTACAAATTTAATGACTCGGCCTCGGAGCCTCAATCTAGCCTAGGCTCGAACACAAAATTGAAGATGTCAACCTTCCCCACTCAACTAAAATCAAGCCTCGGTATGACAATTTGTCATTCCGGTAGGTAACAGACACAATGGGTGACTATATAGTTAACACCGCTTATCCAAATTAAATCGTATTTCCATGCGTATACTATACTGCACAAGAACGCTAGAGACAGAGCTCTCTATAGAAAATATAACAGAGCGTTTTATTAATGAGAGCACAACCGCTACTCACTCAATCAAATTATCTTAGTTACTGTAATTCAAGAAGAAGCTTTAAATAAAAAAACTTCAGTCAACTAACCATCTGAAAATAACTAATCATCTACGGA
>JANIJH010000225.1:12136558-12155100 GCA_024520975.1 Erythroxylum areolatum | reverse complement strand
TTTTTTTACTGAGTCCTACTGACTGATGTAGTACGCCACCCTCACGGGGCATGGACTCGGATATCACCAATGATATCAGGTTCGGGTCACGTGGGAGTGGGGTGTTACAGAAGGAGTGGGCTAAGGACTGAGGTCGAAGGAAGAGAGAGAGATCGTGAGCCGCGAGGAAGGACGAACCAGCGGTCGAAGGAGGAGAAGACGTCGACGGCGAGGAGGAGACGGCGAAAAGATGGCGACTTCACGGGGAGAGACCGAGAGAGAGAGAGATCGGCAGAGAACTGAGAAGACGAAGAGAGAGGAGCAGCCAGCAGCGTGGAAGAATCGAGAAGGGGTGAGGGGTAATTAGGTTTAACTTTCAGAAATTGCAAGTTAGTCGTTGCAATTTTCAGAAGTTACGATGTCGACCGAAATTTTTGGTTCCGGCCTGTACCAACTACTATTTGAGGTCGATATTGACATTTACAGGTTTCGTACTGTTTATCGGCTAGTACGATATCTTCTTGCCAGTATCGGCTGGCACAGTACAAAATCTTATACCATGACAAAAATCATCATATCGTAACGTTTATCATATCTTTTAGAGAGACCAAATTAAGGCAGCCCAAATATCGAGTCATTGATCAAGATACTAATATAAGAACATAAACATTCTTGTATCAATTAAGTCCACCAGATAATCAGAGTCCACAGACATTCTATTAAGTCTTGTCATGTGGAGTTTTGAATTGTCTTCCTTTAGCTTATTTACTTTGTTTATTGAATCTGCAAGCGTCCTTTCAGTTTGTGTAAGCTTGGCTAAAATATCTTCCTTTTCCCTCTTTAATGCCTCTGTTATTTTGTCTGCATCCTGAAAGAAGCAAGACTTGTTACTTTATACATACATGTTATACCTTAATAGCTTGCCGTCTAGTAATGTAATTAGTAGATTCTAGCAGTTTTGAATTATATTATGCAAAAAACTAAAGTGGCATAAAGTCAGGAAAAAGTAGTTATTGTTTTCTTGCAAATCTTTAACCAATAATGGTAACAAAAGTACATTAACTCAAGTTGCCTCATGACTACCAACAAGATTTGCTAGAATTGGTTGCAGCATGCTAATTTAGTACATATAAATGACCATGAAATACCTTAGGGTTGTAGTTACATGCCCCCATAAATATCCGTGGTAAACAAGTGTTCAGAAAACTTACCCAGTCATAATTTCTAGAAAGGAACTGAGCTACAGTGGATTTATTTCTTATTAATAGTTCCTGCAACAAAATGAAACAATAGTATTAGGTGGATGCTAAGGCCATTAGACGTGTATCACTCAATTAATTACTATGAACTGATTGGTTTATAAGTCCCCTAATAGCTTTGTCAATCAAACTAACCTTAAAAGTTACAACAGCATATGCAGCAATATCAAAATTTGGGAGATGTATGTAGTCAAAGAATTTCTTTATATGATCAGATTCTAGGACACATCTGTAAGCCAGAACAAATAGACAAAGTGTGAAGCAATAGATCGATAAAGACCATAGGAAGAATAAATTACCATCAAAATAAAAGAATTAACTGGACTCGTGTTTTTTTCCCACATAAAAGAATCTTGTTTTGAACACAGTCCTAATCAAGAATTATGGTATGTAAAACTAAGATTGAACCTACTAGGAACAGTGAAATTTCCCTACATTTGGCGGTAATATAAAAACAAGGAATATGTAATGTAATCAAATCATTGACATGCATACTTTACTTGTTTTTCGTCACTCTAAACATATGCATGTCAATGATTTGATTACATTCCGCATTCCATGTTTTCATATTACACCCAAATGTAGGAAAATTTCACTGTTCCTAGTAGGTTCAATCTTAGTTTTACATACCATAATTCTTGATTAGAAATGTGTTGAAAACAAGATTCTTTTATGTGGGAAAAAAACACGAGTCCAGTTAATTCTTTTATTTTGATGGTAATTTATTCTTCCTATGGTCTTTATCGATCTATTGCTTCACACTTTGTCTATTTGTTCTGGCTTACAGATGTGTCCTAGAATCTGATCATATGAAGAAATTCTTTGACTACATACAACTCCTAAATTTTGATATTGGTGGTAATATGAAAACATGGAATGTGCAATGTAATCAAATCATTGGCATGCATATGTTTAGAGTGACGAAAAACAAGTAATACTCTCAATGATGAGTCTCTAGGAAATGATATCGATACATCACATTAGATCAAGATCTGACAATGGAAGGAAGTGCAAGCCTTTCATTCAATAATTCTTAACTAGAACGCTAAAAAGTATAAAACTAAAATTCTCTCAAAAGGTAAAAATTTTCGTGTCCAATATCAATGCTTTCAATTTCCTAATATCAGTTCATATAAAACTAATCATTTTGTTTTACTTGCTCACCTTGCCACAGTTTGGTGGCGTATGCATTCTCTCAACATTGCACCATAGTGTAAAGCCATGTCTGCATCATCATAGCTACAAAAAAAGCAAATCAGAAATTAGAAATTGCCAAAAATTATAACAACCATTAAAGATTTTAGTTAAAGGTTTTTCAAGACAACAAAGAAGATGCAATATTGAAGTTTGTTCAAATTACCAGGTTCAAAGATCCTGTAAAACAGAATACATCACCCTGAAATGGCATTCTTCAACATTCTAGAATTTAAATTTTTAACCGAAGTATTTGCTGAATATAAAAATGCACCGAGGTCTACATCCACTTTCTTTCTCTTATTTTATTTCCTAGGAAAGAATGCACCAAATGTGAACTGACTATACATAAGAAGGGAAATGTCAACATGCTTAACGTGTTACCTACAAGAAGCTTCTGTATTCCACTTAAAATTCTTTTATACATTTCACATATAAGAGATCGAACAATAGCTATGGAGAAGAAATCACCAAAGCACTTTGAAACAAAGAAAAGTAATAAAATGAGTTTTGCATTATACAACTCAATCGAAATTTAGCCTTTGCATTATGAAAATCTTGGAAGACCTGGATAAGGCCATGACCATCAAGTAGCAATACTGTTAAAAGTTCTTGGAATAACAACTTACACTACAACCAAAACATCCAAAAGATCTGTGTTTTTCTCCAGGTATTCAGATGCAATCAACCGTGAATTAACTTGCTATCTTTGTATATTTGCAACAACTTTAGTGGCGTCCTTTCTTCCCTGAAGGGAAGTAGAAAAATTAAATCATCATAAAATCTTCTCCACGTAAGAGAGTGAGTAATCAAATAAATACTTAACACAAAAACTGAGAGCTACTTTAAGAACCTCTAACTTTCTAATTGTATAGATATCACCAGAACAACCTGCAAACCCTTACCTCCAAGTTCAATTTTGGCAAACCAAAGATCAAAAGTCTAAGTGTGTTCTCTCTAAAAAACTCCTTTGTCAATTGAGCTTGGTGTATAGAGCCCCCATATGCAATTGTAAAACAGAAAATCATGATATAATTTTAACGTAAATTAGAAAACCCTAGCTCTTCTAATGCCATAAGACGCATTAGTAATAAACAATAGAACAAAAACGCAGCAGATGGGAATTAAAAATGACAGCTATCAGACATCAGCCATTGGTAATAAAAAGAGTAAAACGGCAGCACATGAGACTAAATAAAAAAGGTAGTGACTAGAGGACATTTTCGGGGGAGAAAAAAATGTTTTAAGGCTAGGTTTTAATTTGGGAGAGGCTGGACAAACGAAGAGACGTCACAGCTCCAAGAGTGGACGCATGCGGTAGCTGTTGCATTTGAAGAAAACCTGACGCAGGCAAAGGAGATTGGACACATGACACCAGGAAACTTGACGTAGGCGACTATCTCAAATACGGGGGTGGGAACAAAAATTAAAAAAAGCACACAGGAAAGAAGAGAACTAAGGAAAAGGTGAAAAAAGCATTTCATTAAGCACCTACCATGCTATAAGAAAACAATTTTCTAGGAAATAGCATGAAATAAATAACCAAAGAAAGGTTCGAACTTTAGCAAACAGGATGAAAACAGAGTAGTGGGCATTAGAGCATACCTTTAGAACTGCGAACGCAGAGGACTAGAGGCGAATTTGAGAGGGAGATTTGAAGGTGTTGAAGGAACAGGAAAAGAGAGGAAGGTAGTCGTGAGGATGCGGTCGTAAATGAAAAAATTTTCAAAACGAAACCAAAAATATCATTTTAATTAATTTGTTACTGAAAGCTTCAGTGAAGTTTTATTCACACTGAAGTTATTTCATGACGTTTTAATAAAAAAAGTTGCATATGATGTTATAAATTCGCGACATTTTTATAAAATGTCGCAAAAATTGGAACTTTTTGTGACGTTTTCTAAACGTCACAAAAAGTCTTTACAATCCGCGACATTTTATCAATAAAATGTCGCAGATTGTATTGTTTTTTATAGTGATTTCATTAAGCAAATAACCATTGCATAGTTTCATGAAATGTGTTAGAAGGTATTGACCAGTTACATCTCAAGGCAACTGTCTTCCATAAATAGCTGGTGATCGCGCATTGGAAAAAGAGTTTTCATGTGTTTCCTCCTCTGTTGAACAAAAAGGGAATGAGAATATTTAGATACTTGAGTCGATCAGCAGTATTGAGCCATTTTTAAATAGCTAGCCATAAAATGAAAGATATCTTAGAAGGTAGGAATTTATGCCATATGATTTTGCACTAAGCCACTGTCGATTTTTTCAACTTGAAAAGCTCCTACGTGATTCTATTCGTAATCTAGTGGATAGGCCTATTATGCCAAAAAAAAGTATCTTGGATGAGAGGACTCGGGGAGTACTGAGGTTATAAATGTTGAATACAAGGTTGCAAAAGCAAGCCTATGGATTTTGATAAGATTCAAATATTATGACAACACAATGTGCTGGGTTAAAAATATAGCACCAACTCTGCACAACCTTTTAAATAAAAAATTTTCATTTAAATGAGAAATCAAGACGACAATAAATTAGGAAAATAAAAAAAATACAATCCAATGAAAACAACTTTCAATAAAGTTAGAAAAATATTGTACCAGTTTCAGAAACTCACCTAGTGAAAAGCTCAAGGGATGAGAGCACGATCATGGAACTTTACAAGCGAAATAAAATCAAAAGATGAGCTAGTAATGTTGGAGTTACCAATAACAAGATCAAGAGCTAAGAATTTCAAAAAAGCGCTTCAATCTTACATAGGCCGAATTGCAGACGACATGAAATCTCAAGAGACAATGAGGGCCAATAGTATCATATCTAATTAAGTTGGGTGGAATGTGCAAGAAGACTTGCATTCTTGTTTAATTAATTATTTTAAGTTAGAAAAGTAGTTTTGGACAGCCCATTACATGTGTTTTAGGCTTTAGTTATTTTGGTGGGAGACCATATTTAAAGGCCTTTTTACATATTTAAAGTTTCTTTCTTTGCAAGGGGTATAAATACGTTATAATAAACATTATTTATGTTTTAAATTGGATGAATAACGAATTTTTCAAGGTAGGATTTTCTTATATAATTCTTATCAAGGTAATCACTTGTGGCAAATTTCTATTCTTGTTTTCAAATCAGCCTTATTATTTGTGTTTCCTTTCATATAATTGATTGGAGGTTCATCAGGGTTGGAGATTTCTTCTTATTCATATTATATCCAAAGTGTGTGTTTAAGAGATTTCAGGTTCTTTAGCCTTGGGGTTCTGCATCATTTAGTATCAGAGCTTGAGATAAATTCTTATTTAACTTATACTTATTTGCTATTATTATTGTTATTTTTCATAAGAAATTCGAAATTAGGGTTCATCTTGTTCATATTTAAAAAAACAAAGAAAACAAAAAAAAATGAAAATTAGTTGCAAGCATTAAAGAAAACAAAAAAATTAGTTGTTAGCATTTTATAAAAAAAGTTTCTAAAAAAGGAAAGATTTCATTTAGTTGGTGGCAAGATCTTGTTTGTATACATATTTTCGGTAGAATTTATGGTAATTATTTACACGGGAATAACCAAAATTCAAATATGGCCATTTAGGAAATTATTTGGATTTGATCGTATCTTAAATTAGGAAAATTAGTTAGAAAAGCCAAAGAGCATAAATTTCATCTTTGGGGTTGGCGTGATTATAGGATTTTCTTTTGTTGGCTTCCTATTTTGATTAATATCTTTATATATTTGCATCCAAGTTGACTTTTTCATTAGGAAAATTTTAATTTCCGCATTTATGCATTAGTTTCATCATTTTCCTTCATTTTAAGTTTTTTTAATCTCTAACTATTTGTTTCCATTTACACCACAATTAACAAATTGATTCTTATTAATTTAAACTATATATTTTTGGGCAGCATGCATCCTTTTATCTTGTGTGCCATTTTGCCTTCATTAATTATGGTATATTTGCTTCTAGGTTTACGCCCATCGTTTTTTGCCTTAGGTGTTTTCATTGTATTCCTAAATCTTAATTTGCTGTTTGCAAATTACCTTGACTAGAAATTAAATTCTGAAGTGCAATTGAGGACAACAAGCTTAAGTGAGAAAAAGGCTTGAACGTGTAAGCTTAAAAAAGGGTAAAAGCCAATTTTGAGTGAAACAAGAGTGAAGTGCTATCTTTTGAGTGAAAACACATAAAGGAGTGAATTGTGAGGTTATCTTTTTATTGCTAACCATTTTCTGGCAGCCTTTTGTTATAAGAATGGCCAATAAAAAAGATGGAAATGAAACATTATGTGAAGAGAATGAAAATGTGCTTGATTTGAAAGTGATGTATAAGGCATTCATGAATGAGTTCAAGAAGTTATCTACTAAGATGAATGGGATGGATGAGAGAATTAATGAAATCAGTAGAATCCAAAATCGTAATAAATGAATTGGCAGCCATAGGAATAGGGAGGAAAAATTGGAAAGAATGTATGAAGAGTATAAAGATGAAGTGCAATCCATGAGGGGAAAAGTAAGGAGGGACGAAAGAGTGGAGAGAAAAGATAGCAACATTAATATCATCAAGATGAAAATTTCACCGTTCAAAGGTAGGAATGATGGTGAAGTGTACCTGAAATGGGAAAAAAAAAGGTGGATATGATTTTTGCATGTCCAGCTATTTTGAAGATAAGAAAGTGAGATTGGCAATTGTGAAATTCTCTGATTATGCAGTAGTTTGGTAGGATGAATTGGTGAAGAATAGGAGGAGCAATAGGCAACCACCTATATCCACTTGGGAAGAGATGAAAAGAGTGATGAAGAAGATGTTTGTGCCATGTTATTACTATAGAGAGTTGAACTAGCAATTACATAGACTCACACAAGGAACTAGAACAGTAGAAGATTATCACATAGAGATAGAGATACTATTGATTAAAGCTAACATAGAAGAGGATGAATAGGTGAAAATGGCTCCGTTCATAGGTGGATTGAATAGGAAAATTGCTGATGTAGTTAGGTTGCAATATTATATAGAGATGGAGAACTTAGTTAACGTTATCATGAAGGTGGAAAGACAACAAAAACAAAGAAGGGCAGTGAAGTCTTTCTCAAATTTCAGTAGCAAATGGAATCCAAAATGGAGCAAAAATGAAGATAAGAAGACGGAGCACTATTGAATTTCAAGGAAAAAGGCAATGGGTCAAACAATGACAAGGAGAAGAGTACTTCAACTCAAAAAGTTACTACTGATCCATCCTTTAAATCTTCTAAACATAGGGATATTAAGTGTTTTAAATGTCAAGAGCGGGGTCATTGTGCATCTGATTGTCCTAACAGGAAGACTATGTTTATTAAGGGTGATGAAATTATTTCTAAGTCTGATGATAGTAATGAGTTCGATGGTAGTGATTTAAGTATATCATCTTTAGAAAATTGTTCTGATGTTGATGAGAATGTTAAATATGTCATTAAGGGTGAATCTTTAGTTGCTAAACGTGCATTAAACTTGAATGTGAAAAAAGATAGCCTAGAACAAAAGGAGAACATATTTCACACGAGATGCTAAATAATTGAGAAATGACTATAGATTGGGGGGTTCATTAGGGTTGGAGATTTCTTTTTGTTCATGTTTTATCCAAAGTGTGTGTTTAAGGAGTTTCAGGTTTTGTAGCCTTAGGGTTCTGTATCACCAAGCTTAATTTTAGTTTTTGCACATATAGAAAGGGAGAAAGTTAGCAAAATTTTCATTTTTGGAGAAGAATAACAAACTTACAAAAAATATCTTATGTTATAAAGCCAAAATTTAAAAGAACAAGAAATAGGAGAGAGAGAAGACATGAGTTATGGACGTAAGAAAAAAGAGAAGAACAAAGAAGCAAGAGAGAGAGAGAAGAGATGAGTTTGGGATGTAAGAGAGAAGAGATGAGAGCTTCTACATTGGAGAAAGTTTATATAAGTAGGAAGTAAACACGAAAACTTGTGAAAAACTGTTGTGAAGTATTAGAAAAACATCTAATTTTTGTTTTTGTGAATTTGTTGTGGATTTGTATTTTTAGAAAGAGCATATTGTAATAAGAAACAATTAAACATGTTTTAATATGGTTCCTTTTTTTATATAGAAGCCGCAACAAGAAACAAAAATAAAAAAGGAACAAACAGGTCCTTAAATTTTGCTTTCTTCAAATAAATTATAAACTTGTACATTACACTTTAACAAACTTATTTGTCCTTTAACTATATAATGAAGCACAAATTATGAAGTAATGGGTATATTTAATGAAATTTATAAACTCGAAGTTTATTTAATAAAAAAAAGAAAATCAGGCCTAAATCAGGGCTAATGTTATGCTATATTGGGTTAAATTGGGCTTGGACTGAAGATATTTCAATATATGCATCGGTAATTAATAAATCCCAATCCATAGATCCCACTACTTAGCAAATATCACTTGAGGAAAAAAGATTAAAAAGACCATGTTCAAAACTTTAGATTATTGAACTAAAAATAACTTTTATCTATAATAAAATTTAATTCATAACCAAGTAAAAGGGTTCTAACCAAATTATGAGGGGGGAGAGAGAGAAAGAGAGATAGAAATAGAGACAAAGGAGAAGTTAGGATTCATTAGAGTTCCAAACTAGAAAGGTTAAATTAGGTCGGTGTTTATTGAATCTTATTATAAATTCAAATTTATAAGATGAAATGAAATAGGACATTGACAGCTTGGATGTAATCATTAACTAAAAATAAATGCCTCCCTTTGATTTCATTGATAGCAATTTTGTTGCTTTTATTTTATTCATGATTCCACGATGCCATCTTATTTTATTTTCTCATTCACTCTGGAACTTAGATATTCTCAAATAAAGCTCCATTGATTCTGATTATTAGACTGTAGTGTAGGGTCTTGTATACTTAAATTGTGGTTGAAAATAAGCCAATTTATCAGGTGGCTAAGAAGATTGACCACTCAAACATCATCGAAGCTCCTTAAACCTTAATCCTCATCTCACTCTCCAAAATCTGAGTTGGAATTAACGAAGTATTTTATGAATATATGGACAGCCTTATGTTCCAATAGGCATACCGAATGACAAATGAGTATGACACGATTTAAAGCAAGACCAGACGATGCTTCCGAATATTTTAATTGTGATTGGGAATGAATCATTTTTGGTATATTATTTATTTGTTATAAACTTAAAGTACCATAATTGTAATTTTAACTATTAGAGCGTAGAGTATAGGCATTGATGGCTTTCTGCTGTAAACCTAACAAAAAGTACATACCACTCATCCATGCATGTAAGCTTCTTCTGCTCTCACGTGTCTTTGACCCAGCGCTTGTCACTTTCTATATCATATACTACCTTTTAGTCTAACGAGATTGAAACCAACATAAATATATCCAACCTAAATATGAATAACTATTTTTTCTCTTGAATTTAAAATTAAATTTGCAAAAAAAAAATCTCAATTAACGCGTACCAATTTTTAATAAGACAAAGAAGAGAAATGTGAAAGAGAAAAAGGCTAGGCCTGGTTTGGATCCGTGTTAAGTGGAGCGGAAATTCAGGTGGTGTCTGGAGCTAACAGAAACTGTTGGTCGGAGCAACTGCTGTTTTCGACGGTGAGGGCAGCGTTGGGAGAGGAGTAGGTAGAGGAGGGTCGGTGGTTCTCGACCGTGTTGTTGGTATCTGAGCCTCCCTCAATGGTGGTCAAGATCCGCTTTTGATGTTCACCTCTTCCTTCTCTCTACCTTCTCCCTCTCGCGCCACATTTTCTTCATCTTTTGTTCTGTGGGTTTTGTCCCATACGATCTCGTGACGGCCAAGGTTCGGCATTGAATTGGTTCAGGTTTGTTTTTTTTTCATTGTGAGATTTGTTGTGTTCTGTGTTGGAATGGATTAATGGGTTTCAGAAAGCATGATATTTCCTCTAGATCTACTAGCTATAAGCTCGTTGGATGTTTGGGACTTGGGAGTTTGTGACTTGATGATTGTCTGTGTACATGTGTGTTTCTCTTGTCCGGACAATGTCAGGAATCAGGAGGTATTTGGATTATTCTGTGTCTCTTTTTTCTTGATATAATGTGTCGATGCATAAAGTACAAAACTTGGAGCTGTATCCTGTATTTGCATACTTCTTCGTTCGAAGGACAAGACAGTGGCTGAAACAAAGTTGGCTTATTGTTCATCCCTCTTCCATTTCCGTAGGTTTTTGTTGGTTTCTGTATTCATATATATTTATTATCTTGCTGGTAGTTGAACAGTGAAGCGAAAATTGATAGGCAGATTGTAAGATGTCTTTCAAGAGCATTGTGAGAGAATTGAAGGAGATGAAAGATGGAATTGGAAATATATCAAGGAGAGGGCTTGAAGGGAAGCATTGGCGTGGCAGGGCAAAGTCACATATTGCTCCTGATGAAATGCTACCTGAATCAGAACCATTTCAAGAGGGACGGTGGGCAAATCTCCCTCCAGAATTGCTCTTGGATATCATTAGGAGGGTTGAAGAGAGTGAGACCTCGTGGCCTGACCGTGCTGTTGTTGTTTATTGTGCTTCGGTTTGTAAGTCTTGGAGGGAAATCACAAAAGAGATTGTTCAGACTCCAGAGCAATGTGGCCGGCTAACTTTTCCAATCTCATTGAAGCAGGTACTTCCATTACTCTGTCCGTCTCAAAGTTTTCTTCAATTGCATTTTCTAGTTTTCTCTTTGCCTAACTATCTAGTTATCGTGATTTTTCTTGTTTAACTTGGTTTTGGTACTCAAATGCAGCCTGGGCCACGAGAGTCTCCCATACAATGTTTTATAAAAAGGGATCCTTCAACTTCTACGTACCTGTTATACTATGGTTTGGTGCCTTGTAAGTTTTGTTCCCCTCTTGCTCCTTGATTTTTCTTTCTGTAGATTGCTTTCATGTAGATCTTTTCGCGTCTTCTCCATATATACGAATCACATTGTTTATATTGTTTTACTCTTTCATGGTTTCTGCGTATAGGAATGGAGGAATTAGGTTACAAAGATTTGCTTGTGAATGCTTTCCATTTCTTTATTTCTCATCTCCTTCGGTTCTTAACAACCAGAATCTGGATTTGACTTATCAGCAAACAATATTGTGGTCAATACAAAAATGCCCTTTTTAAGAGGGGAATAAGGACACAATCTTACCCCAATATTGAACTATACTAATTATTTGAGGCATTTTTCTTTTACTAATTATGGCTTATTGGGAACCATTTGATTGCTTGAGATAAATATCTTGGTTACTTAAAAGAAATTTTCTGTAATATCATTATGGATTGACAGCTGAAGGAGAGACTGATAAATTGCTCTTAGCGGCAAGGAAGTTCAGAAGGGCGACATGCACAGACTTCATAATATCTTTACTTGCGGATGATTTTTCTCGCGCTAGCAACACTTATGTTGGTAAATTGAGGTAGGTCTTGGTAATCAGAATTGATAATTGATCAAGGACCCCAAAATTTATGCAAAGTTCATGTCAGGTCCAACTTTCTGGGGACCAAGTTCACCATATTTGATACCCAACCTACATATGAAGTGCCAATACAACCAACCAGCCGGAGAAATCGCAGATTCCATCCGAATCAGGTGTCTCCAAGGCTGTCTGCATGTAACTACAATGTAAGCACCATCAACTATGAGCTCAATGTTCTCCGCACCAGAGGACCAAGGAGAATGCATTGTGTAATGCACACTATTCCAGTCTCTTGCATTGAGGAAATGGGCAGTGCCCCAACAACATCAGATGTGTTTAATGGTCTTTCTTCATCAGGTTCTAAAATGAAGGCACTGGTCCCAGATATCAATTCCACAAGCACCTCAGTGTCACCAGTAACATTCCAGTCTGTGAGAGAGCCTCTAATTCTTAGAAACAAAGCTCCTAGATGGCATGAGCAGCTACAATGCTGGTGCTTGAATTTCAGAGGACGTGTTACGGTTGCTTCTGTCAAAAATTTCCAACTTGCTGCAGCTACTGAGTCTTCAGATGCTGCGCCAACCGTTGATCAAGAACAGGTAATTTTGCAGTTTGGCAAGATAGGAAAAGACATCTTCACCATGGATTATCGCTACCCCCTTTCTGCCTTCCAGGCCTTCACAATTTGCTTGAGCAGCTTTGATACCAAACCAGCCTGTGAATGATGGCTGCGGAGTGCCTGGTAAAGCAAATTCCAGTTCACAGCAATGCATCTTCCAATTTTGCAGGGGATGTTCACCCTGTTTGAGGTTGATCGTGCATGACCATTACAGCTGAT
Source organism: Erythroxylum areolatum (assembly GCA_024520975.1). Taxonomy (NCBI): domain Eukaryota; kingdom Viridiplantae; phylum Streptophyta; class Magnoliopsida; order Malpighiales; family Erythroxylaceae; genus Erythroxylum; species Erythroxylum areolatum. The sequence goes on along the minus strand of JANIJH010000225.1, from coordinate 12,142,421 downwards.
CTTAGCTATGCAATCTTTACTTTATCCAGTGATGATATTTAAGTTGTTTTGTCATCATTTACATTACCATATTTAGGGTAAACAAGAGTTTAGTGTATTTATGTTCATATCTATACGTATGTCCTACAGTGGAAGGATAGTTTAATTTGCTAGATCTCTTTCAACTGTTAGGGATACTTGTTCAGTTCGAACACACTGCCTTGTATGCTCTAATGTTTAAAGATTCGCATGGATTTTCTCTTAGGCTGGAGTTTATTCCATGGTTGTGAATAAGTTGTTCCTTGCCGATCTTAATCGGTTTCATCTATTAAGCTTTTAGATGTACATGTGCAATTCGTTGACGAAGTCTTCCAGAATTCTGTTTCTTGTCTTTGGCTTCACTCGGTATTGTCTGCAGTGGAGTCTCTTTAGGTTGATGTAGCTGGTTTATTCACAGCAGCGACGACATTCGGTACATGTGCCTTTACCAAGACCGGAAGTTGGATTACTACGGCATTGTAATTCAATTTCACCGTCCAACTGGCTACAGTATTACCCGAAAATCAACTTTAAGGTCACGTAATTGACCAGGTCAGGGTAGCCGTCTTCGTGATAAATGCATTGCAGTCTTTATTCAAACTTTTCCTGCCTTGGAATGCAATGATGTAGTTGAATGAAATGAACTGATTCACAAATGTATCAAAGAAGATATCATTGATTGAAGGACATCTATTGGGAGCTAGATTGACCTATCACAGATGGACACTACTTACCAATGCAAATTGCAACGCAAATTAAAATTTTAAACAAGTCTATTAGATTTTTTTTTTTTGAGGACATGTCGCAATTATAAAGACTATCCTAAAGTAGAGAAGGCTGTAAGGTCTCATCTGGCATGGAACCACAGGTTTAGTCTTCAGAAGTTAGAGAGACTGGATTTGCAAGAAAAGGACAGGAACACCAACTTACAACATCTTCAAATGCGTTACAAATTCTGATATACATCTGATATTTATAGCACCAATTTTGAGCCATTAATTTTTTCAATCACAATCTGGCACTGGATATGCTAACCATTAGAAATCGCCCTAGCAGTATCATGTTCCTAGCATATCATTTATACTCTTAACAAATGCAAACAAAGACAATGCAAGGCAACAAATTAATGATTCCAAAGTGCACGTCCGTTATTCTTAGATGGTGCTTACTTTCGGTAAACATGCTTCACTCCTATACTCGAGACAGGATACCACAGTTCACAAGTATTGCCTCCTTTCTTCTTTACATTGCAATGTATCAATTATCTAATAGTGGAGTATGTAATGAACTCTCTTGAAGTGAATTGAAATGGTTGATGAGGAATAGGATTTCTGCAATGAAACTTTAAATAAACTAGGGGTAGTGATTAGAAATTAATAGTTGAGTAAATCATGAAATAATGGAAACTCACGGTCGGGGTCCAAAGACTTTGATCTGGCGAACATGAGTATCCCTTCCATTGAGGTGATTGGATAGTACAGCAATTTGCAACATGAATGCATTAACGAAAGTTTCCCTGCCAAAAACATGGATGTAAATGCAGTTGTGCTGGACCAGGCTGGACAGAATATGAAACATGACATGCATCCTTGTCCTTCTGCCAGCAGCTTACTATTTTCTCATTTTACAGGGAATATATCAAAGTTCAAGCATTTACTTTTTGATGTCAAACACCCGGAAATAAATTCTCTTATCAACTTATGTATCAATAAACTCCAAAACAATTAAGCTTAAGAAGTTCCATAGTGCTTTCTAAGGATTTTAACCAGCATGCTTCCATCTAAGCCAGTTCATTTCTACAAAATAAATAGATGACGTCTAAAATGGGTTAAGTGATAGAAAATTAAAGTCCTATTATATATAAAAACATTTCTCATTTTCAGAACGATGTATTATAGCAATGAATATTGTATATCGCTCAACAAGATCGCGAAGGACATAAGAACAACTGCCCAAAGGTTTTAAACATAACAAATAAGTTTGCCTACGAAATGTCTTAGAATCAGACCCTTGAAATATCCCTCCACAAGCTAATATAATAGGAATTTGACGAGGCTAAAATTGCATAAGAAAGTGGAGATAGAATCCGCCTAGTAAGGTCTTTGCTCACCTGGGATCATTTCCGGACAAAGATATGTAAACCCACCCGGTTGGTTTCACAAGTTCTACAGTCTTGATCTCCTGAAACCAAGTTGAAAAGAAACAGGACGAAACCCAATTTAGAACACAAGCTAAGGAGATAAAATGTTACTAATAAAAGGAAATGAAGTACCTTCAAATTATGAAATCCATCACCAGCCCGAATAGATATCTTACTCGGTGTATAGCTCTCATCAAGCTTGAAATCCACATAAAGCACAACCAACTTCAAGCGAAAAACAAACATGAAAAAGGTCAGAGCTTTGTCACTAGTGACCCCCAACCAACAAAAACCCAATAAACAAATAGATACCCACTTGCAGCTTCAATTTCTTCTGAAATTGAATGTTCACCAAATGAGGCTGAGCACCATCTGATCTAAAACCACACACATACAAAAAGAAGAAGGAAGAATCAATTAACAAATTACATAGTTGTCGAGAAGAGAGTACAGGTTTGTGTAGTTACTGCCAGTAGGTGTCCAGATTATCGTCACTGAGAGAAGAAACGTCATTTCCGGGTTTGCAAGAGCTGACACTCCAGGCAGCTTTTTTCCCCATTTCTCGGAGGTCTTCGTCTACTATTAGATGTTGATTCCCTCCCGTTATTTTACCTTCTTCTTCTCCTTCTGATGACTCTGTCGCCATTTTCCGTCAACTCACTCGCTAAGAATTGCAAACCAAATCGAGACCTATCTCAAATCAGTTTTTCTTAAACCCTAAAACTGAAAGCGAAGATCAATCAACTTGGGAATATGGAATTCATATTGTGCAGAGGCATCATATCAAAATGCCTTTTTAACAAATTTGAATTAAAGAGCGCTCTTTGTATTAATCAATTAATTTCGCCTTCGTTCTAAATGTTGAAGGGACTACGCCGAATTCCTGGAGCCCAATGATCAATTGGGCATTGCTCTACACAGTGGAGGCCATGAGAAATTGTTACTTAAGAATCAATAGCTCGAATAGGCCTAAACGAAAGTCAGGTTTGGGCCACTTCGAACATAATCGAAGTCTGACTCAAGTTTGGTGCAAAGTACGCTAAATTCGGATCGAATTTAAGTAAAAAATAAAATTCAATTTAGTAAATGAGTTTAACCTTTTTTAAGTAAATTTAATATTCAAATAAGTTCAAACTGGAAATTATTAAATATTTTTCAATTTAAATTCAAAATTTAAAAAATTTAACATATTGTAATATACTATTATCCTTGTTATTATTAGTCTAATGAGCTACGTAGCAATTGTAATTTTTCTACTTTATATTTACATTATTTATATTTTATATATTTATATTTATATTTTAAAATAAATTAATTATTTAAAATATTTTAAATTTATAATTAATTTAAAATTAAAAATATTTTAAAATTCTCCAAATTTTTAATATTTAATAAGTACATATCTTAAATTTAAAATATCTTTAAGATACATAAATTTCAAAATTTTAAAATTGTTTACCAAATATATTAATAAATAAATATTATTTATAAATAAAATTTTATATATTTTTACTTATAAAATTTAATTATTTAAATAATATATTTGCTAATAAATATTAATAAGATATTAAAATAAAATTATTTACTTTATTGATTCATAAAATTAATTTACCTTTATGCTTTATTTAATATTTAATTATTATCAATAATAAAAGTGTAATTATATTGAAATTAACAATTAACAAGAAAAACTAATAATTTAAAAATCGGATCGAATCAACTGATTTAACCAAAATAAATACAAACTAGCCTAATTTTCAATTATGTTTGTGTTTATATATCTCTATGAGAAAAAATTGATACATTTATTACTTAATTAGTAGATTTAGCGTTGCTAAATCATGGGACCCACGAATAACAATCATTGTCGTGGGACCCATAGAGAACAAATGTAGAGTTGCAATTGAAAATTAAGATTTTTAATGAGTATATTTTAAATTTTTGTTAAATTTTTAATGAATTTTTTCTTTTCAATTCTTCCATGCAATTTAATTAATAAATTATATATTTTTATCTCTTTATATTTTAATTAATTTTTTTTAAATTTTTATTATTAAAAATAGATCACTATTTTTATCCTTAAAAAACTAAATTTATTTAATCTTACTAATAAATTTTATTTGTCAAAATTTAGGTTATACTTTAATTGAAAAATTTAAATTATTATTGTTAAAAACTAATTATTATTTTTATCATAATTTTTTTAATCAATTGCACTATTAATTAGTATATATAAGTAATTTTTTAAAGATAATTTAAGAATGCGTTAAAAATAATATTTAAACTATAATGAAGTATTTTTAAAAGATATTAAAAAAAGTTAGAATAAAGTTAGAGTTTATTGACTTTTTTAAACATATTTTGACTTTTATGAGTTTTAAAATAAATGACGATGACGATGATCATAATAATATAATATAATATAATATTAAGTAATAATAATAATAATAATAATAATAATAATAATAATAATTATTATTATTATTATTATTATTATTATTTATTAATTATTATTATTATTATTAGGTTCAATCTTAGTTTAAATATTATATTTATTAGTAGATTTATTATATATTAATAGACATTAATAGTGTGTTTTTATTTCAATAAAGTACTTTATTTTATACTATATTTTCACTTATTCTTATAATTTTTATTTTTTATTTATTATATATCGGTTTAATGCTAGTCTTTTATTTGACCAAATCGATGTTCAGTCCAAATTTTAAAACATTGAGAAAAACATAATTGACCTATATTGTGGCTAAAGTAAGAAACTCTAACTTCTTTATATGATTTCTAAGTTTCGTTTGGATTATCCTCAAGCTGCTATTTTCTTTGCTTACTCCAATATATTTGCTTCCTTCAATGTTCTTCTTTCACCCAATTTGTTGCTTTGGCCAAGTTTTTATTAAAAAAGAGAGTTTTCCCTTAATGAATTCTTGGGCAAAAAAATATTGGAGGAATTCACATCGGAAAGGAGTGTTGGTGAATGAGGTTAATCTTTTTCTTTTCATATTTGACATTATTTTTAATGCTCAAAGAATCTTAAAAATTGGCCTTTGGCACCGCAACAACTTGCCTTTATTCATTTAGAAGTAAAAACCTATGATTCAACTTCAAAAAATTAAATAGAAATAGGTATTTATGTGGACTAATATTCATAACTTGTTGCTTAAGTTTTGGAGTACTAAAATATCTCAATCACCTAGTAAGCTTAAAATAAAGATGTATGGATGAAGTTACGATTTGGATAAAGAACTTGTTTGGATGGGTTCATGTCAGTAGAGCTTTTTTAAGTAGAGCTTTTGTCAGTAGAACTTTTCTGAAAAGAGTTTTTCAGAGAAGCCGGTTGACTATTTGGCTGTCAATTAAAAAAAACTTTTTTAAAAGAGCTTCATACAGTATACTGTTTGGTAACATAAAAATAAAAAGCACTTTTATTAATTTTAACTATAATTTATTTTATAATAAAATTATTTATGCTAAATAATATTTAAAGTATACTAAATAATATGTAAAGCACAATATATTATATTTACAGTTACCTATTTCTTGGATAACTATTTTGTAGGAAATTTTAGATAACTAGCTTGTAGGAAATAATTTAAAGAGATGTTTCATTTTTTTGTAGGAAATAAAATTAATATGAAAAATAAATATTAAAACATGTAAAAAAGTTAAATAATATTATAATCCCAAAAT
>JANIJH010000225.1:12104713-12115120 GCA_024520975.1 Erythroxylum areolatum | reverse complement strand
ATTGTATTCTGTGACGTTTTTTGACATTTTGTGACGTTTTTTAAACGTCGCGGATTGACTTATTTTCTTGTAGTGATTTTTTCACACCTCAATACACCAATCCAAGACCTCTTCACACACGGCCACAACTAATCACACAATTTCAATTCTACCCATTAATCAATTGACAAATTTTCTTGTCACACCTCTCGACACAACAAATTACCTTGTCTAGTTAAATCAAGTTCAAGTTGTTCTCACAATCTTTGGCTACGTTGACATACTCTCCTCTTCCCAAAAGCACATCCTAATGTCGATACCATATCTCCAAAATTTGTTAAATGGCATAAATATGACCACCTAATCTACTACTATCTCACCACGTTTCTCTCCAACTCCACTGCTCTTCTGGCTCTCGGGTGTCATACTGCTCATGATCTTTGGCTAGTCTTTGAATGACATTTTCTCTAGCAATCCTTGTCCCAATAGTTGCTCCTTCATCGCAAGCTTCACATGCTCAAGCAAGGTGCATCCTTCGTCTCTGAGTTTTTGAACACTGTCTCCACCGTCAAGGAACTCGCGGCTATCAGTGACCACATCTTCGATAACGATCTCACTCTACTTACTCTGAATGGTCTTCCCACGGAGTATGAATCTTTTGTCACAGCAATAAAGCATCATGACTCTCTCCTCACATTTTTGGATCTTCGTGTTCACCTTCTCATCGACGAGCAACGTCTTCTGTCCTATCATTCCCCAAACTCCACTTATGCAACTCTTCCGGTGGCTCACTCTAGTGGCAACTCGAAATGTTCCTCACATCTCCCTTGGAATTGCAACTCCTTTGGTGGCAACTCACAGCCTGACAGCAGGCACAACTCTTGGAGGCACAACTCTACATCAATCCACAAACACACAACCACCCAATAACCTACCCCAACACTTATAAGGCTAATTGTAAGTCCTATCAATCACCACAACACAACCAGCCAACATTAAATTTTAATAAACTACCCAACCAATGCCAGATATATTGGAAGTGAGCTTACATTAAGGCCTTTTGTCGTTTTCAATATTTCGAGTTTCGGAATCATCCTTCTAGGCTCTCTCCTAATTTTACTTCCCTTAACTCTGCCTTTTCAACTATGAGCATTAATGACCCTACTGATACCCCATGTTTTCACTCCAATGATATTGTTGAATGGTTACCCGCAATCCTAACCCTAGGTAGGTTAATAGAGCCCCTTTCAATTTTATTCCTACGGTTCCATAATTTCATTTAATTGAATAATTGTCAAAGAGAAGTGGAATATACAAAGATTTTGACATCTCATTTGCCGTGTAGCACTCACAATCTCTTTTCAGCATTTTGGGCATCTTTTGCTGTGATGCCCACTCTCAATCTCTTTAACATTCTACAAATCTCATTTAATGTTTTTTTGAAAAAAAATCTCATTTAATGTTAACGGATCCTTCTGACTATTTTTCAACTTCTATGTTCAAATTTAATGTTAACTGAAAATTACCGTTAACTTCTTGTACTCTTTTGAAGTATTTGGGTATATTTCTTATACTTATTTTTTTATTTTTATCAACATATGAATCTAAAATATTCAACTCAAAAATTAGCAGCAAAAGATTTTTATAGTTTTGATTTTTGAGTTTTGAGTGATAATTTAAAAGTAAAGTCTTTGACTTTTTTAAATATATTTTCAGCTTACTAAATATTTGAATATTTGAGTGATAATTTATTGCAACACTTGTGGTTCATCTACTTACAACTATTTTTTAGTGCAATAAACCTCTAAATTTATTATATAAAAAATTGAAGTTTATTTAATTTACATTTTAACACTCTTTAGGTTCTTAAATAAATTACAATAAAAGAATAACTCACTTCAAAAATATATAATTAAATAAATTAGTTGTTGACTTTGTTATTTTAGTTATTGTGTTATAAAAAAGTATTATTTATTATAATATTATTATTTAAGTGTTACAAATTTTATTTTTTATTTTATTTATGTTTACTTAAACAAACATAATATTCAATTTACTAAAAATTTAATAAAACATAATAAAATTATTTGAGTACATTAACTTATAAATTGACTCACTTATGTATATATATATTAAAATTTAATAATAAAAATATGTTTACATATTTACATATTGTCGATTTATTAAGACTTTTGTTTTACCTGCCCAGGGCTTATAAAAATAAGGAATGACCCTAGTTACTTGACACTAGTGCTACTGCTCATATATAAAAATAAGGAACGACCTTAGTTACTTGACCCTATGAAGAATCCACTGCATTTCTAAAATCTTGCCACTTACACAACTACTCTGGCTTCTCTCAATCTTTGATCATCCATGTACGTTTAACACTTTCTAAGTTATTTAGGTCTTTAAATATTAGTTCAAATGTGATTGTACTTTTTGTTGTTTAGGAAAAAGTGTTCGTCTTCCCATTTCACATTCTTCTCATCTTTCCACCACCCCTTTACAACTTATTTATTGTGATATTTAGTATCCTTCCCCATCTTATTCATTTTTCGGTTCTTATTATTTTATTATTTTCATCAATGATTTTATTACATCTGGATTTTTCCCCTTGTTCACAAATCTCATGCTTTGCATATTTTTCAAATTTTCAAAACTACAACTAAAAAATTATTCTCCACTCATATCAAGCAATTTCAATACGATAAAGCCTTGAACTGATCAAAGACGCCTTTGCCCAATTTCTTACCACAAATGACATCAATCACCGCATTTATTTTCCCTATACTCCTCAACAAAACGGCCTTGCTGAGTGCAAAATTTGTCACATTATTGAAATAAGTCTAACCCTTCTTCTTCATGCCTCTTTCCCTAAAGCCTTTTGGTTTGAAGCTTTCTCTACTACTATCTACCTTGCTAATCTCTTACCTACTCTAATCTTCAATAACAACTCCCCTCATAAATTACTATTCACTACCCACCAAATATTTTTAATTTACTAGTCACCGCATTTATTTTCCCTACACTCCTCAATAAAACGGCCTTGCTGAATGCAAAATTTGTCTCATTATTGAAACAAGTCTAACCCTTCTTCTTCCCACCTCTCTCCCTAAAGTCTTTTGGTTTGAAGCTTTCTCTACTACTGTCTACCCTATCAAACTTTTACCTACTCTAATCCTTAATAACAATTCCCCTCATAAATTACTATTCACTACCCACCAAATATTTCTAATTTACGAGTTTTTAGATGCATCTGCTTTCTCTGTCTCGATTCCACTCTCTCTGATAAACTTACACCCAAATTCACTCCATATGTCTTCCTTAGATATTGTTCTCAGTATAAAAGCTAGCACTGTTTTGATCCTCAAACATCCAAACTTTATATTTCTCACCATGTTCGTTTTCTTGAAAGTGATTTTCTTTAAGCTCACTCTCCATTAACATCATCTACATCCTGACCCACTATTCTCTAATTACTTCACTTACCTTTCACTCCACCCCCTCCATCTCCTTTACCACTACCCTCTGTACCCCTTCCACTACCTCACTAAACACAATCTTCCCACTAATGGTCACACGGACTCATGATCAAACTCATACTCCTCGATCATTTTTTGACTACATCACCTACTTCATGCTTACCAAATCTTATCCTGACCCTACATTCTTCACCCATGTAAATAAATTCCTCACTGGCATCAAGCTATGCTTGATGAGTTCATTGCTCTCTATCATAATGATACTTGGATTCTTGTTCCTCCTCCACCAAATGCTAACCTTGTTGGTTGTACTCTTGTTCCTCCTCCACGAAATGCTAACCTTGTTGGTTGTAAATGGGTAAACGAAATCCTGATGGAACTATTCATCACTATAAAGCTAGTTTAGTTGCCAAAGATTTTCACCAAGCTGTTAGTATAAACCACACTGACACCTTTAGCTTTGTTGTTAAACCCACCACCATTTGTCTCATCTTTACCATTGCTCTTTCTAAAAATTGGTCAATTCGTCAACTTAATGTTAATAACACCTTCCTTTATGTTCATCTTCAAAAACAAGTTTTTATGTCCCAACCACCTGGTTTTCAAGATCCTTACTATCCTAATAATGTATGTCATCTTCACAAATCCTTGTATGGTCTCAAGCAAACTCCTAAAGCTTGGTTTCAAAGTCTAAGTCAGAAACTTCTTCACCTAAACTTTACTTTCTCCAAATTTGACCCTTCTCTCTTTACTAATACCACCACATCTCATATCACATTCGTCTTAGTTTCTCGTCTCCATCCTTCATTTCCACCCTTATCCAAAATCTTCATACTACTTTCTCCATTAAAGACTTAGGCCCGCTATATCATTTTCTTGGTCTTGAAGCCACTTCCACTTCCACTGGTATTCTTGTAACCTAAACCAAATGCACCAATGATCTTCTCCTTTAGATAGGTATTGATCATTCCAAACCTATTCACACTTTGATCACTACGTCTCTTCCTTTATCTACAAATTATGACACACCCCTTTCTGATCCATCCAAGTATCAAAGCACTCTTGGTGCTCTTCAATATTTGTACCTTACTCTTCATGACATTCAATTTACTATTAATAAGGTATCCCAATTTTTACATTGCCCCACTGATGTGCATTGGACTATAGTTAAACGGATTCCCTGTTATCTTCGTTCCACATCATCTCACGGCATGCACTTTCTCATATCATCCTCACTACAATTGAATGTCAATTGTGATGCTCATTAGGTTGGTTGTCCTGACGATCAACATTCTACTTCTGGTTATTACATCTATCTTGGACCTAATTTAATCTCTTGGAGTGCTGAGAACCAAAATACTATTGTCAGATCTACTACTGAAGTTGAATATCGAATCATTGCTCTAGCCGCAGCGGAACTTTGGTGGATCACTTCTCTTATAAAGGAAATTAGTTTCTCTAAAGTTACACCCACTCTCTGCTGTGATAGTCTTGGTGCTATATTCTTTGCTTATGTTCCAATCACTAATGCTCGTACCAAGCACATTGAAATTGATATACATTTTGTTCGTGACTTGGTGGCCAACAAAGCACTCTCCATTAGACACATTGCATATACTCTTTTAATTGTTGATGTTATGACTAAGCCTTTATCCTCTTCAGCATTTCAACGTCTTCGTCATAAGCTCACAATTGCTACTCATCATGAGCTTGAGGGAGGCTGATAACATTTGATTTACATGTATCTTAACAATTCAATATTTTTAGATAAGATTACAATTCAATCTTTTTAGATAAGCTTACATCAAACTAGATCAAAATATGAGCTGTAATATTCTCTGTAAATCTCTTTTCGATTATGGTTTTAGTTGTATATAAAGACTCACGGGCCTTTCACAAATACACAACAAAAGCAATAACACATCTTCTTATACATTCTTCACAATTATCTTTACTCATATCTATGCTCAGATAATGAGATAGCATTATCTATTAACAAGGTTAAAAAGTCAATCATTTAGTGCAAACAACCTAAGAGTACCTGCATGCAAGGAATGGCAACATAAAGCCGGTGATACTGCTGTTCAATTTAATCTCATGCATCTCCACGTAATATACATAAACTAGTTACAGAAAATAAAAGGTTGCCTTCCTCAAGTCATTGGATGAAGCACCTAGTACTTTGGAGCTTTCAAAATCCCAAGATTGTACGTTGCAGAAGACAGCTGAAATAGGTCATGTTCAGCGAAATAGAAAAATAAAAGGGAAAGATGTATCATAAATTTTGACTTTTTTTTCTTTCTATTTTTTCGTATCAGAGGCTGCAGAGAATAAAGGTGTTATATCATTTCATATCAGGATTAATTATATCATCAGTCTTTATTAATAAAGAAAATTTTGTTTTATAATGACAAAATTTATAAAACAAAATTTTCTTGATAATGAACAATTACTACATTCAAAGTAGTATGGTTTGCGCTAGTAACTGTATGAGACGCAGAAGTTGAATCGGGCTATTATTGAGGCGGAAACTTAGCAGATCAAGAACATTCTTTTAAGTTGGAGATCAGAGGCAGCTAACTGTATGCTTGGATTTGATTCTAGGCGTTGTGAGCAGATAGAGAGTCTGAGTCTTAGTAGAAAGGCCCAAATCATACCTAGGTCAATTTTCTGAAAGACCCAATTAGATGGGAACTGACAACTTTGGTAGTTAACAAACTGGTAGATTTTTGTAGTTCAGTGGTCAGTGCCTAATGACAACTCAGAACTATGACTCCAAATTGAAAAAAATGGATATATAATTTCTGTTTTCGATATAATGAGAAGATAGATAGAGACAAAATTGTATTAGGTAATCCTATAATATATATGTTATATTAAGAACAAATCATTTAACATGTATATAAAAGATATTATTAATTGTTAATTGCTTCACGATACGACTGTAAATTAAGGTTTTAGTAATGTTTTAATATTTTTATAATTAATTTATTTTCATATTAAAGATATATATTAATTAATTTAGTAACGACTGTAATTAAGTTTTAGGAATTTTTAATATTTTATAGTTAATTTATTTTCATATTAAAGAGATATAATAATTAATTTAGTAATTGACAATTAATAATATTTTTTAATACATGTTAAATGATTTTTTATTATTTAATTTAAATAAATTTCTTTTTAAAAATATAACTTGTCTTTTGTAATTTTATTTCATTGAAGAGAAATATAACAAATAAAAATTATTTTATATTTTTATTTACTATTTTATATTTTTGATTAAATATTTAAATTTTTTAAAATTAAACAATTTGCTTCAAAAACATTTGTTTTTAGTTAAAATGTAGTTTACGGGATATTTAGAAGAGTTATGTAAAAGAACAAACAAATTGGTGGTTATGTATTCGAAATGGATCACTTGTTTGATATTTAAAATTATGTGAAAAAAGATATTATGTCAAAATTTTCAACTATCCATCTTTTTATTTTTCCATTAATTACATCAACAAAATATTAATAGAAATAAATTTTCAACTGAGTTATCTGACTTTTAAAAAGCTAAATACTTAATTAAAAATTTAAAAAATCAACATTAAAATCTTTATAATTTATTACCCCATATAAGATTTTAAATTGGTTTTTCAATTTTAGTACTCATGGATATATTTTTATGAGAACTTATAAAATTTGATAATGAATAATTATCTGATTAAATATATTTTCTAACATATCATGAATTCTATTTTTTATTTTTACGATGTTAAAAATATATATTAAATATTTTTTTAGATAACAGGAAATCTTGTAAAAATGTTTTAAAAGATAAATATTATAATTAAGCTTAATGATGCTCAATTGAAGTTATACTATTTTGTAAATATGCAGGATAAAGTTTAGCCCTATATTCTATCCTAAGATGAATGGTACGCGTATGATTCAGGCTGCAGCCTCCTGCCCTGTGATATTTGTTTCTTGCTCTTGTCCTACATGCAAGGTATTCCGTCCAACCCAGATGCTACAAAGACATGCTCGTTCCATTCGATAAGCATCTGAACATGTCTTTGTGCTGATAGTTGGGAAACCGGATGACTGAAAGATCCTTCGCCTCCTAGCAAATAGATTCATGTCTTAATAATATTCGTTGCCCATTTCATCTTTTCATCAAAGATTCCCCTCAAAAGAAAGCTCTCACGCTTATGCTGGCATATGCTTCAAATAGCCAAAAGTATTGATAGGGTTAATCGCTTTGACTCTGATAAGCTAATAACTATCATATTCAAAGTTAAGGGCTACTGTAGAGTTTAGACACCTTACGGTTGATTATATCCCTTTCAAATGTGAGACAGAAACCAAACAATGCTGGGGACGGGTGGAGATTTTGAGACATCACTTTCATGGAGGTCAAGTTTAGACGATAAAGATTCCAACATTAGCAAGATAACGTGTTTGACAACTTCGACACACATTCCATCCAGATTCTCCTGCTAAGAGCTAACCTAGGCTTTCATATCGTCTCGTGACATGGAAGCACAAAAGAGCTAAAGTTGATTTATGTACATTTTGAAGACATTTTTTAGCAGAATTATCAAGTGTTGGAGAAATACGATGAACTAAGGATTTCAAACAAAAGGAATTGGAATGGATGATCAAACACCAATTCCAATTCCTACCCAAAACCTGCCTTAATTGATTAAAGAAAATTACATAAACATAATCATGTACTGTAACAAGTCAATAATAAATCTGATAATCATACTATCGAAATAGTCAGCAGAATATCACTTCCGTTTTCTTGTTTTTGCGTTAGTTCTAAATTAAGCAAAAGAAGATACGAAAACTAATCAAGATCATTTTCCACCAGGTGGCTTAGCCTAATGGAGTAACAAAGAGATTATTATTTTTGTACATCGACCTTTAACTAAAGGAGAACTACCAAAATAAGTTCCAGTCCTGTTACCCTTGGTCCAGTGATTCGGCTTCTAGATTCTAGCGGTGAAACAGGACATGACAGTTCCACTTTCGAAAGGTTAGTTCACGGTACACAGTTGCAGGATCAATTAGGCAGATGAAATAAGCCGGTATCTGTCAGTATATTATCACATTGGAACCTTTTTTTTTTCTTCTACTTTCCAGCAAAAAATGGAGTCCAGAATTCCGTATCCTGGTTGGAATAATAGGAAGTGGAAGCATCAGCCACCGAGTCACATTGTGTGCCCAGAAAGTAAAAATAAATAAATACATAAAGCCATGCATGACAAAAATTCGCCTGCCAGAAGATCTGCCAAAGATTCTGAGGTGGTCCACCTGCAGATTGCCCCAAAAGGTGGGATTAGGTCATTTATTGAATGACTTTCATTTTTTAGAAACATAGAGCACACATTACTTAAGAACAAAAGATCTATTCTTAAAAGAGCACTAACTCATCTATTCTTATTATTTTATGCCTACTCTATTTTATAAAGATCCATTCATTTAATAAATACCGACCTACAAAAATCAAACGGCTGTGATGTTTTGAAAAATGGAGGAACAAATTAGTTGGAAACAGATCTTTTGTTTCTAAAAAAAGATCATATCACCTGTTCTGACTATTATGTTGAATAAAAATCTTCCAAAAGGGTAGCAGATCACCGCAGATATGCCAAAGCCCTTTTAAAGGCAGTTTGCTACCACTTGAGCTCGATAACGGCCACAAAATGGAGGGTACGTACTAAATCATTGCTTAACATTAAAACATCAAAATTGTTCGTGATTAAATATTATTTGGGATTACTTACCAAAAAAAATTCAGTAACTTACCAAAACAAAAAAATATTATTTGGGATTGATAATTTTACGTTTTTTAAGTGTTCAGAAAGAATAAGTAGGAATAGGAAATAATGAAAAAGAAATTCAAGAACATAATTTTTTTATAAATTTTGTGTGCCTACGTTTTGGAAAACAAAGATGACTGTTATTTTATTCAATTTATTAAAATTGAAAATTATAAATTATAAATTTCTTCTCTTATACAACTATTGATATGAAAACTCTGACCAGTATAATTATATGCTATTTATCCCTTATCAAATTAAACATTATTTTAATAAGTCCCATAATCATTTAAGACTAAAAACACGGTTTTAGATAAGACGCACTTTTCTTTTTCAAGGGAGAAAACGAGACTACATGCCTAATTGCGGGGATAAGTTCCCACAAGGATATATGAGTTACAATTCGAAGGTAGATGTTAGAAAATAAAAAATTTCTACATAATAAGATCTGACATCATGCACTAACCAATGCGCACACCTATTACTTTCCTGAAATATATGACAAAATCTAACCTCCCAGTGTCTATCCAAAAGATATGGAAATAGAGATGGAGTAATATGCTTGTATTTCAAGCTGTGTCCTCTTTTAGAAAACCTTTTACCCTACTGAAATACTCGTGTTCTAACTAGTATATTTGCGTTGTATATAGTTGCTGTCTCCTGTATACAGAGACGGAACGGAACAAAAATTTGGAGATAGAACAGAATAAAAATTGAAGACAGTGAGGTGTTTTGTTGTGATGGACAGAACAGAAAAAATTGCCTCCATCTCGAGTACAGAAATGTGTTTAGATGCAGTCGACGAAACATAAAAACTGTGTTAATGATGAAAATACCCCTTCTCCTTAATATGATTAGAAATATGTAATTCATTGATAATTTTATTATGAATGATTTGTATTAGTAAAAAAGTTAACAAATAATAATAATAACAATTAAAAATTAATATCGAAATAATAATAATAATAATAATATCAAAATTAATAATTATAATGATAATAATAAGATAATTAATTTCGTATAATAAAAATAATAATAAATGAAAACAAAAATGAAAGAAATAATAATAATAATAACTACAAAATGTATAATAATAATAATAAATACAAAATTTATAATAATAATAA
>JANIJH010000225.1:12039684-12050681 GCA_024520975.1 Erythroxylum areolatum | reverse complement strand
ACTGAGTTCCGTCTGACTGACTGATGTAGTACGCCACCTTCGCGGGGCACGGACTCGGATATCACCAACGATGTCGGATTCGGGTCACGCGGGAGTGGGGTGTTACAAAAAATATGCCTGAAAAAATATTTTTTTTAACATCTCCAAATTTGAGCTTCTTAAAAAGTTATATTTTGGCTGCAAAAAAAGTTATATTTACTAAAAAAGTGATTTTTTACTTTACAGTCAATTATTCATTTTTAAAAAAAAACTTTTATAATAAAACTAAAAAAGTTGTATCTATTAAAAAGATTTTTTTTTAACAATCAAATACTCATTTTTTTAAAAAAAGCTTTTATAATAAAAAATATATATATTTATCTTCCAAAACTCAACCAAAAAGGCACTCGGTGTCTAACCATTCTATTTTTATTTATAATTGCCTTACGAGGAAGAACGATCCGAGGCAAATCGAGTTTTCCTTTTCTTTTATTTTTGCAAATCAAGGTGGCTATGTGTTTGTTAGGCAATCTCTTGTTATGTCATTGTCCCGAGGCAAAAGTCACATGAGGGTACCTACTTCCATTGCCCCCATACAAAGGATCGCAAAAAGCGGATCCAAAACAATGGCCAGTTGTAGTATTAAACGCGCGCACGTGGCGGCACATTTGAAAGGACCTTAGACTTCCTGATGCCACGTGGCGTTACTACTGTTTCAATTTTCATCGCGATCGCTTCTCCATTCAGCAGACACTTTACAGGAGCGAGAGAGTGGGAGAGAGATGGAGAAGAGAGGAGTAGCGACAATGCTGTTGTTGTCGGCGGTTTTATGGGGGGCGGTGTCGGTGGAGGAGTGCTGGTGTTGGAGTAGCAGCGCCGGTGAGAATGTGGTTGAGGAGAAAGTGAACGTGGCAGAAGAGAAAGTGAGAGCCAAGGCAGCAGAAACAATGGAAAACGTCGAAGACAAGGCCGGTTCTTTGTATGATTGGAGCCGTCGGATGTACTCCGAGTAATTAATCACATACCTTCCCTCTCCTTCTTAAATATTTTGGGTATATAAAGAAAAAATTATGATCGTGTTGGACCAAGGTATTTTTGTCTAACTATAAGATGGTGTACTGCGGAAGTCAAATTTTGTTAATGGAGTCTGGTGGGGATATTTGATAAGTAATTAGTTGAAGATTATGGTAACCTGTACTAACCAGGCAATTAGTTAATTTTTAAAGGTTGCATCACGTTTCTTAATTGTTACTTTTTAAAAGAATGGTCGAGAAGAGGGTGACAGTTGATGAGATTTGGTCTCCAAGTGGAGGATTAGAATTTAGAATTCATCCGAGCCTCAATTAGTTTTGGAGATAGTGGCCCTACACAATCATGACTCTATCTAGAAGTTTCGTAGTATAAGATGTGTGTTGTCAAGGAAAAAACGAGATCTGATTAAAAGGATTTTGGCTATATTAAAAATGCACTACTTGGTGACACTTCCCTCATGCCAATGTAGATCAATCCTTCATTCATAAGATAGATAATGTAGGGGGTCAAGCAAGATGTTCTCTTCTGTTACCAAGCAAGAGAAAAGTTTACTTTGGTTATAGAAATTCGCTTAAGACTTCCATAATTAGGTTATCGATGATTATCCAAGTTGTTAAGATGAAAAGGATGATGTTTAATGGATAGAACAAGGGACAGGGTTAGCAACTGACAAGGTTATGTTAATAATAATCAGTAACGATGAAGCTGATAGACATAATGTTTTGAGCTTTACGGGGCATGTTTGTTAGTATTGCATGATCATAAGTCCTAAATGTTAAAGAGGCAATTCATATGCTTGCTTATGGAGCTCTTAACAACGTTATATTGGCGCCACTAGTGGACCTGGATTTGGACAAGAGAGGGCCGAAAAGGCAGCTCAAACTCTGATGGATAGAGCTGGAGACACTGCTTCGAAAACTGCGAGTATGATGGATTCTACTGCATCAGGTGATTATTTTGCCTTTGTTTTTGCACTTGGCAACTAAGTTAGTCTTATTTCTTATATACACTTGAAATGGAGCTACTCTTCTGAATAGTTTTATCTTTCCAGACTCATCAAGGTATGCTTCTGAAAAAACAAGAGTGGCAGCCAACATAGCACACCGAAAGATAGGTGATATGAAGGACTATGCTTCAGGGAAGGCAGACGAAGCTATGAAAAAGGCCGCTGATAGGGCTAATGATGTGAAAGAAACAATGGCTGATGCAATGGAATATGGAGAAGTTAAAGTGGCAGATGCCTATGATGGAGCTAAACAAAGGCTGAAGATGGTGACAGACGTTGCTTCGGATTCGGTTGATGAGGTCAAAGACCGAATGGACGGAGCAATGAGTTACGAGAAAGAGAAAGCGACTGATACCTATGATGAAGCTAAAAACAAGCTGAACATTGCTAGAGACGTGGCTTCAGATAGAGCTACCGATGTTAGAGACACAATGGCTGGAGCTGTGGGATATGGGAATAATAAAGTGGCTGATGCTTACGGTGAAGCTAAAGAGAACTTGAATATTGCTATGGACATGGCATCAGATAAAGTAGCAGATGCCAAAGACAGAGCATCTGGATATGGGAAAGATAAAGCCGCTGATGCCTATGGTGAAGCTAAAGAGAAGCTGAATACTGCTATGGGCATGGCTTCAGATAGAGTAGCAGATGCCAAAGACAGAATTGCTGAGACAACTGGATATGGAAAAAATAAAGCTGCTGATGTTGTTGGGGAAGTCAAGCAAAAAATGATGAATACTGCCTCAGATATGGCCAATGAGGCTAAGAATCGGATGGAAGGAGCAATGGAATACGGAAAAGATAGAGCAAGGAATGTCTATAACATGGCCTCAGAGACAGCAGATGATGCTCAAGGGGCAATGACAGGATCAATGAATTATGACAAGGAGCAAGCCTTTCATGGCTACGATGAAGCTAAGCAGAAAACTAACATGGCAGTGAACATTTTCTCAGAAAAAGATGAAGATACCAAAGATAAAATGTTTAGGGAAGCTGGTTGTCGAGGAGATGATGCAGTGGAAGCTTTTGATCGAGCTATGCACAATGTTGGGGAGGCTTACATATCAACGAAAGAAAGTGTGACCCGTCAGGCCAGGGCTAGCTATAAAGCTGCCAAGGAGAGGATGTCACAGACAACTGGTGATCTTGGAGATGCAATGAGAAAGGCGAAGGCTACAGCAGAGCTTGAAATCTAGCAAGACATCGGAATCTAGTTTCATCTGTGAGTCAATGCCATTTCCCTGGCTTCAGTCCCTTCTTATAGACTCTTCTTTTCTTTTCTATTTTTTTCATTTCCTCTTATGTTTCCTTCTATGTGTATTTCAATCCATTTTGTAACTTCTAATAAGCATAACTCATTTTAGCTCTTCTTCAATTTTTGGCTCTTCCAAGTCTAATTAAAAATTGACGTTCAAATCTAAGAGCAGTTTGCCAGTTTCTCAATTTTCATGTATTCTTCTAGATCTATGTCTACATGCAAGCTATTGGAAAAAGAATTTCATCCGCACATTAGAAATAAAATATTGGCGCCATGGATTTGCGTGTTTCGCTAAGACATGTAAATTGTTGGTCGAATTTCAACTAGTGATCTAGAAATTGCTGAAATCTAAATTTGTGTCTTTATGTAGCCACTTAGAGAACAATCATCTTGCAAAACAACCTTAAATTGTCATGGAGTTGAGCTAGTGATTGAACTAGTTCTCTAATTTAACGATAATTGTGCCCAACTATTACACTAACTTGGCATACTCACTCTCCCATGCGATGATTCCTTCATTATAGGACTCCATTTGTGTAACAAAGCCATTTCTGGTTTCCAGAAATGCAAAGTTTCGTCCAAGGTCTTCGCCAGACATTTGTAAATAAGAAGTTATTGTTTCTTTTTCAGAATCATTCATTCCTTTCTGGTTCAGTCTTTTTTCAAGCAGGTTCTCGCCAAGTTCTCTTACAAATTCGATCCCTTATTTTTATCCTAGTCTGCAAGTTCAACTTCTCTTTTGTCCTCCTTTTCCCGTGGTTGAAATTGAAAGGAAAGGATATCATATAACTAATCATAAACCTGAACAGGTTGCATTGCATGGCACTGCTTGTTATGTGATGCATGCAAATCATCACATTAAATTCTTCCCCGTGAGTTCTCACCTTCTACCATATTTGTATGCTTGTGCGATCCCCTTGACCTGCAGTCACATTTTCTCAACTTCGGCCCAATGAAAAGTGTTCTAAGAGTGCTCGGAGGTGATCAAAAAATGGTTAGGCTCAGGAGTCAGGATCATCCACCTTAACTCCCACCTGGATTCTTAATGGGATTAATAATAACCTATAACTAAGGCAATTTGCAAAATATGGATCGACTTCTCATTAGGCCGTTGTTTTCTCTTATTCAGTTCGCAAAATAAAATTGAAGATGAAACGAAAACTTGGTATCTTACAGTGATGGTGAAATCAGAAAGGCTAGACTGCATTTGCTATTCAATTTGATTTCAGAGGCTATTCCGAACCTGGAATGAGTTTCGATTTTTTGGAGTCAAATTAATCTTTACAAGAAGCCACAGTGTTATGCCATGTGAATTTTGGTAAAGAGCATATAGTCTCCACCTTCATGTGCAACAGTTAAATTAATACATACCGAACAAACTATCATTTGTCACCGTCAAAATTATGACCCACAAGAAGAAACAGTGAATGTATCCCAGAAAATAGTAAGCTCATATAACCCTTCAACGCACTTAGTGGGAAAGGGCATATGAGAAATGGAAGGCGCCTGCTATTTCACTATCATGGCCTATATCATCCCGTTTGCTTCGGCTTTGTTTAGTTAGATCTAAAATGACGACTTTGTGGTTACGTTCAAGGAATCCAGAAGGCTGTCATTGTTCGAGAGGGCCATATTTTGGTAAGTGTGAAAGATCTTTCAGATATGAATCGAAATAATAGAAAACAACAGACATAAATAGGGAGTTAAAGGATTTTTATCTTTTCAGTGGAGAAAAGGAAACAATCTCTCTCTACATTCTCTACTTTGTCTTCTTCTTTCCACGAAGAGTAGAATGGAATAGAGAGTAATATCAAGCATGCTTGACTTAAAATAATGATAAGTTCATCGAATTGTGATGGCTGTGTATGATTTATGCTGTATTTAGGTTATTAAACATTAGAAGAATTCGGCAGCAA
The DNA here is from genome assembly GCA_024520975.1 of Erythroxylum areolatum. Taxonomy (NCBI): domain Eukaryota; kingdom Viridiplantae; phylum Streptophyta; class Magnoliopsida; order Malpighiales; family Erythroxylaceae; genus Erythroxylum; species Erythroxylum areolatum. The sequence goes on along the minus strand of JANIJH010000225.1, from coordinate 12,045,490 downwards.
TTAGTGATGAGCAAGAAATTCCTACTCTCTAATTGTTTACGGACATCTTAATCTGATTCAGGACTAAGTCTATGTTAACCCCATGAATAGTGCCTTCAAGGGTTGAGTTTCTTACATTTGCTTCTTCTTCGTTGCCTGTTTGTTGTTGTGCATCCAGACCTTGAAAACTTTTCTCTTTATCCCCATTTGAGAACAAAACTGCTGCACCTCTTGTTCATTTTGTTTCTGGATCTTCCACTCCAACTTTTCAGCAAATTCCATCATTTTTTCTTTCTGTTCTTGACTGAATTTTGTTCTGAACCTCTTCTTCGACGATGAAGATGGATTGACCGATGCTTGCGCTTGCAAATTTGAGTGGAATATATTCAGATCTTCGCTTGATGATTCCGCCGTTCCGCCAAAAGTCATCATTATCGGTGCAATCGGAGCTGTTCCAATATGTTGTCTGAGATGCTGGTGAAAAGAAGCGTGCTGTGGAGGAAGGGAAGTAGTGAGTTGTTGATGAGGCAGTGTAGTATAACTAGTATTTCTTTGGCTATTGTTTTGGTAGTGATAATTAGCTAAAAAGTTTGGCTCTCCATCAATCTCCTTCCTGTGAAAATTTCTATGGCATTCACAAGCTGCACATCTCAAAGATTCAGGTGTGCCCTCCTCACCACTTGCCATGAATTCTCCACAACCATCCAGGACATGCCCTCCCATATTTGCTGCATGATTCCTTAAACATTCTCGGTATCTAATCGAGGATGCTGTTGATGTTGGTGGTGGAGATCTTGAAATTAATCTACTAGGACTTGGTGCTGTGTTAACAACTGTAGCTGACACTGGAATTGGAGCTGGATCTGATGCAGTTTGATCGTCTCTTCTTCTTTCTTCCGAATCTGGAATTATAGATATAGAAGGGAGTTTGGAGGAGGAATCTCTATCCACTGTGTTGTACACTGAAGAGCTTGGCATACCTCCTTTATCTTGGCCTCTCAATTCCATGATACTGGTTTTGAAGAAATGTCAGTACTGATTCTTTAAGTTTTGAATTTGTCAAACCCTTCTTTCTTCTTAGTTCTTACTGCATCATTGGCATCGTTTCCTTGATTTCAAGACAAACTAAAAGGTTGCTCCTGTGATTTTCTTAACCCTACTTCAGCCTATTCGATCAAGCAACAAACTTGATCAGCGAGCTGATCACGAGGTAACTCCAAAGATCACTCCCCTCTCTCTCTGATTTTGACCTTTATGGTTGCAAAATCCGCCAACACATTTCAGTATTTGAACCCTATTCCTGAAGAGGTAAGCAAGCGATTGAGCAGTAAATAGACAGACGACTTGATGACCAAGTACAGATTAAAACCAGGACGAGCTCAAACCTTTATTCAAGAAAAAATGACGGAATGAGAGAAAAGATCTTAAAATCCCAAAGTAAAACTGAAAGCTTCATGGGCCCCTATCAGATTTAACTAGCTAGCCTGTCCTATGACTTACCTTGATCAATTAAAACTGTAGATTTGAAGTGAAGAGCTGCGAGTGCACACTCCCAGAAGTGGCCGTGAGATTCATACCTGTGGTTGTGAAATATAGAAATTAGGGTAGAGATCTTTAAGCCTTAATCACGCAGAAATGTGGGTTGGAGGTTTGCTTCCTACATCCCATCCAATCCCATAAAATACATCCATCAAAGGAACAGGTGTGTTTGGTTTTGTGGGCTTTGTACTAAGAAACAGTGGATAGTTACAAAGTCACTGATGACATTCCTAAAGGAGGTACTCTTCCCAGAACAACCGACAAGGTCGTGTTAGTTTCCTCCCGACACGAAAGATGGCTCTGATTCCACTGAGCCTCCAAGTAAATTGCCCCTTGGATATTTTGGTGTCACCTCCTCCGTCTCTTTGTGTCCAGTTCCTTAATCAACTGCTTAAGAACATGTGTTTACTGAAGAGAAGACCAGCTAGCTAGCAGAGAAAGGGTTAAATTTGGGGGGTCCTAATGATTAGATGTCTGCTTTGCTTGGAATCTTACTACAACCTCAAATTCATAGAGACTAATCTCAACAAGCTCACGTTTGATATAAGGATGTTAGAACCCAGTAACACAAGCCCTAAGTAGGGTTTTAGGTTTTTAAAGGAAGGTAAATCCACTAATGAGTGAGTGGGGAGAAGAATGGTGGCTTCTTTCTTTTGTGGAGGTGGAGAAAATCAAAAAGTGTGAGAGAATGCTCGCTGGTCCACCGCACAGTTCTTGTCCTTTTAAACATGTCAGATTCTCTATCTACTATCTTAAATCTCTTTACCCGAGGCCTTTTTGTGTTTGTGCGCCTGCTCATGCAATTTCTCTGCGGCTCCACTCTTTATCCTATGCAGTGAGTTTGGTTTCCCGTCTTTTTCATTACAACAATTGATGCCTATTGTTTCCCAGTTCCCACTGTCGGCATCTACTCACACACTGTTTTTGTTCTTAATTTGGTTGCTTTTGTCCACTAATGGCTCTCTCTTACCTTAGGCAGTACCGTTGAAAGAGTCTCGTTCCAAGTTTTACTGTATTATTTGACTCTTTCCTCTTTTTCCCTTTTGGTATTCTGTCTTCTACCGGGGGCCATTTCTGTTACTGTAACAGTGCAGCTCCCCTTTTCTTTATTTATACGTTTTAATTTGCTAGTTAGGAATTACATTGTACCGCAGCTGCATAATATTGTGAAAATTGCATATACAACTGTATATTGAAAATATAAATCTTTTTCAGCGTCTTCTTGAAATTCAAAGTCTACGAGTACAGCAGTTTTTGGCTACTTTCTCAACAAAGTTGACACAATAATGTTTACGACAGCTTCCACATGTTAATATTGGAAGGTCAGGTCCCACGTTTAACTGCTCTAATAATGGGAATTTACTTCTTTTTAGGATTTTTGGTTTGTTCATGCTTAAGAGGTGAACATCTAATAACACTGATGTATTCTGTGTTAGCTTAACTAGCAGGTAGTATACGACACTCGTAGAGTTTGCTCAAGAGCTCTTTTCAACCACAGCACAAGCTTATGTAGCTCGTAGAAACAAGGAAGTCCCTCGATTTCTTCCTCTATTTATTCTCCTAATGACTTGTTTTATTGAAACAAAGTGCAACTGAGAAACGGGATTATTCACTTAAAATGGATGAGATGAAATACTAAAATCTAAACACAAAGCTTAGTTTGTGAATGGAAAAGAGTCTTTTTCTAGGCGCGTAAACCTAAATGCTGAATGAATTTGCGTGAACTCCTGCTGTATTTCCTGACACGAAGGCTAATTCTGTATGCCAAATATAGAAATGGATGCTTCACATATGCCTTCTCTCTTGTCATTTCCCTTCTCTTTTATCACACTCAAATCTCATTGGTTAATATATTACCTCATGAGCTGCTCAACACCTAATAGGCTAATACTCTAGATTATCTTGCTCAGATGCATCGAACGGTCCTTGTGGGAACAATTCCCGAGTAGTTAATTGATTTGTAGAAAGAAATTATCACACTAATTTGGAGTAATGCGTGGCAAAAGGCCTACCAACCAATGAGCTCTGTCCCTGCTAGACCTTGGTGTATATTTTATGCTTCTTGAGTGATAAAAAGTTTTGTTGCGAGTTAATTTCACAAGTGGACAAAGAGCTCAGCCAGAGTAAAGTATCTCAGAATCTGCTGCGACTGACATGGTTGAAAAGCTCGGAACTGATTCAGTCTCAATTAATTGTGCCTGCGTCAATGATCAAGTGCCAAAAATTAGAACGAAGGTGAATGACCTCTCCAAATACATTTTGTTCGTCTTGTTTTTCTTTTTCATATTGATCAAAGAAAAAGATAATTACGATGTAATCTAAAATGTAGCCAAAGGTAATTAACAAAAACAAAAAAGTAAGCATAAACTGTAGATGTCAACGTAAATTATTATTTTATATATATTTTTTATATGTGTGATTAAATTACGTTTTGTCTTATACTTAACGAACAGCAGGATCAAAGAATAAAGTCCAACTACTCTTTACATGCAAAGTAGTCAAATTGAAAGTTATAATTAACAAAAGGAAAAGGTATCCTAGAATAATTTCATTATTAAAAGGCCTCCTTAAATCAAATATAAATCACTAAGGCTGAGAAATCCAAAAAAGTAACAAAAGAGTGATATCATGAAGATTTTACAGAACGGAACATCGCATCAGATGGAGAGGAGTTTGGCGTTTTCTTAGTAAAACGTAGTTCTGTTCCTTCATAAGTCACATCACACACTACATGCTAGTAGATAACCCATGCCGTGCGATAGATTTTGTCGAATCCAGCCTACACTGTTTTGATAGATCTTCGAAGATTTAAAGACTACCTCCAGTGTAAAAGAATATATTATGAGATAAAAACAAGTTGTGATTAAAAGGTTTGCGATATAACGTTTTCTATAGTTAACCGAAGTGTTCATTTTAGTCTCTTTTGTGGTCTTAAAGTAACTATTCCTAACCCTTTTCTTTTTCTCTTTCAATTCGTGCACAATCTAAGACTTTTGTTTAAGCTAAAGTTACCTTCTACTTTATAAATCAGATACCAAGTCCAAGGTTTGCGGTCTCGATCACAGGACAAAGGAAGAACTTGTAATGTACATTATGTCTCTCCACTGTATTTGCTTTAATTGCAAATAGTTCTGTACGGCACTTGCGTGCAACTGAAACAACTCGCTTCACAGCCAATTGTTACCGGGTTACTGATATGTATCTATAGCTATACTCTGCACCTCAATAAATTCATTTTTAGCAGTTAGGTAGATTTTGTTTATTTTTAAATTTTGTACACAATTGTATTTTTTTAACTTTTAAATTTGTTGAGCAAAAAATTTAGGATGAAAAATACATGAAACAAAAACATAGAATTTTAAGTGATTTAATCAACGTGATTTACGTCTAATCACGACAAAATAATGTTTTTCTTATTATTGTAAGAAAATGGTGCAAAGTCAAGAGTATAATATAGAATATCTATATAAAATCCTAATCAAGGTTAGAGATGACAATAATGCTCAGGCTCAACCCGATTCAGCTCGGTCCGACTTGAAATTAATAAATCCGGCCCAGTTTAATTAAGCTTTGGGGAAATTCAAAATTTTAAAAATAATGGGAGCTCAAAATACAAAAATTATAAGAAAAAAATGTCGTTTTGAGTAAAATAATATCATTTTCTATTTTCAATTAAAAAACCATCAACTCGGGTCATGTGCTTCAGGCTTGATAAAGCTTTTCGTTAGGCTTGAATCTAGGCAAAAATTTTCAAACCTAACTTAGGCTTGGGCAAACCCAGCCGACTCGGCCCATTCTTATCTCTAATCAAGGTAGTTATAATTTAAGGTTACATATAAGATGTTAAAGATTGGTATAATTATATTTTTGCAACTCTCAAATTTCGTATTACTAGTAGTTTGATACATGAAACACATTTAACACTGACGTCAATATCGTTTTGACTTTTCAATTGTCTTTGACCCGTATGAGTTCGTTACTGATCTTATGCCCTATGTTAGTTCTTCTCTAATTCCTCAAGTAAATTCCCGTTCGGATTGTACTTGTTGGATCCCGAATTTTTTTTATGATGATCTATTATTGATTTCATTAAGCATGAATGGTGCTAATTGTGTGATTATGGCTTAATTTGATTAAATGGGTAGTATTAGTATATAATTGGGATTTATTTGAATTGAATATGGTATAAGTGAAATGAAAGGATAAAATATGTGAGGGCATTTTTGGAAGACCACTTAGGTGGGAGAGCATAAGGCTTTGCATGGAGGGGTAAAATGGTCTTTACCCA
>JANIJH010000225.1:12023988-12036133 GCA_024520975.1 Erythroxylum areolatum | reverse complement strand
TTTAATTGCTGGGTTTGTATGTATATATATATAATGGCAAAATTGTAATTACTATATAACGGGTAAACGGGTATGGGCAGTGGTATCCTCATACCCGCCCCGATACCCGACGGGTATTTTTGCTAACCCCCATATCCTCCCACGGGTAAAAATTTGCTCCCCATATCCGCCCTCGTTCGGGTAATTTTATCGGGTACCCATCGGGTTCGGGTACAATTGCCATCCCTATTCATAAGATAGGGTAGGGACACAGAAAAATGGACAGAGGATCCTGACAGTATAAAAAATTGGTAAGGATTTCTTCTGAAACTTATTTTAAGTTGTTATTATAAATATGTAGTTGTTATTTTGTCAAACATCTCTCTCAATACTTCATTTCCCAAACTCAACAACGCCTTTTACATAATCTCTTTCTTCTTTAATGCCTTTAAACTCTTTTGGTAATTTTTTTTAATTAAAAGGAAAAAAAACGCTACAAATTACATGATTGATCGTGGGAGGCTAATCCCGATAATATCCTTTAGAAGGATCGAGGCGCACCCTGAGGGTGCATGTACAAAGTTGGTGACACCTAAATCAAAATGTACAACAAAATTAGCGAGTCAGTCGGCATACCGATTTTCTTCGCAATAGATATGACAGGAGACTACGACCTAGTTGCGAGTTAACAATTCATTAATGCCCATGATTAGCGGGTTGAGCGACGTGGAGCGTTTAATGGAGCCCGAAATAATCCTCAATGCTATTTGAGAGTCAATCTCTAACTCGACCTTGCGGTGTCCAAGATCCTACACCAGATACAGTCTAGAGAGGACTCCCCAGAGTTCAACGAAGAACACTAGCCAATGTTGTGAACAAAACCTCCTAGCTAAGTACTAGAGCTATCCCGAATAAGGCCGCCTGTTGAGGCCGAATAGGTTGAACTTTTGCATGTCCCATTAGTGTTTAATTTGACCCAACTAGGAGTAGATGTGCTCTATCCTATGAGGTGCCCCTGGCAGGGGCGACGATCAAGAAGTGCTTAGTTGTACTAGACCTCAGCTTGTTTGATCTGATGAGCGTATTCCATAACGAGGTGAGCTGGAGAAGTCAGCCAGGAAAACTGTGGATCGAACAGGGCCGTGTTTCTCCAAGACCAGAGGAATCAACAAGCAGTACTAAAGAGGGGAGACCAATCTAAGCTAGAAGCAAGCTGGTGCTGTTGAAGATTTTGGTGGAACCAAGCGTGTGCATTGAGAGTAAAAAAGTCTGAAGTGCTGATTTTGGCAATTTTTTTTCCCTTTCAATACTGCTGCTTATCCCTACTAAACAAGAAGTGCAATCATCTTCACCTTCTATCGAGTAAAATTTTTCGATCTATTGAATTTTTCAATATGAAATTTATAGAAAGAGATCTTGACAATAAACTATAGATTAACAAAAAACCCTAAACTTTGGTACCAATTGTCACCTAAACAAAATACGTAAAAGAAAATAAACAAAACACAGAATTTAAGTAGTTCCGTTAATGTGAGCTACATCCACCGGAACAGAGATAAATTTCTTACTACTATGAGAAAACGGTACAAAGTCAAGGTTATGACAAAACGCATCTGAATATGATCTTAACGAAATTATTTATAGTCCAGAGTTACATATAAGATATATAAATACGTTGGAATTATATTTTGCAAATCCTTGAATTTCATGTTGCGAGTCTGACGCTTGACACGCCCTTGGCATCGACACCAGTGTCGTTACGACTTCTCAATTTTTTCTGACCCTTACGAGTTTATTGCTGGTCCCATCTCTTATACCGACATTGATTCTTCTCTTGTTCCTTGGTGACATCTCATTCAGGTTGTAGCATCTAAGACTTTTAAAGGGTCACAAGCCAAGTTGTATTATTATGAAATTCAGGACTTATCTCATAAAATTCAATATAAGTTCCATATCTTTCAAAAGCAACTGACTTCATATTGTATATTTCAAGTAAGTAAAGTGTAGGAGCGTAATGATGTATTAACATAAACTAATTCATCGGTGCAATTAATGGAATCAATAATCAAATGTTAAAATTTGACTGGGAACTCTTCAGTGAATAAAGTTTACATTTCAAGCAATTATAATTCCCTTTCCACGATTTCTTTTTATTTATATTTTTAACTAATCTGCTATAAATTAATCGTATTCAAATCCGATTTCAACATGGAAATTTTGCTTTATGAAGAAGGAGTCAAGGAGATATGCCTTTCTGACGTGAATGCTGACGGGTGTGACCAAAATTATAATAAATCAAGTTGGACCAGTGAGCAGAATTCACGTTCAAATTAAATATAAAATAAAATCAGCCAGCAGTTTACGACATTAATTGTCTTCATATGCAAAAGCTTATCAGACTCTGAATTCTGAGAGTTGACAGAAAGGATTGGCATTTTAGCAGTCCTTAATACGTACATACATACACCCTGAGTTTTCAAATTTTTACGTTATAGAGTAATCTATGAGGCGCATCTGATCCTGATTTGTCAACGCAATTAGATGAGAAACTCATTTCACTGCTAGTTATCATCTGCATTCCAGATGAATAGGATAGTTTCGTGACTCTTATTCATATTCTTCAACAATAACTCAACACACCATGAGTTTTCCTTTTTCATATCTATATTTTAACTTCTTAATTCATAGCAATTTTCTGTATTCCTTGATGCTGAAATCTGGATTCGATTTACTCCTTTGAAAAGGAGTTAGAATAGGGAATATTGCAATTTCAATTTTAATTATTATGGAGTTTAAATTATAATTTCCATCCACATAATTGTAAAATATACTCAGTAACTTAACAATATTAAGTTGTCCTAAATTGAAAATTGTGTATTCATATTATACGAATTAGAATTTTGTTAGAAATAGTAGGTTTGAATATTTTTTTAATTTTGTCAAACTTGAAATAAATAAATTTCAGAAATAGAAATAATTGTCTTAATTAATTTTAATTTTAAACTTCAATTTTTGGACTGTCAAATACAACATTAACTCAATATTTATAGATAATTAGAATTTGTACCAGGAATAGAAAAATAGCAAATCAGTTCATCTTTATCTATATCTAGACGAATAGAAATAAATGTGACTACAAGTTGAAGTAGTTTGTTTCGAGGCATGCAAAGTTAAATATATTCTCAGGCGCCGAAAGTGAAAAAGAAGCAAGTTCTTTCAGGATAACTAAGGCGGGCTGATGGATGTAACAGAAGCTTTTCAAGCATCCATATGCTTCTTAGCCTACTCTTAACCTTAATCACCCTTTCGGTTTCCTCATCTCTATGGATCTTTGTTTGAAGATAAAAGGTTGAAGGCAACTTTTGCAAGTTGGTACTTATACTCTGCTATCCAAATCTCTTCCTCAACTTGAGTTGTTCGTGTACTAGCAAACAGAATCCACACAATCGTTAAATATCACGGTATGACTATCAGCTTGCTCCAAGCATATGCAAGTGTATGGATAATTATCGTCATACACCATTTACTCTGAAATATTTTCTTCATGCTTCTCACTTAGAGTCTGCAGATTCGCAACCGTTCTGAAAGCGAAACCTTAATTGTTTGGGCATTTGGGCCGACAAAGTGCAGATTCTATGTGGTCAACAGAAACGGGCCTGAATTATGGCTTTCGTAACCTGTTGGTCATTAGAGAACATCAGTGAAACTTTACAGAAGCTGATAACCAGATGCTCTTTTGTTTTAGTTTTTCTGCAAAAGATTTGTGAACATGTTGATTTCTTTTTTATTTTTCTGGTTTACATGATTCCCAAACCAGTACCTAAGGACTCATATTGTCTAAAAAGACCTCTCGAGAGATCCTGAACGCTTGGCTGGCTCACGGTGTTTTGCATCCAAAAAAAAGTTGGACGAACTGGTTCCCGACGCACATGGGCTTGAGATTAGAAGTTGTTGAATTAGACTGACTTTTCTTTTCTGATGAAATGAACCGAATTGGGTTCAACTTTGCATCTAATTTGGGTTTTGAACTGGTCATCTTGTGGTTGCAAAGAAGTCCGCGCCTTCCAAGAAACGAGGACAGGGCTTACTGCGGCAATACTGGACAGACAAAAGCCGTTTATACCAAGATTCAATCAAATAAGAGCTATAACTTCAAAGTAATTTCGTCTTAATTCTTCATTGGGTGATCTACATGGCAGCCAGAATCAAGCTTTAAGTTTCCTTTCGTTTTGGTTTATGGGTGAGAATAACTAACTAATTTGATAAATCAGCGCATTCTTGGAGAAACTGTGTTATTATTGCAAAAGCTAGAACTCTACAGCAAGAAGACAGCAGGCAGTGCTTGGAAGAATGCTGACTGCGACAACAACAGAATAAGCAGCGATGGTTAAAGTAGAAGGTTTAGTTAAATAAAGACCATGGGATGAGATGTCCAATAAACATCAGTGGGATAGTGTAAAAATTGTGAAACTTTATTAACAACAAATTAGATAACTGGTCTAGTGAGCCAAAGGTATTGAAGTACTCCATCAGTACAACAGGATTAAAAAGGTGGTCATGATTTCTGGAAAGTGGTGAAGAGGACTAATAGGTGTGGAGACAAATTTAGAAGAGTCAAAGTGCGCGCGGTGAAGAAGGTCACAGAGTATATATAGATTGTGTGAGAAGAATGCCAGTGAGTGTAAAAGTTGCTTTAATGCCCAGAAAGTAGTGAAGAGGACCTAGATCTTTTAAGGTGAGAGCAGAGTGAAGAGCATCAATGAATGAAACGTCGTAAGAACAGGTAACAAGTAGAAAAGTTATCTAAGTGGAGGTGGAGTGAATAAAGAGAGAGATAGGGCTTGATTAACACTATAAAGTGCTTTGTATAGATGACACCTACAATAAAAATGATGAGGATCAGCAAAAAAAGATGGTATCAGAGCCTATCTGAGCTAATAATGCGTATTGCTTTACAATCCTCCAATGTATTTAGACATAGTTTCAGATAGATGAAGTAATTTCACTTTCAAGTAATCTAAACTACATGATTTAAATCAATATGATCAGATAATGTACAATACTTATCTAAACGTAGATGACATTACAATATAGTAAGATGAGCTGTTATCACTAATTAGCAACATGATATATTCAGCGTTTCTCTCTGGCTAGATCGAACTATAATGAAGATAAACCAATTAGCCAAATGTATGACAATTTAAGAGAGAAGATCAAATAGCTAAATGATTGACAAGATCACCAAGCTAAACGAACTACAGTAGTTTCAGGGACAAGAAACATCTGAATATTCTAAGCACATGAACTTACATTTGGCAAACTGAAACTAATAGCAGAATTAGGAAAAGAACAGAACTTTAAGAATCGATCAAGAGCTTGTTTTGGAAGGAATTCTGAAATAATCGACGAAGAAATCTGTCAATCAAGACAGAATTAACACTTGCAAGTTCATATCATAAACCACATAAATGTAATAGCAGAATAGTGTTCGTTCAAACATTCATTAGTAATTGAGTACCTACAACTAACCACACACTACTATGATTTTGCTTCTTTATTACCTGCTTTAGCATCCATTAACCTCCACATATACCAAGACCCAACAGACCTATAAGGTCTCCATTTCTCACAAATCTCCTCCATTTGCAAAGCCTGAGGCAGATCCTTAAGCCCATACAAAGTTTGCACTCCTTTTCTCACCCCCAAATCACCCACCGGTAACACATCTGGTCTATGTAGCGAAGACATCATAAACATGTGAACAGACCAAACGCCTATTCCCTTCACCGCCGTCAAGCTACTTAAAAGCTCATCATCACTCATTTCAAGTATCGACAGATCCGACAACAACCCACTTTTGAACTTCTCAGCTAGATCATGCAAGTAGCTGGCTTTCCGACCCGAGACACCGATTTCTCGGAGCTGTTGTGCAGAGAGCGAGAGGACATTAGCTGGGTTGACTTGTGACTCGCCGCCACAGAGTGCGATGAATCTAGAGTAGATCGATGTCGCGGCTTTGGTGGCGAGTTGCTGGTAAATAATACTTTTTGCTAAGGATAGAAATGGCGAGTCTTGAGAATCGTAGGTGGGTGGTTTATGGGTGTCGAGAAGGGTAGCGAGGAGAGGGTCGTTGTTCCGGAGATGATCAAGAGCGAGGTCGATCTCGCCTTTGACTGACAAGGTTTTAGTGACGGATAGAATGGAAGAGACGGTGACAGTAGAGGGTTTAGTGCAGGAGTTTTTAGTCGGAGCTTTCCTGATTTTGCGTGATGGGAATGGGATTTTGGGGGCGGATTGTGAAGGAGAAGATGGGTTGTTAATAAGATGGGTGATGGATCGGGTAACAGGTTTTACCATTTTGAGATGTGGAGGGTGAGGTTTCGCCGGGAAGTCGTTGGGCTAAACGGAGAGTGATAGCACGAGAAGGAGAAGACGATTAGAGACTGAGGGAGAGGGACAGAACAGTGATTATAACGGCAACATTTGATGATCCGTTATAAAGGTTACCTAACATCTGCATGGGCTTTAACTAACAATACAATCCTCATAACTATTACTGCTGACTTCGCCTGATGGTTATAAGCCTAAGCCCAAAACTCTTCCGTATTTGTATTGTGTCTTGTTCTTAGCACATGAGCTTTGAACAAACCCTAGTTTTCAAAATAAAAGGATATAATTTAATTTTCTTAAGTTTTATACAGGTCGTTGTTGGTAGGAAAATCAAATTTTAGGATCCGTGATACTTATCCAAATTGATCAATTCTATCAATTGCAATAGGAAGTCTAAGCCTTTTAGCTTATTGTCTTCTTTTCTCCTTCTTCTACCACCTCAGAGAATAGACCTGTTTTGTTATTTTAAAGAAAATAATTTAAAAGAAAAATTTTACAATTTCACATGTTAAAACAAGTTCTAGTGTGATGTAGCATATAGCATTTGACTTTTCAAAGATCGTACAAAACTCTTTGAAAAACCAAAGAAAATTCAATAGAAATCTAATAATGTTTTCAAACTAACAAAAGTTGTCGTCAAGTAACTACATACGATAATATAAACTCTAAAAGATGAAAACCTAAGGATAAAATAACCTTTTACTAATAAAACAATTAAAATTACTAAAACACTACTAAAACTCCATCTTAGTCTCCTCCACTTAAAAAGGACTCATTCTCGGGTGCACAGAGTCTTCTAAGTATAATGGATCATCAGAATTATGGAACTTGGACAAATTTGCTACGTTGAAAATGTTGGAGATCTCCATACTATCTGGAAGGTCTATGATAGCATTGTCATTAATCTTTTTTAATATCTTATATGGTCCATATTTCTTTAGTTGTAGTTTACTGTATGTTCCTACAGGAAACCTCTCCTTACGTAGGAATACCATGACTTGATCTCCTATATCGAATGTCTCTAGTCGCCTATCTTTATTAGCTACTTTTTTTGTACCATTCGTTTGCCGCTTCCAATTTTTGTTTTATTTCCTTATGTATTGCTACCACTTGTTCAGCGATATGCTTAGCGAAAATATTGGTTCTCTCACTTTTAAGTATCTTGAGCAAATATAATGTTTAATAAGGTACCTTGGTATAGACAATAGAGAATGGTGATTTACCTGTCGCACTATGGATGACATTATTATATGCGAACTCTACTTGAGGTAGTGCCAAGTCCCATTGTTTTGGTTTGTTCCCACAAATACTGCGAATTAAGTTTTCTAGTGTTCGATTGACAGCCTCCGTTTGCCCATCAGTTTGTAGATGGGCTGTGCTACTGAAATTTAAAGAAGAATCGAATAACTTCCATTAGATACGCCAAAAGTAACTGAGGAACTTACTATCATGATCTAAAGTAATGGTCTTAGGTAATCCATGTAGGCGAATCACTTCTTTAAAAAATAATCGGGCAATGTCGACTGCATCAGAGGCCTTCTTATAAGGGAGAAAGTGAGTCATCTTAGAAAATCCGTCAACCACAATAAATACTGAATCTACCCCTCTTTGAGTACGAGGTAGTCCTAACATAAAATCCATAGATAAGTCTTCCTATATATTCTTTGATATGGGTAGCGGCATATACAATCCATTATTCTTGGAGTGTCCCTTTGATGTCTAGCATATGTAACATCTTTCTACAAACTTGGACACATCCCTTCTTAACTGAGGCTAATAAAAGCGCTCCTTCACTTCCGCCAATGTTTTATCACGTCCTAAGTGACCTGTTAGTCCCCTTGTATGCAAGTCGCAAATTACCTTCTCTCTTAAAGATGTTCTAAGCAAATACAATTGGTTGTCATACATCAAGTACCCATTGCTGATATGAAATCCGTCAATAGGCACACCATGAGAAACCTTGCCTAAACCTCTACGAAGTCATCATCTTGCTCATAATTATCTTGCAATTGCTCAAAGCCCATAATTTCATTATTAAGAGTAAGTAATATGGAAGTCCTATTACTTAAAGCATTCGTGACTTTGTTTTGTACTCCTAACTTGTGCCTTAAATTGAACGAAAATTTTTGTAAAAATTGACACCACCTCGCATGCATATCACTACTAATCCACTTTTGGTTATTCAAATACTTTAAGACCTCGTGATCTAGATATAACATAAACTCCTTATCAATTAAGTAATGCTCCCAATTTTTGAGTGTTCGCACCACCGAATAGAATTCTTTGTCATAGGTACTCCACTTTCTTTTGGCATCACTAAGTTTTTTGCTAAAGAATGCCACTGTCCTTTTCTCTTGTGAGAGTACAGGTCCTATTCCCACTCCACTAGCATCGTAGCCAATCTTAAATAGATTGTTAAAATCTAGTAAAGCTAGTACTGATGTTGTACATAACTTTTCTTTAAGCAAGTTAAAGCTCTTATTTGCTTCTTCTCTTTACTGAAATTTGTCTTTCTTTAGGAACTTTGTCATGAGCACTGCAATGATGCTAAAAAAATTTTATAAACCTTCAATAAAAGGTCACCAAATTATAAAAACTCCTTAGTTCCCCCACATTGTTCGATGTTGGCCAATCTTTGATTGCCTTAACCTTTGCTTCATCCACCTTTATCCCATCCCCAGACACTATATACCCCAGGAATACTAACGTATCTGTCATGAAATTACACTTCTTAAGGTTGAGGTATAATTGGTTGTCCTTTAAGGCGTTTAGCATATGATGTAAGTGTAACAAGTGTTCCTCCTCCAAATCACTATAAATCAAGATATCATCGAAATAGACCACAACAAATTTACCAATAAAAGGCTTGAGTACCTGATTCATCAACCTCATGAAAGTGCTTGGTGCATTGGACAACCCAAACAGCATCACCAACCATTCACATAGGCCCTCTTTTATTTTGAAGGTCGTCTTCCATTCGTCACCTGGCCTTATGCGAATCTGGTGATAATCCATTCTTTATATCAATCTTCGAAAATACCGTCACACCATGTAAGTGATCCAACATGTCATCTAACCACGGTATAGGAAATTTATACCCCACTGTAATTTGGTTAATGGCTCTATTATCAATACACATCTGTCAACTTCCATCCTTCTTTGGAGTCAATAATGTCAAAATTGCACAAGGACTCATACTTTCTTATATAAGCCTCTTTCGTAATAACCCCTCCAACATCTCCTTTAAAATCTCACTTTCCTTCATATTTATTTGGTAATGCGGCAAATTCAGTAAACTAGATCTGGGAATGAGGTTTATATGGTGTTGGATATCCTTTATAAGGGGTAACCTATCCGGGATATCATCTGGCATTAACTCCTTAAACTCTTGTAGTAGGGGTCGCATTATCTTTGGTTACTCCTCCATTTGAAACTCTACCTTACTTGTCAACACCTGTTTGACCACTAACGCGTGTACTTGTCGTGTTCCTTGATCTCCACTTCGAACCTCTTGGCTATAAACAAGAAAGCATTACCCTTAAAGGTTGAAGTCTTGGTTTTAAGTGGTAGAAGCGTGTACTTGACCCCATCCTCTCCAATTGGTATTGGATACTCCTTCCCGATTGCTAAGCATCTACATCAAACTGCCACGGTCTCCCAAACAATAATTGACAAACATCCATGTCAACAACATCATAATATACTTCATCTTTATCCCTGCCAATGGAGAATAGAGTTCTACACCTCTTTATGACTTCTATAGTGTCTACTGCAATTTTAATCCACCCTAAGGTATAAGGATTAGGATGTTTTCCACTGGTAATCCTAATTTTTTCACTGCCTCCTTTCTAGTAATGTTCTCGCAGCTTCCACTATCAATGATAACTCCAAATACCCTATCACGAATGGTGCATCTCGTGTGGAATAGCTGATTCCTTTGGGTTCGGTCTTCTTGCGTAGGTGTCAACATCAATTTCCTCGCCATATACATCGAACCCTCGTCAACTTCATACTCATCATCCTCATCTCCATCTGCTTTGCAAGCAAATCCCTCATCATCTTCATCCCTCTCTATAAAGTTAACCATCTTCCTCAAAAGACACTCATTAGATCTGTGTCCAAGTTGACCACTTGTGAAACACTTCCCCACAGCTGGTTTAGCATAGGAGTTCTCAATTCTCTTCATCTCCTTATCTCATGCCTCAACTGTATGCCTTTTTTCCATAACTTTATCCTCTACACTCCGCATTTTATAACTATAGGGAGTATGCTCCTACACAACTTTGTTTTTATTAGTAGATGCTAAAGTCCTATAGTCTCTACATTCCTTCTATATTATCTCCACCTTTAAGGCCATGTTCTTTGCTTCTGACAGAGTGCAGATAACCTGTACTCGAATTCTGTCCCAAAGTGCTAATCTCAACCCTTCCAAATATCCAACAACCTGTTGTCCTTCATATTCTAGAAGGTTTTTTCTCTCCACTCTCGTGCACTGTCTGTCCTCTTTAACTGCATTGTTGATATTGTTGGAATAGAATCTGCTCGTAATTCGGTGGTAAGAATTCCTGCTTCAACATAAACTTCATCCTATACTTTGTACGCACCAATCCCTTCCCTTTGTGCTCCCTCCGTGACTGAATCCTTTCCTAACATGCCGAAGCTCCCCCTTCAGTCTACAAGCCACAATCCAAACTCTTTTCTCTAGTGCAATCTCTAGATATTTGAAGAATCTGTCAATTTCTGCAAGTCAATCTAAAAAATCTTCAATACCCAAGCTACCATTAAAATAAGGGAAATCCACCTTCAGTCTATAATTTCCCGCGCCTCTATCTTCATATCTACTATAGGCGTCTCTCCTCTTACGCCCATCGTGTTTTAAAAACGCCCAAGTCTATTTGACTTATAATAATCTTCTTCCTCCGAATCCTCCTCATAGATTGGTTGTCTCCTTGTAAGCACAGTTGTCCCTGGTCTTCTATAGTTATCCTATCTCCTAAGTGTATCAATTCCTAAAGCATTTAGACGTTTCACAATCTCTTTAAGACGCTCCTCAAAACGCTGAAATTTGTGTTCTATCTGCTACTTCAAACGTTGCTCCAAATGTTGCAATGCTTCATCTCGTAAAAAGGAGTCCTAGCCTCTTGAACACCATCATGAAGACCGTTGCTATCACTCCCAGTCGACATCCTTGCTTTGATACCACCCGACACAGGGTATAACATTCGATTTTTCAAAGGTTGTACGAAACCCTTTGAAAAACCAAAGAAAATTCAATAGAAATCTAAAATAATGTTTTCAAACTAATAAAACTTATCGCCAAGTGACTACAAAAGATAATATAAACTCTAAAAGATGAAAACCTAAGGATAAAGCAATCTTTTACTAGTAAAACAATTAAAACTTCTAAAACTCTTATAAGAATGGTATGTTAGAGCAAAACAATTCCAACTTACACATGGCATCAGCTAACATCTTTTAAAAGTCAGCAAATTTTAAAATCATTCATTACATTAATCCACAAAATTTACACTATTTTTTTAGACAAATATTTACATAACCTCATACAGGTTCCAACAAAAACATCAAAATACAAGACACAACACTCCTGGAGCCAGCTGACAGACCTCTAAGCCATAACAAAATTCAAATGGTCCTTTAATCCTGTCTAAAAAACTAGGTCTTCTATCTCGTACCTGAAAAATCACATTACAATTTTTATGAGTTTTGCGAACTCAATCAGTGAACCATCATTGATGATTTCACCAGATCACATACA
>JANIJH010000225.1:12001535-12018101 GCA_024520975.1 Erythroxylum areolatum | reverse complement strand
TAACTTTGCAATCTTCGACTTCGACTCATATTTATAGCCTTCGTCTGCAACTGCTTCTTGATTCTTGCTTCTTGAATCTTGAAAGAAAAGGTTAATCAGTTGAGTTCTGTAACTAACTCGAACTGACTCTTGCGTCTGCTTTTTTATTTCTGTGTCTGCTTTTCATTTATGCGTCTGCTTTTCACTTCTCCGTCTGCTTTGTATTTCTGCGTCTGCTTTTCACTTCTGCGTCTGCTTTTCACTTCTTCGTCTACTTTTCACTTCTTCGTCTGCTTTTCACTTCTGCGCCTGCTTTTCACTTCTCCTTCTGCTTTTCACTTCTCCGTCTGCTTTGTATTTCTGTGTCTGCTTTTCATTTCTGTGTCTGCTTTTCATTCTTCTATTTGCTTTGTATTTCTGTGTCTGCTTTTCATTTATGCGTCTGCTTTTCATTCTTCGTCTGCTTTTTTACTTCTTCGCCTGCTTCTCATTTCTTCGTCTGTTTTTCTACTTCTTTGTTATTCATCCTGCGTCTGCTTTTTCTCTTCTCCGTCTGTCTGTTTTTTTCATTCTGTGTCTGCTTTTTCTTCTTCTTTGTTATTCATCAAAATCATATATATGTAAAGTCATTTTGACTCAACATTTACAAGTAAAACTGGTGAAGAAGATGGACTGATACTAGGACATATGATACCTGAACCAAGGAATTCCTTGACCATGTCTTCAATGGCTTTTTGTTTATAATGTGGGTAGCGATAAAGTCGAACGCTGATAAGTCTATAAGTTTTGTTCAACATAATTTGGTGGTCGCGTGACCGTGTGAGGGGCAATTGGGTGAGTGGTGCAAAGACTGCTGGAAATTCATTTAAAAGAGCCTCCAAGTCGCTGGAAAAAATGTCAGATGCTAGCTCCTGTTGGTTGTCCTGTAAGGTGACTTGAAGAAGATATCTCATACCTGTAAGTTAGCATAGCTCCTTCTCCTTTAAAGGTTCCAATTGAGATTGTGTAAGGCTATGAAAAACATGTTGCTTGTTATTGATCTTGAAGGACATTTTGAGCTGTTTGTAATCAGTATTAAATGGCCCTAAAGTTTCCAGCCATTGCACTCCTATAACCACTGGACATGCAGCCACAGGAAGCACATAGAAATTGATTATTATGGGGTAATTTTGAACCACTAACCGGAGTCCCAATCATCACCCCTTACACTCCAATTTGTCACCATTGCCAACCATCACTTGAAAAGACCAGTCACTGATAACAGTTAAACCAAATTTAGTGGCCATAACTTCATCAATAGAGTTATGAGTACTTCCATAGTCAATCAAGATAGTAACATCTCAATTTTTTATTTTTCTGATTACTCATAATGTCTGAGGATGAGAAATTCCTGACATAGCATGTAATGAGATTTTCGAAACAAATTCTTCCTGTTCTGCAAATTCCTTTATCTCTTGCTTAGGATCAAAAGTACAATCTCCTATCATGAATAGATTAGGACATTGGCATCTGTGTCCGGGTGCAAATTATTTTTGCAATAGTAACACAACCCCTTTTCCCTTCTCTCTCGTACTTCCTGACTTATCAATCGGCATATTAGAGGAGATTCCTTCATGGAAGGTGCAGCGCCGAGTATTACTGTAGATGAATTGGTACGATTAGCACTGGGCAAATTCGACCCTCTATAAGTGCCTCCAATGGTCCCTTTTTTCTGTAAGGAATTACGCTCCTCAATGAGTCTGGCCACAGCAATGGCATCGGAGAGTGTCTTAGGTTGCTTGATGCGTACATCTAAGCGAATCTCGTCCTTCAATCCTACAACAAAACACCCTACCAAAAACTTTTCTGGTAAGTGATCAACCTTATGTGAAAGTTTTTCGAAAACTTCCTGATAAACAACTACGGTAGTGGTCTATTTAAGTCTGGATAGGGCCTCGAAGAGATCCTCATAGTCGGTGGGACCAAAACGAGAATGTATTGCCTGAGTGAATTCGTCCTATGTAACTAGTCCTTTGAACTTCTCATAGCAACAGTGCTATTCTAAGGCGATACCTTCCAAATGAAAGGAAGCGAGCTGCACTTGATCTTCAGGAGTTACATTCTTAAAGTCAAAATATTGATTCGCCTTATACAGCCATCCCGTGGGGTCCTCGCCATTAAAATTGGGAAAGGAAAGCTTGAGGTGGTGGAGGTGGTTTTGGTGGCCAGAAGAGGAAGACGAGTTTTCATGGTTATTAGTGAAAGAGTTGTTTTAGATGTAGCTGCTAGAGGGTTTGCCTTTGTGTGGGTGAGTGAATTTTAGTGAGGAAAAAGGATTAATCTCAGGTTGAAAGTTATGGGAAGCTATGAGGGCTTGGATTTGTTGGTGTTGGGATTCTTAAGTGGTACGTATGAAGTTCGATCAAGATAGTTTGCATGGTATTATTATTCTGGTCAATACTAAACTCATGTCGGTTAAGGACTGCGCTTATCTCATTGCGAAATTCCACATTGCTCTGGTTTCGAGTATTCATTTGAGTCAACTTGGCTCTAATACCAAAAATGATAAGAATTTCGTGTAAGAAGAAGAAGGTTGTAGAAGAAGGAAACATAAGAAGTAGTTGACAATCATTCTCTCCCCCTGTTTTTCAATTAATGGTAGTTTAAATTGGGAAATAGTGGCGAAATAACCACCTACTTACAAAGAAAAATGAAACTAATTGATTGTGGATATTTTTACTAAATTATTGAATGAAAAATTCAAACAACTAACTTTCCACCGCTAGCATTGTTTAACAGCTTCGAGGACTATCTGCAATAGATCCTCCTCACGTCCACTGCATATATTTTTATGTGTCAAACTTCGTGTTACAGTGCCTTGTATTTTTAAAATTATATAAGAAAAGTCAATGAATACTAATCTACAAACCTTCCTGTAACTTTATTTTTTCATTTTTTAAAAAGTCTATTTTTCGTGATGCCAAAATTTAACCTTTTTTTAAAAAAAAAAGTAACCTTCCTTACCCAAATGTTACATTTAAAACATAGGCTTTTATAGTAACTAGTATCCAAAACTACCGGTATTCATGTCAAATAACATCTCACAATAATCAATTTTGACTTGACCCTTTTCTAATCAGGTATTCTTCCTTCGTAACATTCTTCTGCATTTATAAAAAATATTTTGAGGAAAAAAAAACTCATAAGATTTGCCTTTTTGTGGTCCCGACACAACTGAAGTTAAATTGACACGTTGTCACCTAGTATATTAATACAGTTAAGTGGATAAGTGTAAGTTAGTGACAGTTACATATCCGGACACACCTGTCTCTTATACAACACCAACACTTCTAATTTTAGGGGCTCTAACTCATTCCCCGTATCCACCGCTCAAAGACCATCCCAAGAACACAAACGCAACCCCATCTCGGCTTCTCCATACTGCACCTCGGCATATTCCTTTTGAAGCTACCTTCTTAAGTTTTATATCAGTTTCTCTATCTGTTGGTGGTTGTTGTTGATACTTGTATACATATCTACATATACACCAAAGAGAGCTTTGATCACCATGAGTTCCAGAGACGATAGCGAAGATGGAAACATTAGAAAACCGTTTCTCCATACAGGAAGTTGGTATCGGATGAGTTCAAGACAAGGCAGCATGATGGGATCCTCTGCTCAGATCATTCGTGACTCCATTTCCGTCGTCTTTTGTGTCCTCATCGTCGCTTTGGGTCCTATCCAGTTCGGCTTCACCGTAAAAACACCATTTTCCTTCTCATTTTGGTCTATATTTACTGTTAGTTTTGTTTCTTAATCCATATCGGGCTTGCATTCGTGTAGTGTGGGTATTCTTCTCCTACACAGAAGGATATTGTCCGAGATCTTAAATTGACAGTCTCAGAGGTTTGACGTCTTGACTTCTAATCGTTTCCAAAGGTTGTTTCTCTCTTGTAGAGGATTGTTTTTGGTGATTAACTGGGCTTTTCGGGGTGCAGTTTTCTGTGTTTGGTTCCTTGTCGAATGTGGGCGCTATGGTTGGTGCTATAGCTAGCGGTCAGATCGCAGAGTACATTGGTCGCAAGGGGGTACGTGAATTGTTTCTCTTTTCTTTTCATTTTCGTAAAAGGGTTTGGAATGGATGAAGGCAGCAGAAACTTCAAATCCAGAAATTCTCTTTTTGGATGTTTAAATTTTAGAATAATCCTGATCTGCTGCTTTGTTTGTTGGATTGCAGTCACTAATAATCGCTGCAATTCCCAATATAATTGGTTGGCTCAGCATAT
Organism: Erythroxylum areolatum; assembly: GCA_024520975.1. Classification (NCBI taxonomy): domain Eukaryota; kingdom Viridiplantae; phylum Streptophyta; class Magnoliopsida; order Malpighiales; family Erythroxylaceae; genus Erythroxylum; species Erythroxylum areolatum. The sequence goes on along the minus strand of JANIJH010000225.1, from coordinate 12,013,857 downwards.
CCTTTGCCAAAGTGAGTTATCAGCGGTGCGCAGAGGACTTACAATTGATAGCTTCCTGTGTTATTCAAGCTTACATGTTTAACTACTTGTTGCATTTGCAGGATTCTTCCTTTTTATTCATGGGAAGATTGCTAGAAGGTTTTGGTGTGGGTATAATCTCATACACGGTAACTTGAAGCTACCGATATTAGTTTTCTATTTCAAGTTATTGTGAAATTTATACGAGTGATAATTCTGGATTATCTACGTGTAGGTACCTGTCTATATAGCGGAGATATCACCTCAGAATATGAGAGGAAGCCTTGGATCAGTTAATCAGGTTGGCAATCCTCTCCGATCTTTTCAATATCTTCTTTTTTCTGTTACTGTGGTTTTCATTTCTAATGGTGATAGCAAATTGATTAGATCAATTTATTTACTGACTAGCTCTCGGTTACTATTGGAATCATGCTGGCTTATTTATTGGGACTTTTTGTTAATTGGAGAGTGCTTGCAGTCCTAGGTAAGCCCTTAACTCTTTGGCGTTAGATTGCTGGAAAAATGTCAAATGCTGCTCAGGCCAATCTTTTCCATTAATTATGGATGAAATTGTCATTCCTCCCTAAGAGGAGATCTTAATGCTAGATGGCAGCAGTTACTTCATTTATATCCATTTCAGTAATCTAGCAAATAGTTTGATGACTTAACTGATGCTGCATCACTCTGATTCCCAGGAATTCTACCTTGTACTATATTGATACCTGGATTATTTTTCATACCAGAGTCTCCTAGATGGTTGGTAAGTTAATATGCTCCATATTATATGCTAAAGTATTCACTTTTTCCCTTTCATGTTCTCTCATCCACTTTTTCTTCCCATTTTTGGTGGTCATTTGTTCTGCCGCCAGGCAAAAATGGGACTGACAGAAGATTTTGAAACCTCTTTACAAGTATTGCGGGGGTTTGACACAGACATTTCTGCTGAAGTGAATGAAATCAAGGTATGCTCCTCTTTCTTTGCTTCCTTTTCTCTATTTACTTGCGTAAATTTGTGCATCAGGTCTAGATTTTAGTTAAGGTGGTATATTCCACATACATTAGTATATTGTGAACTGAGTCCTGCTATCAGTCACTAGTATCCATACAGACTTGTTTCACGTGCATGTTTAAATTCCGTTGAAGTTATCATATGTCATGGATTTACTGTTTGCAGAGATCAGTAGCATCATCAAGCAAAAGAACAACAATCCGATTTGCTGATCTGAAAAGAAGAAGATTTTGGTACCCTTTGATGGTAGACTGATTTGTTCAAATTCCAGTGGCTTTCTAATGTAATTATTTTTATGTTTGGAGCGGCTATGTTGATAGGAACCATATTTGCTGTAGGTAGGAATTGGATTACTCGTGCTTCAGCAACTAAGTGGTATCAATGGAATTTTCTTCTATTCCAGTAAAATTTTTGCAAATGCTGGTAAACCAAACTCTTCTTTGACTTGGTTTCACTTATGAGATATTTTAGAGGAGAATATGCTGTTCAACATTTTCCTGTAGCCCTCCTATAGTTTTCAATGTCAACACTGACATTCTTCAGACTCAGTTGAACAAGATGGTTTCTTTTTATCCTTCATAATATATAGTATTACAAAGAGACCATATAGCAGTTACTGAAAATTATTTTACTAGGAAAAGATTAGAGGTGGAAATTGATATGTTTTTTTTTGAGATTGATATGTTTGTTTCCTCTACCTTCCTTTTGTGTAGATGTGTTGTACAATATTTATCCAAGTGATTTCTTTAAGGTTGCTGTAGATAGTTTCAATGGGTATGATTTTTGCTGCTTGGATTGTGCTCAAGGGGATGGTCTATGACGATTGATCAAATTTGACAGGGATTTCCTCAAGTGATCTCGCTACATTTGGACTTGGGGCTATTCAAGTAAGATGAAGCGGCATCGATAATGTTACAGTTCTTATTCTCTTTGGCGTTAGTTAAGTGGCGAGTGTGTGGGGAGCTGTGGAAGTGTCAGTCATGTCTCGAAAAAAGAAATATGAAAAAGTGCAAAAGAAAGATTTATATGGCCATCTAATTTCAAGTTGGATCTTCTGTAGGTTCTTGTTACTGCTGCTGCTACCTGGTTGATGGACAAAGCTGGACGCAGGCTTCTTCTCATTGTGAGTTTCTTAGTGCATAGTGGCAAATTCAGTGGTGGAATGCAAATTTGATCTGCAGGAAGTAGTGGAAAAGAACAAAGATCTCAAATTTTAGTCACTTTCGCAGGTGTCTACATCTGGAGTTACTGTTAGTTTGTCGCTTGTTGCAGTCGCCTTTTACTTGGAGGTTAGCAGGATAATTTCGACTCATCTGTCAAATAATGATCTGAATGTTTATTCCGTCTGTCATCAATCACTTTATGTCTCCATTTATCGGCGCTGTCTTGTACTTTTTATTTTTTAATTATTCCTTTCTCGTTCAAATGTTAACAGAGTCTGGCGTCAAAAGATTCTCATTTATATGGCGTAATGGGGATACTGTCACTTATAGGACTTGTGGTATGATTCCTTGTACACTCTGTTCTTGCGTTGTGTTCCTGCGTGTGTCCATGTGCACCTTTGCTTGGAAAGAGTCTTTGGTATATGAATGTGGAGCCACTTCTTTTCAGGCTGTGGTAATTTTCTTCTCTGTGGGACTTGGAGCTATCCCCTGGATCATAATGTCTGAGGTATACAATTATCTGCGAAGTTTTATTCATAAGGTCTAAGACATGAGTGGAGAGTAGATGGTGCTATCCAACAATGGAACCTCATCAACTTCCGTCTGTTTCTTTCAAGTGCTCAATGTTTTCCTGAATTGCTCATTTTCAGATACTACCGGTCGATATTAAGAGTCTTGCAGGCAGTATAGCAACTTTAGCCAATTGGCTCTCATCCTGGTTGGTCACTATGACAGCAAACTTGCTCTTGAGTTGGAGCAGTACAGGTTCTCTCTCTATTGTCCACATGTTTGCAATTGTATGCTATGCTTACATGAGTGTGTTGGTTTAGATAAAGACAATCTCGAATCTGACTGATGGGACTGTTGTTTTCGTTCAACAGGGACCTTCACTATTTACACCGTGGTGTCTGCTTTTACAGTCGCTTTTGTGTCTGTCTGGGTCCCCGAAACCAAAGGAAGAACTCTGGAAGAAATACAAGTGGCTTTCAGATGAAAAGTTTGCCCAAGTATTCAAGGTCTGCCCTCAATCAATGTTAACTTTGTGGTTTGTTTCTCCAAAAATATGGGGGTGTGTGGTGTTGAAACAAAGAGAAAGGGATAGAATTTCATTAGCAATTATTATACAAACTTCTCTTCGATACATTTGTCTAGTAGTGAAATGCACCAAACAGGAGGTAATTGAAGACAGAGTGCAAATAGTACAAGAATGAAAGATGCTGGTTGCATTTGTCAGTTTTGAGCTCCGCCTTCGTGCAGCCAAGCAAGGGACTTCTTCAAAAACCTATTGTAGACACAGGGTCGTTCCAGGTGAACCAAATGACCTGCCTTCTTTATGCCTTGGAATGTTGCATTTTCACCTAGTTGCCTGCGGTAACGTCAATCAAAATAAGCTGGTTACTCGCTAGAATGCGATTGCTTGGAGTTAGTTTGCTCTGATGCAAGATAAAATATAGAGCCTCAAATTTTTGTTCCAACCTCCTAATCAACTAATCTTCTGAAATTGTTAACACCTATGACTGAAACTATCAAGAGTGAAACCGTTTTAAGTTGCAAGACATACTCTTTCATGTTCATTGCGTGTTCCAGCTTGAAGATTTGATCATCTTCACCCCATAGTAGATGTATTTTCTGCAAGACAATACAAACCTGCTTCAGTAACAAAAGAAGGAAGAGCAATATACGTAAACATAGATCTACTTTGATGATTCAATCGTTCAAAGTTCATTAACAAAAGAAATTACTTTGAACGACGTTATTTGTACTCGCAAGCAATCAGAAAGTAGAAGTTAAAATACTTGCACAACCTGAGAGAACTTAGGTATGGTGGGATCCTTGTTGCTGACCACGAGCCCTTCCAGGAGTTCTCCTCTTTCCTGCCTGTTGGTGAACATCACCTGCAATTACTCGGTAAGGACAGGTGAAATTGAGAAAGGTAACTAGTTACTGCTCCTAAACTTCTAATGTATGCAATGTCAAGACATGCAAGCCCGATTTTCCCTGCTACGGCTTTCTAAAATGCAGTAAACAAGTTCTGAAAAAGACCGGTCCAAATGGGCGTTTGTGAAATGAAAAGTCTGTGTGGTCTCGCCGTCTTGAAGGTGATTAGGTGAAAAGCAGTTGAACGACGAAAATTGCAAGTGTTGATGGTCCATTAGGGCCTACAATGACTTTGCAGCAATCCGTTCCTTGCATGCGTTCGCTTTCTATTCATCCTTATTAATTCTAAATAGTCAATTATATGATTAATTATTAATTATATGAATATAATTTAAAAAACAAGTATCATAAAAATTAATGAAATAATAATTTTTTTACATCTAATTATCAAATTCTTGTCGTGTTATTAATACCATAAAAATGTAAAACTTAAAAATCTTTCTTCTTGCCAACATATCAGAATTTGAAGCTTAGAAACCAAAGATGTGGGATTGCTTCTCTAAGTAAAAAAACATACACCAAAATTGATTCCTAGTTAAAGAGAAGACCTTTTTGACATCAGCTAGAGCTTATCCTATCTTGTACTGATGCCTTGTGCTTTCATTACATTTGACTTACAGTAACAAGTCTAACATTAATGTTTAATCCAGCTAGACAAGATCACGAAGCTGAACGTGGGAAACAGCTTGGTGGTTTAACAAATAATTGATGATAATAATAACAATTGCAGACAGCAGGGACTAGGGCATGACAAGTCAATTTTTCAAATTAAAAATATAAAATAAAGTTTTTTTAACTAGACCCGAGTTTAGAATCGAAAATTCACCCCTAACAAAAAGAGGCCTTCTATTGAATTACTAATTTGAATTTATTTTTTCAAAACATAATTGTATCCTATAATTGCTTGGAAATACAATTTTATTTGAAAACTATATACTTCTATATCATTCTACGTAAAATCCAAATATAGATATTTATTGACCATTCTTTCCAAAATAAAAGGACTGATGTAACATCTCGTTACAAATCACATGACACCTACAATATCTACAATTTGAATTGTCGTTGTTATTATGTCAAGGCTGAGTGTCCCGAGTGGGATCAATTCCTGATAGCTAGCTCATTCTACCTGTACCAAAGTTGGTAATGTTTTGTGAATACACCACCTAAGTTAGATATACCAATAATTTTAAGATAGGTTCTATTCGATAACTTAAGCAATTTTCTTGTGACAAATACAATATGGGAGAGAACATTCTTGAGGCTGTTGCAACTACTTTCCTTAGGACAAGGTATATCTCGTTGCAAGTTTTACGGAATCCTTGCGTATTGCATGTAAGATGTTGAATCCAACTTCATGAAAATATCGTGTTTGAACACGTGAATGTTGTCTTTTAACTCTTGCAGTACAAAAGCTGATTTTAAGCAGCTAAGGATGGTCCTCTCAAGTTTATACACAATCACGATGAAAGTATATATCGAACCTTTATATGGAAAATGAAAACCTACCTCGAGAAAATCTTTGAAAAGTCGATTTGGGAACCAAAGCTTCTTGTAGGCGGCAACAGAAAGTAGAGCTTTAAGGCCTTTGACAGAATCGGGCAGCAGAAGCTCTGTAGAGGAATTGAACCCTAGTCTGCTTACAGTCTCCTCGCTAATCGAATCTGTCATGGCAATGATCGAGCCAGACACGACCATGCCCTGAACAAAGTCGGGGTACAACTCAGCCATCTTAAAAACCACCATGCCACCATAACTAAACCCCACCAGCACACACTGCTCCACTCCAAGTTTCTTCAGACCCTTCATCAAAGTTTCTGCTTGGAAAGTTGGTGACCTGTCATATTTGTCGGTTACGGAGCCACCGAAGAAGAGAAGGTCAGGAATATAAACAGAGTACTTCTTCGTCAAGGCACCAACTTGAAACTGCCAAGTGACGATACCCTCTCCGGCAAAACCATGGACTAAGACTACCACAGGCTTTTTGGGTTTGATTAAGACTGCGGTGTCACCTTTTTGATCTTTCTGGGGTTTCTTGACGGTTTCAACAGGAACCCAGAAGTTCATGACAGTACCTGGCTCGGTCTCGACGGCTTGAGGCTGAATACCTGCCATTTTCATTAGCCCGTTTATCAATGGCCTCTGAGCTGCAACTAGGTTCACCATCTCTATTTGGCTAGCTTGCTGTTTCTAATCAGTTCGCGCAAGCTTGTGAATGAGCGTGAACGCAAAGATCAGGGGTTTTTAAACAGCGAGAAAAAGTTGGTTTGGTGCTGGGTTGTTATCTTTTGTTTTTTGCGATGGCCTGCTTATGGCATTGAAAATTTGCAGACAATTTTAAACAACTTCTACACCTGGAAGCTATTGAAATTTAATGATCACTATGGCTTTGACAAATTCCGCATGCATACACTTGAGAGGCCCACACCATTTCAGGAAATAATTCCAATTTTGTGTTCTAGTGAAAACAGTAAAACTATATTTCATTCAAAGTTTAAGGATTGTAAATTCAAAAATTATTATTATATGGTAACAACTACAGGGCCATCAATCTAGTAATGTTATAGCGATCATGATTAATCTAGACTGAACTACTCATGTACATTAACATATGACCTTACATTAGGCAAAATACAGATATATTCTCCTCTATAATAACTATAATATAAATCAGTGAATTTTATCTGATATATATAATACTAATTTAAAATGACTTATCAACTTAAGAGTTATTTATCATAAATAAGTCATTATGATTAATCAGTAATGAATTTTAACATAAAACAAACATACTTGTGTAACACAAATCTTTCAAAATTAAAAAAAAAACACTTTAGATATTATTATCTTTCCAAAGAATTTTTTATACCACCTAAAGTTAAATCGGTACAAAAAGAGGTTGAAGATTTAAAAGGTTCAATTATTATTATATCGTCACAAAACCAGTCAAAGATTACATAAAATTAAAGAATTTGAAATATGATTAAAAGATATTGTTCTTATTTGACTTTTAATTGAAAAAAGAGATTGTTAAATATAAATTAATTGAGTTTATAAGAACTTATTAATTTACAAAAATTGACCAAATAATTAATAAATTGATCAATTCTTAATAACAAGAGTTATTAAAGTAAATCGAATCAAAAACATTTGAAGGTTCAAAACTTTTGAACCGTTTAATTTTTTAATCATCCAGTGGCTCCACTCTTAATCCTAAAAGGCAATGCTGTAAATTATTGAAACATAACATATGTTATTGAGTGTAACAAGGGCTATGAAATCAGCAGATTGTATTAATTGTTAGTTGATTCTATCAGCGGTTTGCTAATAGCTAATAGCTAATAGCGAATTAATATAGCTAATTGGATAAGTAGATACATCAGTTATTTATTTAAAGATGTTTGATAAAATTAACCGTTTCGTGTTAGCTATTTATGTCTAAAATGACTTACGAGCATATGCCTTAAAAAATTTTATAAAGACATGAGTATTAATTATTTATATCTTAGTATTTTTTAATATTTTCATAAATATTTAGATAGAGCAAAAGAAGTCAACACGATCATTTTCTTCAATATCTTTCATCGAGTATTAAGAACACCAAAAGCCCTTTTCATACTACTTGTCAATAAAGAATGAGATAGATTTAAAACTTTTCGAGATCCTCTTAGATTTGCACTATAAAGGGACAATTGAAGAATTTAAGAGATCACTAAAATGTCACTAAAAAAATTAAAATTGTCGCCGAGATCAAAACTTTCTTGCACGAAACCTAGGTCATCTCACATTTTCTTTTCCTATATATTTTGTACAACGTTGTTTGATTTGGATCAACTACACCCGCCTACTCTCCTACTCCTTTCAACGCCATTTGTTCGCCCGAGCTGGTAAAGCTGTCTAGCTAATATGTCTCCTCCCATTATTTTACACTTAAGCTCTACCATTTTCACTTTTTTTATAAAAAAAAAAACCATTACGTCTGAATCACTTTACGTGTTAAGCTATAAATCACTTATTTCTTTCATTTACCAAATATTTAAAATCTAATTAATAAGAACTTATCTTTTCCTCCCTAAAATCATATGTTAACTGACAAAATTTTGTTTACTTGCTCTTTTCATTCAACTTAAATAATACCAATTTCAATTTCAAAATATAATAAATCGTCCTTGAATTTATGACTATAAAGTTTTATGCATTTATGGTTAGGTATATTTAAAATTTTATTATATAGTCGGACGTCATGCACAAATTAAAAAGATAAAAGATTAGTAACTCCATCCGAAGTTTGGACTTTGGATAAGGCCTTATGCTAATCAAACATTTTAATATTGTTGTTACTACTTTTTTATTAAATCTTAATATATGATTAAAAATGACTTAGCAGAGAGTTAGAATACAAAAATGACACGAAGAATATGGTGTCATTTTCAAGTCTTATCATCTATAGAGTTTGGTATTTCGTTCTTAAATTGGGGATTAATCTATAATTTAAATGAATCTTCTATTTTATTTTTTTCTAAAATTTTGTTAAATTTTAAGATTGAGTTAAATAAATAATTATTTATGAAATAAAAATAAAAATTTGCCTCATTTAAGTTAATTGAATTCGGCAGATTGATTTAAATTGTATAAATAGTTAAATTGCAATAGATTTTAATTTTAGCAATTCATTGTATTTAAGTTGACTTTGCATGTATATAAGTTTCAACTTTGAGATTAAAAAGATTAAAATTTATTTACTTTATTATTTTATTAATAAAACAAGAAAAAATTAGAATTTGATCATATTTGAATATAATATTTTTTGAAATTTATATATTTACTTTTTCAAGTTTTTCAAAGTTATACTAATTATTGAAAACTCTCAAAAATACATCTTCTAATTTTTTATAATGATCCAGATAAGTTTCCTTAAAACAAGAGTTTCTTTGTTTACTTTATTGGCTTCTTTTTATATTTTTTGTTTTCAATCTTCTCCTTTTAATTCACTTTCTTATAATTTATCCTTGTCCTTATTTTTCACTCATTTTATATATTTTTTGTTATTCTTATTTATCATTTTATTTTTAAAACGTGTTTAATCAGGAATTTTCATGCTAACCTTTTGTGTATTGTACAAGGAGTTCAATCAAATCGGATAATTCTCTGCCTTTCCGAGTTAAGAAAGAAATGTGAATATGGCGAAAGCATACACGCCAAGGGGAGGATTTCGGGTAATTGGTCTCTTAACTAATTGAATACTTTTAGGCGAAGCTGGTAATTTGGTCCATCCAAAGGACCAAACCCAAGGACTGGACTTAACATTAGTCTGTGATCCGAAACTGGATCAGTACATGGTTAGATATAAGCTTAAAGGAAGTTTGACATAATCAGGTTCGTACTTGTTTCTTTCATTTGACTCTTTTCAGGCAAGTCGACCCAAATCCAGGCCTTGTTAAATTATTTATATATATATATATAATAAAGATTCTGAACGCATAGTATCCCTAGGCCTTAAACAACGATGATCCTGTGGTATTGTTAGTGTCAGAGATTCTGCTGTCACACTGAATAAAAAACTGAAATCGATATGATGATGGAACGGGAAAACCAAAGAATCATTATGTCTTAAACCATTTGAAAGTTTGGGGGGGCTGGATTGGTTTCTTGATTCAACGGTGCTTTTAACACGTTGTGACAACAATTCCTTCATCGGCAAATGTTCAAATCCGAGCACCGAGCACCGAAGTCCGGAGTACAGTGGTCAAACAATTCGAGCCTACTCAAAACATCCCGTAAATTAACCAAAAAAAAAAAGAAAGGTTCAAATCCAAGCCTTCACTCACTGTCCTTGAAATTATATGCCACGAGACAAGTACATCACATGACGAGTACTGTATCTATCTCATCGTTTTAAACAACTGCGCGTTCTTCAAAACCTGTTAATAGAATCTAGTGGTCACAGCAGATGCTTACTTCTTAATGAAGAAAAAAACAAAATATCCAGTTCCACGTGGAGAGGACCTGCAGCTTCTGCACACTTACAGGTCAATCTGACGGTCAAACGAACACAGCTAAGGCTATGGGACAAAAAACCATTTCCATGGTCTGAATCTTTGCAGTCGTATAATTCAGAAACTGATCCTCATCAATCAGTGATATAATTGGATAATCAGTTATTATCCCTTGCTTCTGAAACCTAGGAAAACCATTCCAGAAGTAATAATCTCAGGCTTATCAGATCAAACTTCAGTTCAAATTGTAAAACAATAATAGGAACTGGGAAATTGTAAAACAATAACTGGGAAGGGTATGGATTTGCATCGTACATACTTCATTAGACCGACCAACCATCGCTTTCTTTCAGTTGGTATAACAGTGAAGGAAAACGAAGAAAGTGACCCAACAGGAAAAGTTTCTATAGAAACCATAAAAAGAAAAGTTAAAGAAACCTTTAAAAAAAAAAAAAACCTAACTAAGAACATAGAATTATCCAGTTTTCACTCCACCTATGTAAGACAGCTGGAGATGAGAAAAGAAAGGGAAATGAACCAAACCAAACTGCAAATTAGGAAGAAAAAAAGAATTTGACGATACTGGGCAATAACCATCACTGTCACCAGCATCTTCAACATCATCATCGTTTTATACGTTGCGTTCTCTGTATTTATGATCTTGACCGTTCTTGTCTTTTCTTTTTCCTCTTTTTTGCGCTTTATTTGAAGTTTATTTTATCTCGTAAAGTCGTGCACAAGGCCTGGCCTGTCCGTAACGTTGAGCCTCCAAGAAAGGAAAGGAATGCCTGTATCAGAATCTATGTCACTGTCTTCTGCGAACCTAAATTCATTTGCTGGCGAGAAGAATGGCATTTTCTGGGTCTGAACCCATGAATTGTTCTGATAAGCATAGTAAGGATCAATTGCTGAAGCTGTTCCATTTGTACTGTTTGCATTTGCAGTTGTTGCTCTTCTCTCTTCCTTCCTGAAACGAATTCCACATGCATTGCAAAGTGACTGCAAGCAGAAGAAACTTAATCACAATTGCACAATGTGCGTACACTAGTTAATCTATTACACACGAGCACAAAACAAATTGAGCAAGATAAAAGAAAGACCAAGTCACAAGACGTACATGTAACATATCATAAAAACATGGAACTTTGTCAAAATAGGTTGCTTAAATATAAGGGACTTGGAACTAATAATACCTTGGGGCCTCTTGGGCCGTTTCTCCAAAGAGGAGTAGAAGTAGTGTCGCAGTTGGCACAGCGGCGAGCGAGTAGGGGATCATTATTGGCGAGGAAGTTGATGCCTGTACCATTGTTTGCACGACTCGTCTTTTGGGATTGAGAAGTGTAAGGTGCGTGCTTGGTCTGCAATATATCCCAGCAAAAGTTGGACATGCAAGAACTAGGTCGGCGTTCATGTCGGATGCTTTTCTCGTCATCTTCGCTTAGACGTGTCGATGGGGTTCCTAACGAGAGAGTGCAATCAACGGAGGACGGAGAAGAGGATGTGAAAGGGTAAACGTCTGTTTCTTCGAAAGATTTGTGGTACTGGTTCGGCATAGAAAACAGCATGGAGAAGGAGTTGTTTTGGCTATGGACCAGATCACAAGAACACTGACCCACTATGTTCCCCTGAGAGCTACTGCACCTATGCATCATCGATCGATAACTCAATTTCTTTACTCGGCTTTAGTAAACAATTCGCCTCTAAGCCACAAATGATCAAACAGGTCGGTAACAGAAGATTTCAACGAATAATGAACCAAAGAAGAAAGGGGTTTGTTGCAGAGAGTACGAGCCAAATAGTAAGAACCCAGAACGAGTTGCAATAATATAAGAGAATTTAGAGATAAGAACTGACAGTACAAGATGGAGTGAGAGGGAGTGAAGAGAAGTATTGTCAGGTAGCTTTATAAGCTAATAAAATGGCAAAATACCAGTCAGCACCCTGCAGTACAAGTTGTCGTGAAGAGAAATGGACATAATACGTATATTCTAAAAAGAGGGTTATGAAGACAGAGTGACGGGCTCAATTTGCGTGCTGCAGAGATTAGAGATAAAGGAGATACTGCTTCACAGAAGGAGAGTTACTCTTGAGTCAAGTCAGCTTAGTCAGAAGGAGTCAGTGAGCGTTAGTGATATTACGGGGAAGTATCACTCTCTCTTAGAACATAGGAAAATAGATAATAGCAAGAGTTGGGGTGG
>JANIJH010000225.1:11962661-11986155 GCA_024520975.1 Erythroxylum areolatum | reverse complement strand
GCATGATTAAGACGAATGATATGAATTGAGATCTTTGGTATAAGGATTAATTTCCAGAAGTGGAAATCATTTATTTTAAATAAGATGAGAAAGAGAAAAAAAATCATACCGGGTTTCGGATTTTGGTTTAGTCTTAAGGTCTCCAACGGTAATAGGTTTTCAACGCGATAGTCTGATCAGATTTTGTTCTCGGATGTCGAAAAAGCATTCGATTCGTATCCGATTTGTTATTCGATTTGTTTTCGCTTTCGATTTTGTTTTCGCAATTTGTATTCGATCTTCCGTTTTGTTTCGCTTCATGATTCTATACTTTCGCTTTGTATGTCGCTTTCGTTTGGTTTTGAAATCCGTTTGATTCGTTCCGACATTTTGTTTTCGTGTCCGTTTTTCGTTCTTATCCTGTTGGGGTCCGGTTCCGAGATTGGGTTCTAACAACGTGTCTTTATATGTTGTTATGGTGTTCTTTATACCTAGTTATAATATTGAAAAATTAAAGTAAAGATAGTACTCATTTATCTATTATGATGATATTTCTTATATAGATTTGTAGTATAATTTCTATAGAGTCATAGTATTCTTTCTAAGTTATAATGGTATTCTTCGTACTCAATTATTGTATTAATATATTAAAGTAAAGGTGGTACTTATTTATATAGTGCAATGGTGTTTTTTATAAAGAGTAATCTATCTCTATATAGAATGACTTTGTTGACTCCTTTGTGATTGAAATTATGTCTCCACAAGTGGTTAGATGCTTTGTTAATGTTTATAATTTTTGCCCTTTCCGTTTATCAATCTTCACCTTTACCTATAGCTTAATAAAACCTTTAATAAAGCCCTTTTGATTTGTGCATGTTTGTATATCAAGTGGTGAAAGGTTGGTGAAAAAGCAAGCATATGGTAGAATATTTGCATTAGAAGAATTTTAGTGAAATACTAAACTAATAAACACTTGAGTCTTTTGAGTGAAATTCGATCTGTGAGAGTTTGCTATAATTATGTGCTAGTTTTTGAAATATGATTGCCTTAAATTGACTTTGTTTATATTTACTTGAATGATTCACTCTAAGGTATTCATTGATTACGAAATTGTTTAACTCTTAAAGTGTGCACTATTTACTATTGTGAGATTTGGAATAAAGAAAGTTGATTAGTTGGTCAATTGAGTGTAAATGTAGTTTGTCGAGGACGAGCAAAAGATTGGTGTGGGGGAATTTGATAAGTTATTATTTTTGTGCTAACTTTGGATATAAATCTCTTTAATATGTTGAAATTTTTATTTAAAATTAATAAAATTGTTTCTTAATTGTTCTCAGATGATTTTCAATGCATGAAAGATGCATTTGAATCCAAAAGATGCAAGAAAAGCAAAGGCAATTCGAATTTTTAACTGGCAGAAAAGTTTTTGACTAAGCGTTGGCACATGCAAAGGAAAAGTTTATCAGTAGAGTCTGATTTGAAAATAGATTCGATAAACTTAGGATTCTAATTATTTTGAAAATCAAGTTGTTTTCTTTATGTGGGGATCTGCTGCCTTATGTTGTGAGGAGGTGTATCCAATAAAATAAATTTAAGAAGGGAGGACAAAAACCCTTCTATACATCTTATCTTTGACGCTTTTGATTGGCTTTTAGAGAGTTTTTCATATTTTCTAGAAAAAGGGCAGAGATGGAGATCAGATGTACTGCTATATTTATGTCAACATCACTGTTATGAGTAGCTAAATTCTTGTTCTTGATTGAAGGAAACCAATATTATCATCTAGTATATGTAAGATTTTATGAATAAAGTTTATTTCATTGACTAATATTAAGTGTATTTTGTATTACTTTTCATAATTAAATTGATTTATCTCTAAGGTATGTAACTAAGAATTGATTGATTTAATTTACAGCTAGATTATTAGGATTTAACGTTCAATTTTGCTAATCAAAAGTAACAAATAAGATTACCATCATCTACGTCAGAGATTGGAAATTCTAAGAAAGATATTTATCTATACTAAATACATATTGTTTGTGTATTATCATGCTCACTGATTCTCTTAATTCTTAAAGCTATTAACTAATCAAACTTAAAATCGTATCTAAGTTGTTGGTTAATAAGAGTGATTATAATACATGTTTTTATTCATTTAATCCAAAAAAAGAATATCATTCAATGAGTATTTGTTAATGAACTTACTTTTATATCGATGATCCATACTAGTTTGATAATGTAAGTGATCCGAAACTAAAATTTATTCATTAATTTTTCAAATCTGATTATTTATGTTTATACCACTAGCCAGTATAACAAAGAAAGTAGTCAAAGAAACATCATAAACAAGTTTGAAGTCCCTATATTAATAATCATAGACAATGAAATCCAATTTGATAACGAGAATTTTAAGGACATTTGTGAAGAATTATGAATTAAACATCGATTCATATCAATTGTATACCTAAAACCTAATAAATTATTAGAGGTTACAAATAACACAATATTACAAGGCATGAAAGCAAAAGTTAAGAATGCAAAAGGCACCTGGGATGAAGAGATATATAACATGCCATGAGCATATCGAACGGTTCTTAGAATGTCTACAAAAAAAAACACCCGTGACTTGACATTCAATTTTAAAAGTTTAATTCCTATATAGTTGAAACTATCAAGTTTAAGGACACAAGTACAAAACTCTCGATCCCGTTAAACCCTGTTAAAACCCTATTGCCAACTGAGCAAAACCACTCTGCTCTGTTCTCCTTCCTGTACTTCACTCTCATACGGCGATGGAAAGCAGAACCCTAATTGAGCCAATGGACGCAAAGGTGCGAGAATTGCTGAAGGAGGTCCATCTGGATCACTCACCTGCCTTCACCAACCTTGTCAACGACAGCGTTTCGGCTATCAGAGAATGCATATATAATATCCCAAACGACCTGCTAGTTCGTTTATTTCCATCTCAGTTCTCCTTCAGAATTTTGTTTGATGAAACAAAACTTGCTTTAAAATTTTAATTGTTGTGGTGAAATTTGTTACAGTTTAATTGTTTGTTTTTTCTTATTTGGGGTCATTTATCAAGCAGGTCACTGCAGACGAGGCTCCTGGTTTTGTAAGAGATATCGGCGCCGATAAGGTCGAGTTTAAATTTAAGAAGCCTAGGTCCATAGAAGTTGGCGGCAGTTATTCGATAAAATGCATTGTGAAGCCTCAGATTAATGTGGACCTATTCATTCAATTACCTAAGGTTTTTCTTTTTTCTTTTTCCATCTCTTTTAACACAATGTTATGCTTGGCACGCTTACTGAATCAAAACATTTTGATTTTGTGAACAACTTTTAAATTGTCTTTGATTTGTGAAGTAACTGAAGTTTGGTTCTTGTGACAGGAGTGTTTCCACGAGAAGGATTATTTGAATTATCGTTATCATGCAAAGAGGTTTCTTTATCTTTGTGTGGTTAAGAAGTATTTGAAGTCTGTGTCGGCAATTGATAAGGTTGAATGGTCTGCCCTACAGAATGAGGCCCGTAAACCTGTGCTGCTCGTCTATCCAGGTTATTTTGGAATTGTAGAAGTGATGAGCTCTTAGATTGACTATTGTTAATCTGTGTTTTCTTTTCTAATAGACAAGAAGCTCGGTGAAATTCCTGGTTTATTTGTAAGGATAATTCCTACTGCAAAAGCCTTGTTTTCTGTATTGAAATTGAAATTGAAGCGAAACAACATCCGTGCTTTGAATCAAGGTATTATGTCTTTGGAGTTCATAGTTGTTTCTACTATTTAGTTTTGTTGCAGTGTGTTGATAGGTGTTCTTTTATGAACTTGAAAAGGGACTATGCCGGTGCCTACACCCATATATAACACTAGCATCTTGGAAGACATGTTTATGGAGGATAATGGTGAATTCCTGAAGAAAACCTTTCTTGAGTGGGAGCAATTACGAGAGGCTTTGGTTTTGTTGAAGGTATTACACATGTTCAAATTTATAAAATAGGATGGTTTTGTTAGGTGATATTGAGAAAGCAACCTAATTGGTGTAGGTCTGGCTTCAGCAAAGAAGTTCCATTTACACTCACGATGGCCTGAATGGATATCTGATGGCTATCATCCTGTCATACCTTGCAACACATGAGAAGATCAACAGTTCCATGAGGCCTCTGCAGATATTTCGTGTTACATTAGACTTCATTGGTAAGCTAAATGTTTCTTACATGCATAACTATGAAGTTAGATTGTTGATATCTTTTCATCTCTTGTTTTTTGGATCCTTAAGATGCATAATTTGTCCATACGCTAAAAGTTTACCATATTTAACAATCAGTAGTTACTATCATATTGGTGACCCAGTGTGATAATAGAATTGATAAATTGTTTTCCTGGTGAGTTGACATGAGTCATATTGATATCAAATTATAGTTCTTTTCCAAGTCAATTTTTTACTTCTCATTAACATCATATATCACCAGGAAAATGGTGATCATGGTATGAAATTGCCCAGTAAACATACTTTTGATACTATTTTCAGTAATATCTCCTACCTTAAGCAGAGTATTTGTTTTTACTCATAGCAATGTGATATACTTTGCAGCCACTTCAAAGTTGTGGAGTAGAGGACTTTACTTACAAGATGAGGCCAAAATTTCAAAGGAGGTAAGCTGTTTCCTTAAGCATTATTTTATATTGGATTGCTCCATTCTTTCTTCCTGTGACCTCATTTGAGTGCACCGCAGGCAAGGATGTTGTATAAGGAAAATTTCCCAGTTGTGATATGTGATTCACAAACTCAGTTGAATTTGACTTGCAGAATGAAAAGTAGTGGTTTCACTGAGGTACTTTTACTAGCTTGTATGTTAGCCATCTTGTTTCCTGGTCCTTTTAATGACATCGGGCTTTAAAAGGTTTTTCTCCTTTCTCTTGAGTTCAGCTGCAAAATGAGGCTTCTTTGACACTTAAATGCTTTGAAAAATCTGGAGATAGTGCATTTGAGGATATCTTTATGACCAAGGTTGATTTTCCCGCTAAATATGATTATTATTTGAGGTATGGATTTTGATTTTACATGTGTAGATTGATAAATGTTTTTGCTTGTTCTGCTTGGCCTCCATCAAACTAACTTGAAAGGTTGAATAGGTTCATTCAATAGCTTCTATTAATGGTGCCTTAAAATAGATTGAGAAGAAATAATTCTATGTTCACACACACACACGCATACACATGAACACTGACACATAAACACACACTCAACATGCATGCATGCACGAACGCGCACACACACACAAAGTGAGACAGACATAACGGAAATTCTCATTAAAAGATTTCCACATTGGAATTTAATATTCTGACTTGTACTTCAGTATAAAAGATTAATTTGTTTTTTCTTTCTTTGTCAACATGGAAGTTGGTAAAGTTCACAAACTTTCCTACTTTAAGCTCTGCTTGAAACCTCTGTTGTATAAATTGTTGTCCTTAATTATTATCCTTCTTCTCCTAGATTGAACTTCAAGGGAAATAGCCAGGTCAATGCTTCAGGATATTGCCAGGATGATGAATATTGGAGATTGATTGAGCAGAAGGTGCAGAATCTTCTGAATCAAGGACTGAGTGACAGAGCCAAATTTGTGCGAGTTATATGGGGAAATATTCCAGCAGAATGTGATATAGAAAAAGTATGCAGTTCTTATAAAGCTTCGAGTTGCAAAGTTTGTGCTTTAATGTTTTCAGTCGTTGTAACCATTTTGCCTTTCAGGGTTTCTCAGAACTTGATAAAGAGCCAATGCTTGTTGGAATTTCAGTGAGCTCTCTGGATAAAGCATTTAGAGTTGTTGATATTGGCCCAGATGCTGAAAATAAAGAGGAGGTATTTGAGTCATAAAGGAATCACGACCTGCTTTCCATTGTTTTACGAGTTCCAGCTAAGGACTTATTTTTTGACAGGCACTAAAATTTCGAAAGTTTTGGGGGGAGAAGGCAGAGCTTCGGAGATTTAAAGATGGTAAAATTGCGGAAAGCACAGGTGAGGCTTTATCGTAGTTAAATGTTAATATTCTGAAGTACACACTCATATTAGGGTAACTTGACTTTATTTCCTTTTTACATAGTCTGGGAAAGTGAGCAGTGGACAAAACATCTCATAATGAAAAGAATAATTGAATATGTACTTTCCCGTCACGTTTCTTTATCAAACCCAAATGCTGTGGTGATTGCGCATCAACTTGATTTCTCTGTTCTTCATGGTACTAAAGGTAAGATGATTAATAACAGAGGCTTAATTTCTATCGTTATCACTTGTTTTTTTTGTTCTTGATGTACTTAGTACTTTTAATATCTCGTACAAAATAATAGTTTTTTCCTCAGATCCTCTGACATTTTCTGCAAGTTTGCTTGGGGCATTTGAAGTTTTATCCAAGCGCTTGCGTAGCATTGAAGACATTCCGTTAAAGGTGTATAGTGTTCAGCCTTTAGACCCAGGTATAGTTTGGTTCATCATATACTTGCATGTTAAAGTGATGTAGAAATGACATTGTATAGGAGCTCATAATTTCACTTTTACCTATTTAAGCACGTGTGTAAGCACATTGGTTGGACAGAGTGCATCTCAACTGTTCTCTGTATAATTATCTTTCATGTTTTATGATGAATAATCTTTATCTTTTATGGAATGTTTTATGGGAAGGGGTTAGCTGTAATTTTCAGCTTACCACATAGTTGGTTTTGGTGTAATTCTTCCCTCAACCTTGTTAACTTATGATGTTTATGCTTATCATTCTTCAGTTAGTTGCTGAGAGAGATTCTTTGTTCTTATCTTGTTTCTAGCCTTTAGGTTCACATCTGTCTTCCCTCCTGAACCACATCCATTGGCAACTGAAAGGGTTGACATGAAAAAATTGCCTAAAATTACTCCATCCTGTATTCAGCCACTGGAAGTAATTATTCAGGTATGGTCCTTGTTGACGGTCATTTTGCCTTGATAGTCTGTGATGATGCTTTTCTTTTATAATTCCAGTTGGAAGGTTCTGGGAACTGGCCAATGGATGATGTAGCGATTGAGAAAACAAAATCTGCTTTCCTTCTTAAAATTGGGGACAGGTGGGCATGGCTGGTTCTTTTTCTGAAATCTTAAATGCACTTTTCTTGAATATATTGTATTTGACAATACTATTATAACAGTCTCCAGAACAATTGGGGTATGACATGCCATGCTACTGAAGACAATATGGATATTTTCCTTTCTGGATTTGCATTTCGTCTTAAAATTTTGCATGAGAGGGGCTTGAGCCTGGTGAGAAGGGAAAGTAAGAGATTCTGGACATATTATCTGCCTTTTTTCTTTCCCTTTTTTTGGCCAGATCTTTTGATGAGTGACTAAACCAATTTAGTTTGCAGATGGAAGCGGCCAAATGAAGCAGGTTTCTTCAGTGGATAGAAAACTTTTTCTTCGTAGTCAGCATTCTAGCATGATCAATGGGTTACAGGGTCTTTTTCCAATATATGGATCAGTAGTTAGGTGTGTAGTGACTCATTTTCTATCTTTTCTGCACTATATATCTGCTTGACCAGGAAGAAAACAATATTAGTTTTTGAGGCACCTTTTCTGACTTTTTATGAAGGCTTGCAAAAAGATGGGTTGCTTCACATATGTTTTCAGCCTGCTTGGTAGAGGAGGCGGTTGAATTATTGGTTGCTCATCTGTTTGTGAAGCCTTTACCATATACTACTCCTTGCTCACGCATTACTGGATTTTTAAGGTTAAATTCTTTTCTTCTTATGAGCTGCATGATGATTAGCTTGCGACTGTGTTCTAAGTGAAATAACTTTGCAAAATATGAATGTGATTTAATAATCGACAGGGGTTCCTGCTAGAGATGTAATGGGCTGCCTGGCCCGACGCCGGGTTATGGTGGCCCGGCAGGCCGGGATGGACCTGCCATTTTTTTTAAAGAAAAACTTCCAAAACAAAGTTGTTTTGGAAGTAATAGTCGGCCCATGGCTGGGCCGAGCCCTTTTTGATATCTCTAGTTCCTGCAGTATGATTTACAAATGTGCATCTTTTTTCTGTATTCTACTTGTGCTTTCTACGAGCTCCGTATAAGCTTGTCTTTTGATGTTTGCTTGGCATATGCCTCTTCTGTGCCCTTGAGGGAGAACTTCTGTTTTGCCAATTTTTCTTTGAAAGCCTTCTTTTTTGAACAGGTTTTTGCGACTTCTAGCAGAATATGATTGGACCTTTTCTGCTTTGGTGGTTGACATAAATAATGATTTGACCTTCAACAACAAAAAAGAGATTTATGTAAGTTATGGATTTGAATCAATGATCTTATATTTGTAGGTTACTTGATGTAGAAATGTGATTTTAATGGCTAATAATTTTATATCTTTTGTTTAAGGATAATTTTATGTTGACTAGAAAAGATTATGAAGGAAATAAACAAAATATGAGCCCTGCTATGTTCTTAGCTACATCCTACGACAAGGCATCAGAAGCTTGGACTCGATGCTCCCCCAACACATTGGTTAGTGGGTCTTATTGAATTTGGCTATACTTTGTTATTCTCTGCCCAACTTTGACTAGCCTATTGTTTCATTCTTTGATAGTTCAACAGATATTTTGGACATTATCCAAGGAACTCGTTCTGCTAATTGCATTAATATTAGATCATTATGCTTGTAATAGAGGCATTATATCACTCACAACGAGTGCACATTTTCATATACTTGTTGAAGTAACTTTTTCCTGCCATTGTATCCCCCATCCAACTATGACCGATTGTGAACAAACGTCCAGAACTGATGTTTAAGATGCTTTTAATAGTACTTCTGTTATTTATTGCACATGGATTTGTTGCCAAATAGGAGCTTAAAAGGTTGGTGGCTTATGCCCGTAGCAGTGCTGATCTGCTGACAAGACTCGTCTTGAAGGATCAGACTGATTCTTATAGATGGGAGGTGAGTGTATTCCTCGGGTACTTCTGCTTCCTGTATATATACAGTTGAGGATCATCACACCTATAATTTAACTTGCAGTGCCTTTTTCGAACGCCTCTGAACAAATACGATGCTGTTGTTCTTCTTCATGGGGAGAAATTAGCTCATCCTCAACGTCTTCTTTTCCCATCGAAGTTAGACCAAGGTATGGCTGTAATGATTCACATGGCTATTGTGATTCCTGTGCGGTTGATCTTAAATAATCCCATACTGAGTGTTTTAATGTTGCAATCTTCTGACAGGGAAGCTTGTGGCACGTGGAAATGCTAGTAAAGCCTTTCAATCCTTCTTGTTATCAAGAGATATTCGCGGAAACTTGGAGGAAGTGAAAAATAAGCTGATGGTGGACTTTAATCCACTGAAATACTATATAGAAGATCTGGAGGCAAGCATTATCGTAGGCTTTTATGTTGATGTTGGTCATGTTGCTCATATTTTGCTAACCAGCACTTAACTAGTTGTTAACTAGCTGCAGAAAGAATTCTACACATTGAAGCCCTGGTACGATTCTTTGGGCGGCGATGCTATTGGACTAACATGGGACAGATCATGTTCTAAGGTATGTTTAAGAGTGCAACTATTTACGGAAGTACCTTGTCCATATTCCGCTCACCTTAGAATATATTCTTTTATACTAGAAACGAGAACGTGATGAAGCTCCCGAGGAAGGAGATCCGATTGATGCGTTGAAGGCTATTGGTGAAGTTGGTAAAGGGTTTGTAAAAAGTGTATATCTTCTCAAGGCCCCAAGATTCTTAAACTAAATCTTGTAGTTTGGACAACTCCAGTCCAGCAGCCCATGTTGTAAGCATGCAGCTCCAATTCTGACAGTAGGTATATCATTGCGACACTTCTTCCCTGCAGAGGTACCACCACAATTTTGAAGAAACACCGGTCTGTTCTAAAAGCATAGTCATGTATAACACTGTAAATCATATTCGTTGTCAAATGCTATTAAGTTGCAAGAATGTTCATCTTTGGGCTCGATCAACAAGGGAGAGGCAATTTTTGGTTTCTTCGAGCTGGTCTTTACCCTAAATTATAACTCCGGATGAAAGATACTGATGATGTAGCACATTCCTGTACTTCAATCATGATCAGTCCTGAATGGTGAATCAATTGGATGGTAGCAGGTCAATCGCTTTTTGATTAGATATTGTGACACGTTTTACTAATTTGATTCATCACCCCGGTGGAAATTCTTCCTTCAAACACGTTACTTTCTAGAGGCAAATTTCAGTAAAATAAGGCTTGAAAAATGAAATATAAATCCATTTACATTATCATTTTAGTAATTTTTATAGTCATCAAAATCAATGTTGCTACGTTATCAGAGTAATTTATGAAATATTCACTTTAATGGTCTTGAAAAATACTAAAATGACAACTCCCCAAACCTTTTCCACATCAAACAATGCTTCAAGGAAAGCTCCGGGCATTTAATTCTGTTACTCAAAAATTCCAATCTCTTTCAAAATACAATATTTATGTGATTGGGATCGGATAGTAAACACTGTTCTACAAGATAAAAGGTTTGCAGTTCTAACCATGAAGCAAAATATGATCAGATGTTGCAGTTCCAGGTATGCAGCAAGATATCATCAGGTGTAGCAGTTCACTAGCTATGCAGCAAAACATCAGACAATATAACAGCTTGCCTTGCCTTTTTCCAAAATCATTTTGACTTCTTTCCTTGCTTTTTCTTGATCACTTCATCAACGTACATTATGCCCTTGCCTTTGTACACTTCAGGTGGCTTGCAACTACGAACTGCAGAGGCAAACTGGTGTACCCTTTGCTTGTCAATTCCGGTGCAGCAAATTACGTTGTTTTTGAAGCAGAAAACTCGAACTGCAGGAGGAACAGTAAGTTCAACTTCATGGCTGTAACCCAATTTCAGAAGCAAAAGGCGTCCCTCTGCTTCTGCTCTTGCTTTGTACCCAACACCCACAATCTTGAGAAAACGGAAAAATCTCGCCTCCATATTGATCTGGCTAATTGATTCCTGATTTTTGATGAGGTAACGTATAACATTAATTCAAAAGATGACAGAAGTAAAAATCTCGAAAACCTGTAGGTTACAAGGCATTTTAATGATTAGGTGCTACGCAGTACGAAATATATCCCTAACTGAATCGGTTTCCTCATGAACTAAGCCATGCCGCAAATGAAATGAAAATTGGCTCATGGGCCAAATTACTACTACACAATCACATAATTCAGAAGAGAAAAACTAATTACAAGATCCCACTACAGAGATTATCTGTAGAAGCAACTTGAAAGCAACAATATATCTCAATTATGCAATTAATGAGCAAAGGAAAACACCCAATAGTTGAGTAATGGAACGCCAAATCCATTCCAAAGCATCAAGAAATAACACCTACCAAGAATAGAAACTTCAAGAAACAACGAGATATCACAAAATTGAAACTTTTCCCTTTTCCCCATTTCAGATATCGCAAACTACGGAGTAAAGCATTTCATCGAACACCTACCGTGCAAGAAAGCTCTGGTTCGTAAATTGAAAAACCATTATCAAACTACCCCCCTTCATACTGACTTAGATAGCTAAATACAAGCACATGCCAGCCTTATAAATCCAAACTTCCAACAAAATCCTTCACAAATCCAAATTTCCAACAAAATCCTTCACAAAACTCCAAATACCCAATACCCAAAATAATCGATATAAAGAGACCAACGACATGTAAAGGAAAAACCAACAGATTCGTCATTTAAGGCAGAAAGAGAGGGAAAAGGCAGAGAAGATCAAAAACCGATGAAGCACCCACGTGCAGATACCTGGATTCCACAGCAAGCTAGCCCAGTCGATTCTCGCTCCTGTACAACAAATCAAATAAACATCTATCAAAAATGGCTCAAACCCACATTTTCGTTCGCATAAGAACATACATTTCTCAATCTCTCAATGAACACCTCGGTTCTTCGATGTTTTCAAGTGTATCGCATTATGAAAACGTTGGGCGAGTGCTAGTGTTAAACGGTCGACGAGAGAAGGAGGGAGTAAAATAAACGCAAACACATGTACATTAATCGGATGAGAAGATAAGGAAAAATGCCTCACCGAACCGATCGTCGACGGAAATGAAGGAAACATACCTTAGAAATCCGCCGGTGAGTTGGTCAGAGAATCACAACTAGAACAAAGAACGGACAGTGACTGAGAAAAGCGTGAGAGTGGAGACGAGACCAGAAAGTGGGGAGAAAGAAACGAGAATGTGAAGAGGGAGAGAGAACCACTGGGCGTGAGTCAGAATTTCTGGCTAAGGGATTATGAGAGACGATTTTTCTGGTGGGAGGAGAGGGACGATCTTGTCAGTAAGAGAGATGCGTTTATTGTCGGCCCTTAGCTAACTATACACGGAGTAGATGCTCTTAAACCGATTTCCCCAGTAACAAGGCAACTCAAATTCCTTCTGGTTGTAGTTAATTATTTGTCAGGATAGGTTAAGATAGAACCACTAGCCAGTATAACGGAGAAAGGTTTAGAGGTTAGAGTTTTTACGTCCCGTAAGACATCTATCTGATTTGAGTAAAAATTAATTTAAGTATAAATAATTTAAAGATATTTTCACATAATTAGAACTCTCTTATGATATTTCGTAAATAATCAAAAAAAATTCTTAAAAAAAACGTCATTTCATTGATTGATCTAAAATGTTTAAATATTAATTTTTAATAAAAATATTAAAGTATTAAATGGGAATGATTTTACTTGTGTTTTATCACACATGAAATCTTCAACTGTTTCAAAATGATGTTTCAATCTTGTGCACATTAGAGTTTTCCAGTTACTAATTTGCAATAAAACACTAAATAAATGAAACTAGTCTTGACAAAATCAAACAGTCTTTTCTTCTTTTGCATCATACAGTTAGAATTGTGATTGGAGAAGATAGTCCCCTCAATGATCCATGGGTTTACATCTTCGCTCAAGATCAGCTGAACAAATAGAAAGACCTTGACAAAACCTTACATTGTTCTTCAAAGTGAACAAACCGATAAAATCAAGAAATTCTTGTATAGCCCTCATTTTCCATTTTTGAGGTTCTTGTAATTCTTTGTTGATGTGGTTGCTATAGGACTTCTGCCATGAGTTTTTCAGTAAGAGGTTTTGAAAGTCCCATCACAGTATCAGTATCTCCTATCTGCAGATATATCAAAATTAAAGAGTCATTATGCAACTGTAACACTTAAACTTATTAGTTTCTTCATTAAGCTTTCTGTATATATAAAAAAGAAAAGACTATGAAAAATGAAGAAGAAGATCCCAAGAAAGGGATATTCCTTTCCAGGTACAGAGGCAGTGTTTGAGAGAGAAATTACCACTGCTTCAACAAAGGGGAAAGTGAGTGGATGTTCCAGCATGAGGCCCCCAGCAACATTAAGTGTAATTCCTTCCTCAATCTAGGTACCATACCAGCAAAGCAAGTTACAAGAAGTATCTAGGGCAGGACAATGACAGTGCTAGTTACAGAAATTTACCAGGTTATCAATGACTTCATCTGGTATATCATGGAAATAAACCTGGAACATTAGTCCATGATTAATGTTTCAAACCAATAAATATAAAGCTTATGAATGTTACATTTACTGAAGGGTCTACAAGTCATTCAGATTCTCAAAAGAAGGTGTACCTGACACTAAACTAAACTTGAATTCCGAGTATACAGACAAACATCAGATACATGAGATTGGTCAATATCTTTTTTATCGGACAGACCTGAAGGGTTTGATTCAACAGGTTCAAACCCAGTGATGAAATGTAATTAACTAGAGTTAAAGAGTTCAATGTCGCAGCCAGCTTTTCTTTCATGAATGGTGATTTTCATACAGTTACCACCTAGTAGAATCGGGCTAATTGTTAGTCCAAACTAGCAGTACCTCTGCTCTCTCCCATTCCCCTTTCTTTGTTCCTGTAGCAAGGTTGGTCACAAAAACAGACCCTACAACTGCTCCATGACTCCCAGAATAGTCTGCAACAAACAATTATATGAGCTACGAGTACTTGAAAATTTTAGAAAGTAGAGTAAGGCCAATAAATCCGTTAGCAAAACCTTTGATAAACTTCCGGGCTTCTTCTTTGCTGCTTGGTTTTTCTCTCACCACTCCTTTATACACCACCACCTGAAAATTCAGGAAATTAGCCGTAAAATACAACCTCGGGGCTGTTTAAGCAGATACGTAGACAGGTATATAGAGTCATGGATTTCCTTAAGTGTATTTAGATAGTGAGTCATAATCATTATGGAAAGTAAAATACAGGAAGTTGCCAATGCTTCACCGCTTCCAAAGATATGTTCTTGATGTAAAAAGAGTAAATTTAAAATGAGAAGCTATCGATGGGAATAAGATAAAAGGAGACAAACTATACTGTGTCTGCAGTAACCAACAATGTTGGGCACGAATCCTCTGCCAATTGCGGCCCAGCTTGAAGCCTCTCTATGATGGCATCTGCCTAGGAGGAAAACACATCAACGTAAAAACAATCACAACCCACAAATGATGTTTCACCACACATTCTTCCACAATAATCTCGGATACAAAAGCAAAAGACAATCTTTTTTTTCTTGCAACACTACTCCAAGTAGGTACACACACAAGCGAGCATTGCCCCACCGAAAGAACAAAAATTTCTCCCAAGAAGAGCACATCAAGTCGACATCTCAAGTCACACAGAAGACAGCTTGTTTGTGGCCGCTTGATTTTGAAAAGCTTAAGAAGATGAGACTTGAATCAAAACTACTAATATTTCAAACTTTATGAGAAAGAGTTGGGCGTTAAAGAAATCAAACCTTTGCCTCAGCTAGAGCCATAACTAATTCCTCTGGTGTATCTTTCCTTATACTTTTTTCGTCTATATCTGCAGTCTAAACAGAAAACATAAACAAGAGAAACTTTTCTCTTCCTACCTCAAAAGGTGACAAAACAGTTGAGGTACAAAAGAAAGGACCAAATTAACGGCCAAGGAATATATGCTGCTGAATAACAAAATACCAGAATTGAGAACTCATATCCCATTTCTGACAGAATTCTCCGGCGTGCCATGGACGATGAACCCAAAATTATCTGTACCAAAACGTCAAGTGCGTGCAAACCATCAAGAAAATGTTTGAAATCCCACAACATTATCTAAAACTATTTATGAAAAAGGATCCGACACATCACATAAAAAGGTTGTTCCCTGGAACCCCATGGAACTTACACAAGAACCCAACAAGTGTAAATAAATTCATTAGATAACAAAGCCAAAAGATGGAATAAGAACAACATATGCTGCTGTAGAGTGCACTAACGAACCTTAAAGGAGGATTTGCTTATAGCCATGTCTCTTCCTCCTCCAAGCTTCGACAAAAGGGTCGTGTGATGACCGGTGAACGGTGTTCCTTACACCAAATATCCACAGTTGCTTGGTTCTAAGGCTCGTCTGTCCGAATCCTACTTCTATTAGAATGCTCCAATAGGCAACAGACACGCACAGAAGGCAACATAGCAAATTCACCAACTTTCTCCATTGATACACACGTCGGCTCTTTCAAGCTGGACCCTGTCAACAAACCAGATACGGCCCAAAAGCTAAAATTCTTATTATTACTTGTTAGTCCCAAGTGTTATTGATTAGATTGGTTGGTTGAAAGTGATAGTTAAACATCTAGGTGTGGAGTACGTGTTTAGCGAGTCAGTATCTTATGAAGAAAACAAGGTTGTGGCGATATCTCTAGATTCCAAACGATTTTACATGGTTTTTAATTAGATCATATTGGATTTCAATCTAACGCTTTAGGTGTGTGACAACAACTTGTATCACTCTTAAGGATATCAGGCATTAAATGTAATGCTTTTGATCTGTGACCTTCAAAGAGCATCAGGCATGCATGTTTTCATGAAATGACATGTTTTTTTTCCCCATTTACTTGCTATTTATTTTCTAAAACATAAAACATTTAAGGTGCGGTTGGTTAATATGAAAGAATGATAATAGGAATGAGAATGAATATAGTGAAAAATGTGAATGAATATTATCATTATAATTATGATGGATAGTTAAGAGGAAAGAATGATTACCATTACTATTGATAGTGGTTAGTTTGTAAAAAATATTATAACTAATTAATTACAAAATGAATTATATTTTAATTATGAATGAATTATATTTTAATTAATAATAATATTTTAATTAATGAATGAATTATATTTTAATTAACTATATTGTAATTAATTAAATAATATTTTAATTAATGAATAGTTATATTTTCATTAATAATAATATTTTAATTAAATATAATGTAATTAATTAAATAATAATAACATTTTAATTAATCATATTGTAATCAGTACATTAATTACAATATTTTAATTAATGAATAATTACATTTTAATTAACTAATTAATTACAATATTTTAATTAATTATAATGTAATTAATTATTTAATTGATTTCACTATAAATTTGATTATTGAAATTAAAGTTTTACTCTCATTCCTCCCATTCTTCTAGATTATGAGAGGAATGGAGGATTGCTCAAAACTAAGGAATGAAAGTCTTAGGTCTTCAATGATAGGTTTATACCAAACATCAATTTTTATTCCATATCTATACCCCTTTTCCTATACCCCCAAACAAGCACCCCCTTAGACTCTTATACCTAATTATATAACAATCGATGCTTAAATAACTTATCCATTAAATAAATTATAAGTAATGTCTACTTTTTAGATATGTCTAAACTTAAAATCTTCTTCAGACTATATATTTTCCCAAGTGGCTCCGAAATTTTAAAATAAAATAAAATATAAGTAATGTCTACTTTTTAGATATGTCTAAACCTAAAATCTTCTTCAGACTATATTTTCCCAAGTGGCTCTGGAATGATGTATATTACGGTTTTCAGTCATTTGATATAGTCAGTTGTTGATAAAGAAAAGAATCAGGTATTACGTTGGATCGTTCTTTTGTTTTGCCTTGTTGTTTACCCTCAGAACATCCATCTCTGACTGAAATGTATGCATCTGCAGATATTTGAAAGACAGAATATTAGAAAGCCCACTACACACCATAGAAATGCTTCCAGGACTAACAAAGAGTTATCAATACAACACAGAAATGATATTTCTTCGTGTATTTGGTCATTACATGGAACGTGTTAAGGTATTTTATTAATTATTTTAGGCATTGTTTATAATTGGATATAGTTTAATATATTTGAAATATCATTATTATAAGAAATTTACTTTGTGTGAGATTTTTTAATATGAGATAGTGTCGAGGATAAAATTTTAGAGAATATTGGATTTATTAGAGATAAGATCACCATGTTTTATTGAGGATAATATGTAGAATATTTTTTGGTGATTTGCTGTATTTTTGCTATCTTTGGCAGCTATATTTTCGGTGAATTTAGCTATCTTTAGTAGCTATATTTTTCAATGATTTGAACAATCTTTTGTTGCTATGTTTCTCTACAAAATGTGAATGATTTGGATTGTTGCATTATCATTTTTGTGAGGAAAAAACGAGCAGAATATTTGTGAAGTATACACCTGCATTTTTGTGATGTTTTGGTGGTGAAACATTTATCCGATTGATGACTTCTTGAAGCTGTTATGCTTAGACTGTTCACTTATTATTCCCAAAGGTTCAAAGCAAATGTTGTTTTATAACTTCCCTCACTTTTAGTTGATAAAGTTGCATATTTATGAGAGTTTTTATCTTAAGGGTTTCCTAATTTATTTTACTTTTGATTCAATCACTTGAGTTTTTATTCTCATCTTTATTATCAATCATTGTTGCAAAAATTCTCTGTTGAAGTTAGCACGAGGTGGTCCTACTATTGAGAATGAAATATTTTCATAGGATATAAGTATAAGTGAATAGTGTCAAGGGGTGAGTGTGTCAGCTTAATAAATTATTAAGTAAAACTATTATATCATAGTAAAAGTTGATTAAGTAGGGTGGTGAGGGCCTCCCAGACATAAGTCGGGTGTGTCAAACTGCATTACCAAATTTTGATTGTCAATTTATTAGTTGCATGTTTAATTTTTATGTTTGCATTTTAAATCTGGAAAATTAATAGTTGTTAACACAGTTGTTTTGTATTGAGCAACCAACAGAAACAGTTCAAAGTAATTACGGTAAAACAAGATTTTTGCAAAACTACATCCTTCGGGAATTTCAACTTATATGAGAGTCTGGTTCGCCTAATCAGCACTTGGTGTGTCAAGTTGGTGTAAAATGGTGTTTCACAATCATGGTTACTAGAGAAGGTGCATCAATCACTAGGCCATCATTACTAGATGGTTCTAATTACCTTGCTTAGAAATCAAGGATGAAAGTATTTATTCAAGCTCAAGGAACTATAGCATAGACATTGGTTTTGAATGGCTAGACACATCCAATAACGACTAATGAAAAGGATGAAGCAATACTTAAGGATCCATATGAATGGATAAGAGTTGAAGAAGGCGGAGTGCTTGGTAAATGCACGTAATCTTCAGTGCAGTAGATGAAGGTTGCTTTAGTATGATATCAACCTGTAAATCAGTAAAAGAACCGTGGGATACTCTGCAAACAATACATGAGGAATCAAAATCAGTGATAGCTTCGAAACTGCAGATGTTGAGCACTAGATTTGAAGAGCTTAAGATGAAGGAAAGCGATATTATTAGAGCCTTTCATGAACAACTGCGTGATATTGCCAACCAACCATATCAATTTGGGAAGATGTATTCAAATCTAAAACATGTCAAGAAAACATTAAGATTATTGCCTTCCAAATTCATACAAAAAAATTGTAGTCATTGAAGAAGCTCATGGCATTAATGAGTTATCTTTGGATAAAGTAATTAAGATTCTCACAAACTTTTAGATGAACTTTTTGAGAGATAGAACAAAGGTTTGACTTTGTAAGCTAAAGTTGCTAAATCCATGAATTATTTAGGAGATGATTATGATGAAAATGATGATGTGGTGTCACTAATAAGAAATTTCAGCAAGGGGTTAAAGAAGGTGAAGAAAGATAGATCTGAGTTCAGACAGAATGGTGGGAGTTTGTCCAACAATAACTTCAAACGACAAACAAAAGCAAAGAAGATACAATGTTACGAGTTTCATGGTTTTGAGCATATGCAAGCAAAATGTGCTAACACTCTTAAAAGGAGAAAAAGGAAGTCTTACACTAACACTTAGAGTGAGAACAAATATGAAAGTAAGTATGGAAGAGAAGAAGAAATTTTAAGTAATTATGTTGCGTTGGTTGCTTTAAACAACAAAAGTCCAGTTGCTTTCTTAGTAGCAACTAGTAAAGAAACTGAAGTCGAAAATATAGATGTTCTTGTTCTAAACTCAAATTCAGATTGTGATAATGATGACAACAACTCAAAATTTAAAAAGGACAACATTTTTAAGGTTTATGAATTAATGTATACCAAATGAGTGAAAATGTGTAAGCAATATGAGAAGCTACAGAAGGAGAATTCAACCATGAAGGATGTCATTCAAAATTTATAGAGGAAGTTGTTGTCAACAATAGATGAACTTGATGAAACCAAGTTAAAGTTGATCAATATAGAAAAAGGAATAAGAATGTCGAATGGTAGTACTGAAAAGCTAGAAAAATTGCTAGAAATTGGTATAAACAAAGGGAACTTTTAAGGTGTTGGTTATAAAGGTGAATGCTCTCAAGTAGATAATGAGCAAAATGGTGAAGTTAGATTTGTAAAAGAAGCAAGATTAAGTAAACAAGGAGAAATATAAAAAGAAGCGGAAAGTTTGTTCCTACATATCACTTTTGTGGTGTAAAGAGTCACATAAGGCCAGATTGTTACAAGCTACTACAAAGGTTATTCCATAATGCTCAAAACAGAAAATTTAGATGTTCTTGGAAAAACCTTCAGCAAGAGAAGCCACCAAAGGAGATTTGGGTTATAAAGAACTAACCACAAGCACTTATGACACTTAAATCAATGCGTGGGGCTTCTTAAAATAGATGGTATTTTGGCAGTGAATGTTCATGACATATGAAAGGTGAAAGAAACTATTTGATGGATTATCAAAGTTGTATGGATAGCCACATTACTTCTGATGATGGAAAGAAAGCTATGGTTATTGGGAGAGGAACTTTTTGTATAGATGGACTGCTACACTTCAAAAATGTGCTTCACGTTGATGGTTTAAAAGCTAACTTGGTAAGTATTAGTCAATTTTGTAATGATGAATTGTTAGTTAAATTTACCAATGATGAATGCAGGATGTTAACCGAACAAGGAGAATATTTAGTGAGTGGTAGAAGATTGGCGGATAATTGCTACATATTGCAGGTTATTACTTCTTGCAATTCAATTGTATATGATAATATGACTCTATAGCACCAAATGATTGATAAGGTGGTGGAAGAAAACCTTTGAAATCAGCCTCACACATCAAAATAGAGACACAAAGGAGTTGATACTAGAAACTGTCTAGATCTATAGTTAGTTGTTACTAGAAAAGAAATCAACTAGACAGAGAACCAGTTAGTTGCTTCTGAGGAAGAAACCAACCAGACATTTGATGACATAAATAACGTAACGTGGAATAAAGCCAGATTTGAATTTCTTTGAGGGGCACATTACATTTTTGAAGTATATTGATGTCACCTACTATTGGTTTTTATGCCTCCTCATTCAGTGAGAGTGATCGCATTAAAGACATTCTCCGTTTTGACATTGTTTTGTCCCAAGGGAGAGATAGGATTGTTTATTTTCATTTGCTATTTTGTGCTTTATTGGTGACTGTTGCATGTGAACTTGACAGTTGTTATTGAACTTGATGTTAGTTGGAACTTGATGTTCTATTAAAGGGGAGTGTCCAATTATCTTATTAAAAGAGACTTCTTATATGTGGTAAGTAATGCCAAAAAAGGAGAGATTGTTAAGATCTTTGTTAAGATATCTTTTCAGTTATTTTGGGCATTATTTGTAATTAGATATAGTTGGATATATTTGAAATATCATTATAATAAGAAATTTACTTTGTGTGAGATTCTTGAAGATAAGATAGTGGGAAAGATAAAATCTTAAAGAAGATAAGATATATTATACATAAGATCTCTATGTTTTTATTGAAAATAATATGCAGCAGATTTTTTAGTGATTTGTTATATTTTTGGTGATTTGAGTTATTTTTGGTAACTTTATTTTTCTGTGATTTGAACAATCATTTGTTGTTGTGTTTCTCTATATAATGTAAATGATTTAGAGTGTTGCGGTATCATTTTTGTGAGGAAAAAATGAGCATAATATTTGTGAAATGTGCAACTACATTTTTATGATGTTTTAGTGGTAAAACACTTATTATTGATGTCTTCTTGAAGTTGTTGTGTATGGACTATTCATTGATTATTCCCAAATGTTCATAGCAAATGTTGTTCTATAATTTCCTACACTTTCAACTAATGAAGCTGCATAATTAATGTACTGTTTTAATCTCAAGCTTTTCCTTTTCTAAGTACTTTTGATTCAATCACTAGAGATATTGTCGATCATTATTACAAATTTTTTTTGTTGAGGTTAGCACGAAGTGATCGTATTATTAAGAGTGAAATACTTTTGCAAGACGTAAGTATTAGTAAATAGTGCTAAGGGGTAAGTATATCGATTCAGTAAAGCCTTAGATAAAACTATCGTATCGCAATAAAAGTTGATTAAGCTAGATAAAGACCTTGCAAACATAAGTAGGGTGTACTAAATTGTGTTATCAAATTTTGATCATTGATTTATTAGTTGCATGTTTAATTTTTTTTGTCATCGTTTTAAATCTGAAAAACTAACAGTTGTTAACAAAGTTGGCTTTATATTTAGCAACCTACAGAAACAATTTAAAGCAACTACAACAAAACGGAATTTTTACGAAACTCCATCTTTGGAAATTTCAGAACGCATTGAAGATTTATTACAATGAGAAGGGAAACAGAAGGGTGGGAGATGCTACATCAGGCTCAGGCTGTCTCTACCGCATAGTTCCATCCTTCATTGGAGCTTCAATTGTTCCAGCCTGTAGAGAGATTGAACGAGACAGAAACACGAAAGAACTATTGTTAACGAAATTCGAAAGCTTTTTCCTCATGTTTTCGTGACAGATCAAGCCTCGAGTGCAAATGTAATGCTAATTAACGAATAGTAAAAACTGTGCAATCTTTTCCTGACGATCATGATGTCTCGTACATATATTTCGTTGAAAACTAAAGATGACTGGGAAATATATATGTGATAAATCAATTAATGAAGAGTCCGTAGACTTCAGGACAGGAATGGATAGTTTGAGGTGGAATAAATGTCAAAGCGTCACGCACAGAAGCATAAATTGTTACCTTTGCTATTGGTTGTTGATGTCGCTTTCGCTGATACTCGGTTCTTCTTTGTAATCAGGAAGCGGGATTCTATCTGATTCGATGTGTTTGACATCATCTACAAGGATCTGGTATCGCCTCTTCACTTCCTCCTCAGTTGTGTCCCCCACAATGTTGGCAATAATCCTCCAGCGATCGGGAGTATCCTTGTCATATATTGCCAGGGCCTCTTCAAACAATTTGTTCTGCTTGGCTGTCCAATTCGAGTTACCCTCTGCGAAAGAAAAGGAACCCATGGGGATTGTGTTGGAAACAGGAAAAGCGATCAAATCTTTAAGCCTTTTGAGCTTAGGGTTGGTGTTGGGGTGGTTTCAGGACATGAAATTAACTGGGTGTCAAGGAGGGCAAGCAAAGAACCCTTTCAATGTGGAGACGCGTTGTGGAAAGGGACGGTGCAAGTTGGTAATATTTAAAACGACAATAGGCACAATATATAACTAGGAAAGGTACTTGAGATGAGGGTTTCCGAGGATGAACTGCTGATATAAGTGGGCCTTTTCTTATAATATCAATTGTTGTTACTTGCAAGTACGATGTTTGTATTTTATAAGTAGCATGTGGGGGTGCGTTTATAGGCAGAAAATTCAC
Organism: Erythroxylum areolatum; assembly: GCA_024520975.1. Lineage (NCBI taxonomy): Eukaryota > Viridiplantae > Streptophyta > Magnoliopsida > Malpighiales > Erythroxylaceae > Erythroxylum > Erythroxylum areolatum. Next base: position 11,963,195 of record JANIJH010000225.1, on the reverse strand, counting down.
GTTCTTGAAATGAGTGATCCCCACCACCAAACCAGTCTGGCCATTCAAAAGAAGTGTTTCTCGATTGTCAAACCTAGTTAACAGAAAATTAACCTGTTCCTCAAGTTGATGTTGATGATGAAATGTCTGGCCCTGACATGAACTTCCTCCCGACTCAAGGACAAATTTTTGCTTATTTGAAGGCCCCTCCAACTCCAACCACTCTATTTCTGTTCATACCAACTCTGTTCACTCCTACGAAATGGTAGCTGGAAGCCTGAAGTATAGTTTTAAAATTATAAATTCCTGTTCGGACTTATTATAGCATTAGCAGAGGCTGCACTACGTGGCTGGTCTTATTGCCTGAGATCTAGAGTACGATTTCTGATAATGGTAACAAACTGACATACATATCAAAAACTTAATGTTGGCACCAAAAGAGAAGAGAGAAGCCATTAATTTAGGCCTAAATTGTTAGTACTTTGAAATTAGTTCAGTAAATTCCGGATGTCAAGCCCTGATTTCTTGATCTTTGTAGTGCCCTTCCACCATGAT
>JANIJH010000225.1:11950293-11962561 GCA_024520975.1 Erythroxylum areolatum | reverse complement strand
TACTTTGAAATTAGTTCAGTAAATTCCGGATGTCAAGCCCTGATTTCTTGATCTTTGTAGTGCCCTTCCACCATGATGTTGATCACAAATTAAGGGTGACCCGGATTCGTATGTCATTTACATTCACAACGTTGAAACCCATGTGGGCTATTTCTATGTTAGCCTCAACTCTTTGCATCTACCTCTAATAAGAGCACAGCTAAGATCCATTATGTTTAAACTATATAAATATATACTGATAATGAAAACTTAACAGTCATCCTCTAAGTGCATTCTCAATAACTATAAGACTCTTGGAGGCTCTCCCTCCACTCAACCACAATATTTCTCCTCTTCACGAACATTGTTTCCAGCGCACAATGATTATGCCTGTGAGGTGTCCTGTTGAGACCATCGTTTTTTATGAACTCGTCGAAAATCCGTCAAAGAATGTTAACTTTGATTTTTTTTAATCATAAAGATTAAGTTTTACATATGATATCATAACTTATGTTTTGAATAAACAATGTGTTCATCTATTTTATTATATTTCTTTTGATGATAATTATCAATATTTGGGTGTTCGGTTGAAAAACAAAATATTGGGACTATTTATTTATGTTTTTATTGTTAGTTTTTATATTCTTTTAGTTTTAAAAAATTATTAAAAACATAAAAATAATTTTGTTTACTGTTTCTGCTTTTTTATAATTTGATTTACTATAAACTGCATATAGATTATTTAATTATTTAATATATTAATTTTAATACGAAGTATGAATAATTTAATTTGAATTAATAATTTTCTTTAATTTTTTAATTAAATAAAATTAAATAGTATGAATTTTGTTTACTGTTTCTGCTTTTTTATAATTTGATTTACTATAAACTGCATATAGATTATTTAATTATTTAATATATTAATTTTAATACGAAGTATGAATAATTTAATTTGAATTAATAATTTTCTTTAATTTTTTAATTAAATAAAATTAAATAGTATGAATAAATAAAACTAAATTTAAAATATCTTCAAAATATGCAAATTTCAAATAAATTTGATTTAATAATTAAAATATATTTAAAACAAATATTAATTGATCAATAAAAGGTTAAATTTTAAATAATTAATTTCATAAATAAAATAATTTTGTTAATAAATATTATATAAGATATTAAAATAAATTTGTTTACTTAAAAAATTTATTGTTAAACTTTAATTAATATGTAATTATTATTAGTGACAAAAATATAACTACATTAATATTAAAAATAAAACAAGTTTTTGTTTTTAAAAATTAAAAAAAAAACTAAAAACTAAAAACGAAATAATAAAAGCATGCGGCTTATGCATACGATGTGTTTATAGTGTAAGTAAAATAGTAAATAATAAGAGCAAGATGACTATTGAACTTGGTTCATAAGCGGAGCCTTTTGAACTCCTTGCATCAGCCATCGATACCTATTTTCTTTATTGTTCTAAGTAGTAAAGAGAGTAGTATTCAATTTACAAATTTTTTTATAAGGAAAGAAAACACAATACATATTACATCATAAGTGTAAGGCGACAAGCACCTGACATATTCTCCAAAATTGTCAACTAATTAAGTTATTTTTTTGTATAATCAATCATTTTTCATAAAATAGTAATGTCTATTATTGAACTAATTATATGGATAAATGAATTTTAGAATTTACTCAAAGGTAAATTAATACTCTATAACTAATAAATATAATAGAGGAAAATCAATATTTTCTTGTCAAGTTTCTTATATATTCAAATATATTGATTGTAATTGATGTATTGTGTATAATCACCTGATAAATTTTATATGACATTAAATTTGTGATAATATATTGATGAGTTTCCCAAAGGAAGCCTATAATATATTCTAAATGTTTCATTACTTGAATCTAATAATTTATTAATAGGGTGTTTAGAATGGTATGAATTGAATTCAATTGCATCATTGAATTCAATTTAAGAGTTTGGAAACAGAAAAAAAGGACGGGTTTAATTCATACATGAATTGAACCCCATTATCCTTTATAAATTGAATTCACCTGAAAAAGCATCAGAATTGAATTACAAACTGAGACTTCAATTTTTCTTTTGAATGTTGAAAATATCTTTCCAATAATACCCAGCTATCCCTACCATATATCTCTTCACCTCAAGCAGCCCCTCCTACCTCAACAGTCCCTCCCATTAAGAAAATGAACAACAACACCTTCTCTACGAATCAACACCTCCCACTATATTCAGGTTTTCCCTTTTTCTTATTTATGGGTATCTTTTCCTTTTTCCTTTTTCCTTTTTTTTTGTCTATGATCATCGTTCTCTTTTAGATCCATCGTTCGATTTAGCTTCTCCTTTCATTTTCCCATCCTGTTTACATTCTTTTGCATTTCTTGAATTTTTTGTATATATCCAGATTTTTTTGTTTGTTTTTTTCGGCTATATTTTAAGTGAATCTTGTTCCATTTCGGATCTTCAGTGTGGAATTTTATGGGTGATATAACTTGCTCTATGCAATTATGAATTTTTATTATTTAATAAGATTATTCTTTAGTCAAGGGTAAAAATGTTATATAAAATAATTGAATTCATTTTGATTATGTTCCAAACAGTATAATTGAATTCAATTATAATATTATTGAGCTTGTTCCAAACAGTATAAATTGAATCCATTTCAATCTCATTGATGTAATTGAATCCAATTCGTTAATGAATTTAATTCGAAGATTTCTAAACACCCTGTAAGTATTTATGCATTTACAATTGTTTCTCTTCATTTGCTTACTTCTTTTGTTATTGTGTTTAATGGTTTGAACTTCTTTGAATGGTGCGAACAAGCCAATTTATATTCACGAAATTTTTAGCAGAAAAACCTATTACTATTACAGATACTAGTAGTGAGGATGAGAAGATAAATTATAAAGCATGAGAAAAGTCTAACAGGTTATGTCTTAATTTCATGCAAATAACTATTGCCAACAACAGTAAGAACACTATTCACTAAACTGAAAGTGCTAAAGAAAATCTTAAATTTATGGTAGAATGTTTTCACTCTATAGACAAGTCTCACATTGGTGTACTAAAGGTTGAACTCACGATCATGATATTTGATGGATAACGACACATGCAGCAACATGTCTTAGAGATGACAAATATTGCAGTAAAAGACCTTGGGTATAACAATTGATGACTCCTTCTTAGTGTAATTTATTACGAACTCATTATTTGTTGAGTATCGACCTTTTCAAATTAATTACAACATTATAAAGGAAAATTGAAATGTTAATGAATTGTCCAGTATACTCATTTAGGAGGAAACAAGGCTAAATAATTAAAGAGTTTATTTAATTAACCTTGTGGGTCAAAGTACTAGCAAGATTCACAAGCTAAAGGCTAATAAATTTAAGAAGAAAGCTTCTGCTAAAGCAACACAAGTTACTACTAATATTGACAAGAAGTAGCAAAAGGCAAACAAATGTCATTTATATAAGAAAGAGGGACATTATCAAAAAGATTATTTAAAATGTAAAGCTTAGTTTGAAAAGAAAGGTACATCTAACTTTTTTGTATATTCTGAACTAAACTTAATTGAAGTTCCTTCTAACACTTGATGACTTAATTTTGGTGCTATTACTCATATTTCTAATGTTATGCAGGGATTCTTTATAATCTAAATCATAAACACAACTGAGAGCTTTCTTTTCGTAGGAAACCATAAGAAGGTCCCAATTGAAGGTATAGAGACTTATGATTTAATATTAGATACTAGTTATCACATGGATCTAATACAAATTCTCTATGTACCTTTAATTTCTGGAAACTTAATTGTTATTTCTAAACTTGATGAAAGTGAGTTTATTTTTAAGGTTGGTGATGGTTGTTTTAATTTGTTTAAACATAATTTCGTTATTGGTTATGGAAATCTTATAGGTGGTTTCTGTAAATTGATTCTTGAAGTTAATTTTTTTAATCCTTATTTTCTGTTTATCATATCAGTGGAACGAAATGTAACATAATAAATGATAATTTAATTTAGTTGTGGCATAAATGTTTGGATCATATATCCAAAGAAAGATTACAAAATTTGATAAAAAATAAAATTCTTCTGAATTTAGATTTTTCAGAGCTTGGTATATGTGTAGATTCCATTAAGGGAAAACAAAGCAAATATAGTAAGAAAAGAGCGATAAAAAATACTTAACTCTTTGAAATTATACATCGATATAAGTTGACCTTTTGACACTCAAGATTTTGGCAGAGAAAAGTATTTTATCACCTTTATAGATGATTTTTCATGTTAAAGATATGTCTATTTGCTTAATGAAAAATCTCAAGTTGTAAATATCCATGAGGTGTTTGTAAAGAGATTGAAAGAAAATTAGATAAAAAGAAGTAAAAATTGTACGATCTAATAGAGGTGGTGAATATTATGGAAAATATAAGGAATCAGGACAATGGTTAGGTCCATTTGCAAATTTCCTCGAGAAATATGGTATATATGCACTATGTCAAACATACCTCAACAATATGGTGTATCAGAAAGGTTATAGGACATTAATAAATATGGTTATAAATATGATGAGTAATTCCTCATTATCTAAAACCTTGTGGATGCATTCACTTAAAAATGTTATGTATTTATTAAATAGGATTATTAGTAAAATAGTCCCTAAAACTCCTTTTGAGTTATGAACTAGAAGGAAACCTAATATAAGGCACCTTCATGTTTAAAGTTATCCAATAATATCATCAGTTTATAATCCACATGAAAGGAAATTAAATTCTTGAATAGTTAGTGGTTACTTTATTAGTTACCTAGAGAAATCTAAACGGTATAGGTTTAATTGTCCAAACTATAGTCCAAGAATTGTTGAAATACCTGATGCTAATTTCATTGAAAATGGTGAAGTTAGTGAGAGTACTGAAAAACATATTGTGGATATTAGTAAAATAAGGATTGATGTTTCATTCCCATAAATGTCCCATTATCCACATTTATACCAAATATTGTCCCAGTATTGAAAGAACAAAATGATTATAGTCAATATTTGGATAAAATAACATCTAATAAAGAAATTAACTTACAATCAATTAACATAAATAAACCACATGGAATAGCTTTAAATAAACCTATATAAATCAGCTATTCTTGATGAATATATGGTTTATTACAAGAGTTAAATTTTGATTATAACATTAATAAGGATCTTGTTTTGTTCTCATAGGCTATAGAAAGTGACAAGTTTGATAAATGAATTAAATTCGATGGTATAAAACAATGTCTGGGACCTCTTTAAGACCAAACATGACTAGAATGATAATATTGAATGGTATAAAGTGAGACTTGTTGTCAATGGTTATACTCAAAAGGATGGCAATGATTATAAAGAGAAAATTTCATATATCTCAAAGAAAGACTCGTTGCGAATATTTTTGGCATTAGTGGTGTACTTTGATATGGAGCTACATCAAATGGATGTAAAAACTATCTTTTTGAATGGTAATCTCAAGGAGGAAGTTTATACGGATCAACCTTAAGGTTTTTATATAGAAAGAAAAGGGTATATAATATGTAAACTTAAGAAATCAATATATGGAATTGAACAAGCTTCTCAATAATGGTATATTAAGTTTAATGATACCATAACATCCTTTAGTCTTCAAAAACATTATTGACCATTGTATCTACTGAAAGATCAGTGGGAATAAGTTTATGTTGCTAGTTTTACATGTTGATAATATTTACTTGTTACTAATGATTTGGATATATTGTATAAGACTAAAAATTTTCTCTATAAGAATTCTAAAATGAAATATATGAGAGGCATTCTATGTTATAAGAATTTTAATATTCCTAGATAAATTACAAAGACTAGTATGATTGTCTCAAAAATATTATATCAAAAGAATTCTTAAGAGATTTAATATGAACGAATTTCTTCAGCGATTGTCCCATTACAAAAAGGGGATAAAATTAGGTGGAATGTAAACAAATAGAAACTATTTTATGCACTTCTATAATTGGTTGTTTGATGTATTTACAAATATGCATGAGACTTGATATCTATTTTGCGTTGAAATGCTAGGTAGATATCAAAGTAATCTTGGTATAAACCACTGGAAATGTACCAAAAAAAAGTCTTTAGGTATCTTCAAAGAACAAAGGAGTATATGCTCATGTATAAAAGATCTAATCCACTAAAATTATGGATATTTGGATTTAAAGTTTGCTGGATGCATCAATAGTAGAAATCAATATTTGGCTACATGTTTTTACTAGAAAAGGAGCAATTTCAAAAAAAAAAAGTACTGAATAATCTGTCATTGCTTCATTAATTATGAAAACCAAACTTGTAGCTTCTTTTACGGCTATAATTCATGATTTATAATTGTGGGATTTTATTTTAGGGCTTGGGATTGTTGGCACCATTATTAAGTTGCTAAAAATTTATTGTGATAATTTTGTAACAATTTTTTTCTCCAAAAATGACAAGTACTCTAGAGGTTCTAAACATATGGAGTTGAAGTATTTTTGCCATCAAGGGGAAAATTGAAAAACACGGAGTTTGTATTGAACATATTGAAATGGATTTATGACTGCAAATCCCTTAACTAAAGGCCTTTAACTAAAGATATTTAAGGAAAATGTTTATTCAATGAGCCTTGGTTATATTGATTATTGTTTCTAATGATGTTTTAACATTCTTAATCTCAATAAAAGTTTATGATTGACAATTTTCTTATTTAAGATTGTATACATTTAACTGTTACTAAATAAGAAATAAATATGTCTACGAGACATCAATTTGGACTTATAATATTATTTACATATCACTTATATTACTTGACTTGATAAATTACTAATCTTATAGAATATAGAACGAAGCATTCGATGTTGAGATGTTGAAGTGTATGATCAATAGAACCCGCATTATGTGGTTTATTATGTTAAAATAAATTATCAAGATATTGAGGGATCTGTTTATGCCCATTTAATGTCTATTAAAATAATGGGAGAATGTTATAATTTGGTTCAATTAGTTGCCATATTCAATATATATTAATAATATTATCAATATAATTAAAGAGCTCTATTTGATCCATATTTCCTATTTAATGGTAGAGTAAATCTTAACCGTTTATTTTTTGTTATTTGATGGATGTACTTGATTAAAAGTTATAGATCTATAAATTGGTTGTCTCTCTACTAATTAGGGTTACAAAAAGTTTTTCATTAAGTTATCTGTAACAGAAAGAGGGTTAAAAGAGAGAAATTAATTTTAACAAAGGATGTAATAGACTTTTTTGATCTCTCTATGATAATGAAATCTTTTGTATCAAGTACACAATATGATACTTTAATTATAAGTGACAGTTATTTATTCAAGATCCTAAAGTTATGAATGTCAATTGCGATTTTTTATCATAAAGTTACGCTTTCACATTCTCTTTTCAACATATGTTCTCGATGAATTTGATTTTGAAATCTCTCGTTAGAGTTATTAGGACTTTTGTTATAATGTTTGGAACTAAAGGTTTTAATTAGGCTAAAAAATGTACTTTTGCAATTGATCTTCCTTTTTTAGTACACTTTTTTTAATCCACTCCTTTTCATAAATAGTATTTTTTAAGTTGAACTTTGTTATAAGAGAAAGTAAACTTATCCTACAAATAGTTTTCTAAGTTCAACCTCTCCTTTATAAATTCTTTATGAAATAAACTATCTTTTGCATAGAAGTTTGTTTTCAAAATTTAAATTTTTTTTTGCAAGAGATGTGGAGTCGGGTCTCTCCTCTTTAGAGATTTTGTTTTAGACATCTATTATAAGAGATTTGAAGCTATGTATTTATATAGGAAGCTAGAAATTTCTAATCGCACATAATTGGAGCACGTTTAAGAAGATACAAACGATTCTTCGAATATGCATAATGAAAATATGATATTTGTGAATATTTGAAAATGAAAGAAAAGTGAGAAAGTCTCAATTTTGAAAATTTTAGACTCTGTAATATGAAAGATGATAGATGTAATAGGACTTTTATTTTAGTATTATCGCCTCTAAAACGTTTATAGCTTGTTAGGATATATGTTATATATCTTTTATTTAGTTTTGGCATCTTATTTATTAATTAGACATATAAGATATTAATTGGATAATGACTTGGATTCAAAAAGTTATTAGTGATAATTTTCTAGTTTTGATAGAGTTCTATATCTAATTGATGTGTATCTTGGAAAGATGTACTGGTGAATATCATGTATGATTCTATCCATAGAAAATGTGCATCTTGTGTGGGAGTCTTGCAATCAACAGTGTAGTGGGAATCTTATTACTTGTGTGTATCGTGCACCAATTAACAGCTAAAGAATATCTTACGTGAGTGTGGCATAATGTGGTGTAGCGTGCGTTAATTGTTATTTGAATAAACATTGCAGCTATGTGCATGTCTTGAGATATAGTTGAATAAAAAAATCCGGTGAAGAGGAGTTACAATGCAGTGTGAGTATTATTACGTGAACAGTGGGCGTTGGACAAGAAACGAAGCAGTGGGTGTTAGCTTGTGTTTTTCCAAACTTGCTTATATGTGGTGTTGATTTTGACACAAAGTTATACAGCTAGTTTAACAAGTCTTCTAACAATTCAAAAGCTCCAATTCACAGTTACTAACGTTAACGAATTTATTAAGAGTGGAGCTTATGTTGGCTACCATGAGGGCTCATTCACCAAGGGACTCTTGAAACGCCTAGGTGTTGACGAGTCCAAGCTCTTGCCATTTAGTACTGTTGAGGAATGAGACGATCTATTCATTAAAAGAAGTGTGCATTAATTGATGATCTGAAAAACATAGCAGTACGTGCATGTCATCTGGGTTTGAAAAAAACCATAGGTCAGTTTGTTATTTTTCCAGATTTCTTTATCTGGGGTTGTGCATATGTTCTTTGTGAGATAAACACCACTTGATCTTCTGGGTTTGTACGTAAAATATACATGGCATATGGAGTATTCCATATGGTTTAATTAGAGTTGTTAAAGCTGGGATGAATTAGTTCAACTGATAGACAGATTTTCAAATCTATTTCGAGAAGCTGAAATCATAGGAAAGTCTTTCTTTTATCTCAAATGTATTATTGTTTCGTTTTTAGTTGATTAATCACTTGAGTTATTTTTATTAATTGTCGTTTGATTAAAAATAGTTTAGAAAAATCCTATAACGAAGTTAACACGAGTCGGTCATATTAGTGGATGTGAAAATCTTTTACAAAAAGTGATATTAAGAGATAGTGTCAAAGATTGAGTGGTGCCGACTTAGTAAAGCGTTGGATAAATCTATTGTACTTCGATAAAAGTAATTAAGCTAGATGAAGACCCCACAGAAATAGGTAAGGTGTGTTGAATTATGTTACTAAATTTTCGGTGTTGATTTATTTTTTATTCTCTTAATTTATTGATTCTTTTCGTTTGTTAGAAATAAAACGGAAAGTTTGTGAAATTACTACACCCATCAATTTTTCAATAACATTAAGAATGATATAACTTTTTTGAATACATATAAAATGGAGATTAGTTATAACTTTTTCTCTGAAAAACAATTAGTTATAAGTTTTTAATATACTTTACAATAATACAACAACAATGATAAAAATGATTTAGTAAAAATCTTATTAAAATTAAAGTTTTGAAAAGTTCAGCATGAGTAATTTTATTCCTAACTAATAGAGACTCTAAATCCAAATTATGGACAAATTTTATTCCTAACTAATAGAGACTCTAAATCCAAATTATGGACAAAAAAAAGAGATAAAAATAAATAAATAGAATGGAATAGTAATGTACATAGCAATGATGATAGATAATCTGATATTATCGTCTTGTAATCTTCAAGGTTGAATCGCTCCTAGAAATGTCAATTTTAGCCAACCGGTCTGTGTCCCGCGGAATTAGTAGCCTTTGTGCGAGGAAGCAAAAATAACGTCAAGAGGTCCCACCGAGATTTGAACTCGGGTTACTGGATTCAGAGTCCAATGTCCTGACCACTAGACCATGGGACCATTTACGTTACAATTTTCAAACCACACTTATTTATTTTAGTCAATTAGTGGTTGTTTGAAACCTGAATTAAATCACTGAATTGCTTTTCACTGTGCGAAGCCTAAGCCATCACTACGCTAATTCTCCTTTCCCAAGCTTGGTGTTGTCTTTTCAGGGTCAATTCTCTTTTCCAATTTTCATACGCTCCAAGCTCTACCCTTTCCCCGGTTGATGTCATTTTCCCAAATAACCAAGGCAACTTCACTCAAACAGCTAAAGCCCCATGACAGACGATGAGCCCAATGTTGCGAATCGCATATCAATTTTGATTTCGATATGGTATATTAAGTATCAATAACCCTTTAAATTAAGGAACTTGTTCACTAATGGTTAAAAAACTTAACTAATTCGTACTATTCAAATGTAAAACCTGAAATTGACCAATTTTTTGGTTAAATTTTTTAATTTTTTGGTTCGATTTAATTTTATAATTCTTATTATTAAAAATCGATCATTTTATTGTTAATAAATTATTATTTACAAAAATAAAGCAATTAATTTTCTTTAATAATTTTTTTAGTAAACTCAATGATTAAAAAACCTAACTGATTCGAATAGTTCAACCGTAAAACTTTAAACTGTCCAACTCTTCAATTCGATTTAAAATTTTCGATTCGATTTAATCTTATAACTCGTTTTTTTGTTAAAAATCGATCAATTCTTATACACTAAAATAAATAAATAAATTTTCTTAACAATCTCCTTTTCTAATTAAACTTTAAATTCTTCGATAGATAAGGATAATCTCTTTCAATCATATTTTAAATTATTTAATTTTATTCAATTTTTATTCAATTTTATGACAGTGGTTGAACCTTTTAGACCTTAATCTCTTATCTTATCGATTTAACTTCTAGATTTTAGAACATTGGTGCTACCTCCTAAAGCTATGTTTCGTTGAAAGTAAGATTTTTAATTGAATGGAACGGAATGAAATGAAATGGTTTATAATGGAAAGGAATGTAAACGAATGTGATATTAGAAAATTGTTCTTAGGGAGGGATGGAAGGGTTCATAATATAATATAGTGAAATGTTTAGATGAAGAGTTTATAATGTAATATAGTGTAAAGTTATTTATCATTTTACATCTCATTTTAAACCCTTCAAATTAGATGTTTTTTTTATTTTTACTGTTCAGGATGAAAAGAGATATAATATAAAATATTTCTTTTCCATCTCATTCCATTATAAACCCTCTTTTCAAACAATAGAATAATATTACATTCCATTTTATTTTATTATTATACTTTCACTAAATAATAAATATAGCATTAGGTATTGCTTACTAGATAAGGAAAAGATTCATCTTATTTTATCAAATTTTGGATTACCATAATGAAGTTCGTGTACATAATTAAAATTAAGTCTTCTATTATAAAATATATCTTTTAAAATTTACGTGAAGTTTTTTAGGAAATTTAAAATTAATAATAGCTTGAATAATTTAATAATAATATTAACTACCAAAAAACTAATAATATTAATTATAATTTCATTAGTAGTTAAATAGTTTTTATTTATTCAATAATAAAATTAGATTAAAAAATTTTAATTACTTCATACATTATAAAGTAGGGATAAACTAAAAAATAAAAATTCAATTATATAATTTTAAAGAAAAAACAAAAGGTTAAAAGTAAGTGTAAGCCCTTAATAATTGTATCCTTATTTTATTCTATTTATTTATTTATTATAATTAAATTAAATCTACATGCATATTATAAACTTAAAATAGATAGATGCTAACAAATAAATGTGGAAAACTTGAAAAATAAACTAAAATTAAATATTAAAATTGAAAAAGAAATATAAAAACCATGCTTGAAGGATGAAAGCAGCTAATGAACATTTAATATAAAGACTGTTTCAAATATAACTTGTATCAATTTTAGTACTGGTATGGTATATTATTAGTATATGTTAATGCTAGATACCATTTTAAATAAATTTTTAAAATTATAAAATAGTTTATAAATTTTTATATAATTAAAATTTAATCTCTTATTATGATTAAAATTGAAAATTTTCAAATTTTGATTCAACAATTTCAATTATTAAAATTATTATAAAAGCATTTATTTTTACATACAATGACTAGTTTCAATTTTTTTTTACAATTTTGAGTTGATATTTTATATATTTTAGTGTATAGGTTAGTAAGGTTGGAACAATTTGATA
>JANIJH010000225.1:11911047-11926390 GCA_024520975.1 Erythroxylum areolatum | reverse complement strand
TCACCAAGTCTGCAGGAATATTTCCAGATAAAAAAAGCTCAATAGCTTGTGTTGGACAGCTTTCAAGAATAAGCATTGAGAACTCCAGGACAAGCATGGGATCGGTCCCGCAGAGAGGCTACACAAGGCAATCCAAAAAAAAACTCATAAGGTATACAAGATTGAGTGTCGATATGTATAACTATTTATTCAAGAGGCCATTTGGAACATTCTTCTTTATCATTAATAGAACGCAAACCTTGTATTACTTTCCTCCTGCAAATGGTGGTTAAAAGCAATAACAAGTTTAACATAAATATGTTATGAAACTCAAATTGTGAACCATAAAAGAATTCACGTCACAGAGTAAATGCTGGATAAATGAGGATTTGGCATCCCTCTCAATTAGAGCTGATAACAATATCCAATTTGTTTTTCTATTCCAAAAAGTGAAATAGTGCTGGTAAGTGGTATCCATTAGCAAAGCATGCAATGCTAAGTCAGCACTAGTTTGAACATCATCCTTCTCAAGAACCACAAAGAGTCAGATTCTAGAATGTGATTCACCTTTTATTCTTCTTTTCTTACTAGTTACATGTTGGTTTAGAAAAATTAAGCATGAAAGAAAAGAAACAAAAAAGAAAAGAAAGCATACCTTGAGATATTCAATGACAGACTCGGGCTCAAACTTTGGGTTAAGCTCAGCCTTGGATTGGTTTGATCTCGAGTCTTCAACTAGTTTATGCAGGAGCGTGAGTGCTTCTCGGTGCATCGAATTGGACTTATAAAGTTCCAATAATGCAGTATGATGATTCCTTTTCTGAAGGATCTCCTCACATATTTTTAAGTCACAGTAATTAAGACCTTTCAGTAAATCCAAAGCTGCTGAAGACTGTCCAGTAAGAAGAAGGGCCTGAAGGAGAGCTGTATCCAGTACTGCCGCCATTTCCCTAGCACCTGAGTTAACAGTAATGTTACCACGCCCCTGAAGGGCCAAAGATAAATGAGTTCCTTAAATAGAGGTGGGTAAGTGGCCATAGCACAGAGGTTAAGTTAATCTGCATGTTAGTTCAAAAATAAAGGTATGTAAGGCTTAGTATGCCATGTAATGCATTGTTCTGATAAATTGGACTCTTGAACACTTCAGGAATCACATGCAAACAAAAATAAGACGGATAAATACAAACGATACCCATGTGCACAATCAGAAATCGTCTAACACATCTTAGCATAAAAGGAGGACTAATGCAAACAACCTCCTAAGAAAGGATTTACACCCATATATACAAGTTTCCATCTACATATGGAGCTTACGAACAGCAAAGTCCCACAAAAACTTAATGAGTAAAAAATGAGTAGCATACCTTATTAGTTTTCTTAAACCTACTTGAGTCATACGGTCCGAAGTTATCTCCAACAGCATCTAAAACTACCTCTTCTGTTCCTTCAGCAGTGGCCTTTTCAATTATATTATATCTCTTCTTTTGCAAGTACTTAATGAGAGCCATGAGAGTATTATGGCTTATCTTCTTGGACTCGAGCTCTGCATGTTCATTCAGTTCCAATAGCTGTGAGGGAGGCGATGATTCCAGATCATCTGACAATCCAGATGAGCCCCGTGAGAGATTTGCAGCATCTGAAGAAATGTCCATCAGCTTCTCTGGTTCAGGAACCATAAATGTTTTTGGAAGAACAATAGACGGGTACAAAGAAAGCACATAAGTGATATCAACTTGAGATGCTAAAAAGTGTTCCATAGCCTCCTCATAGCTCCCATTATCAAAAAGATAATGGGCATATCTGCAAGAGAAGTTCATCCAAAAAGGTCAATCTTGATCTTCGTAAATATCTTAACGTAACGGTCATATTAAGTTCTGGAACTAAGTTTTATCAAATGCAAACAGGCCCACAAAATAAAGAGAGATGATAATCTAACCAGATCATATACATATTTTATGGTTGACCTAGGTTTCCATGGACAAAAAGTTTGATTAAATTTAAGAAAATCTCTAGCAGTAATCATTGCTCCACAGAAAATGTATAACCTTATATGAATTGACTGCTCCTTGGCAGCTCTAAGGCTAGAATCTTCTGAAGGAAGTAGCTTGCACAAACCTAAGGCCTCCTCGAAATTGCCAGATGCTGTTAACTGGACAATCTGAAATATAATTAAGGCCTTTAATTCCATGGTGTAATATCTTTACAATCTTCTCCAGGCTTGAACCAACAGGAAAAGAACAGGTTCAAGAAAATAGAAAAGGGAAATCATTAAACTGAGCAAAACGGTTTAAGGATTGAAAAAAATCTTAGAACGGTCCAATCTTTAACTGGGCCATATATACAAGTTGAGGAGAGAAGTGAAGGAAAACAAATAAACATTAAGAGAATACCTGGGCACCAAGAGGAACAGGAAAGAGACCATATGCAGAATTGTCCAATGCAACAACTACTGCATTGTTGCTTTGACTAAGATGACGAATGTTTGGAAGAACAATAGTCTGTATCAGTGGATATGGTACACGTAGAGACCGAATCTGCAGAACATGAGTAGCACATTAATAAGCAAACAAACTAACAAAGAGGGAGAAAGAGATTTCATCCAGTCCATAATTGTTCTACCTCAACACGCCTCGGAAGCAAAGCTATTGCATAAGGCTTCCAAATGACAACAACAGAGGGGGCCTCTGACCAACAAATCCTCTCTGCTTGCAGAAGCTTCCCATTTTGATCAACAAAGACCCCAATGTTCTCCTAAATTCAGAAGGAAAAGTTCAAGTTGGATTTCATTCTCTTTCATGATAATAACAAATGAAGTGTTACAAGCTTAAATCAGAATAAACTGGAACGAGCCAGGACAAGTTATGAGTATTGATCAAAATTAAAATGATGCAGAACTTTTGAGAATCTCAGCTAGAAATGTTTCAATGCATGTTTGGCTACAAGATGCATCTATTCGCAACAATGACAAGATTAAAATCCGAGTTCTACCATTAGAAAGAGTCTAATCAAAATTAAACAGAAGAAGTAAGCTACGCAATGTCATAAACTAACAAGCAAACATAGGAGATGAATATTAAAACAAGCAAAACAGAATAGTGAGTACCTTTCCAAGAAGAAGTTCCCCAGAAGGAAGGGACACAACTAAAGGAGAGGCGAGTCTCCCAGAAGGGAACACCTCAGTCAATGCACCATTTGTAGAGTTCAGTATCACATATTCCTTTCTAATTCCCAAACATATGTTTTCACCGCACCAAGACATGGATTTCACCATATCTGGTACACTAAATTCCTTCACCTCCACGAATCCTCGTCCTCCTGAAATATAGTTTATTCACTAATAACAACATAACTCTTTAACACCTAAAAACTTACCCAAACAATTCGAAACATCTAGTACAAGATAACAAAACCCCGGGAATAGAAAGGAAGTAACCAATTAAAGTAATTACCATCGTGCCTAAAGATACAAACTCTCTTTTGTCTTGCGAAGCACAAAAACCCTCTTCTATCATCCCACGAGAACACATTAGCACCTTTCGCTTTGGTGATCACAGCAAGAGTCTCCAAATTCGGCAGCCTATGGAAGGCAATGGATTCAGAGAGGGAGAGAAGCAGTTCTCGCGAGACAAGAACCTCCATTGATAAGATAGCTTTCTTAGAGAACCCTGTTACGGTTCTTTCAAGCTCGTAACTCTCCTTTCGCAGCTCCTGAACATGACCATGGTAGTCGGAGATCGGAGCTCGGTCGGAGACAGCGGACTCCGGTCCGTAAATTCTGAGAGCTCCATCGGAGCATCCGAGAAGAAGATTCGATCCGTAGGATGCAATTGCATCGATCTTGGTGGGACAGTTTGCGAGGAGCTGGAAGGAATCGTAGGCACTATGCACCATTATTGTTCCGGTTTTTGATCATTTCTCGTGTTCAGGGAGCTTTTTCATCTCTCGTCAAATAGTTTGAGCAAGCTACGTCGTTTTGATAGGTACTGCTTTTCTGGCGAATGTGGGAGGGACGACAACTTGAGCTATTTTTAGAAAGGAAAAGTGTCACGCAAGTACTAGCTCGTTGCTTTGACCTTAACCTTTAATTTTTATTTCAAGTAAATAATATTTATTGACCTTAAAATACTTCATGATTCTAATTATTTATTAATTTTTATATTTTCAATTATCCTTAGTCTGAGCATGATGGCCAAATTGTATTTTGATAATCCATATTGAATTTTTTAGTAATAAACAGTTGTGCTCTTGTAAAATCTATAACGGAGGTGTTTTCTAATTTTGATTTTGCAGGATATGTTTTCCTATTAATTATGCTTCTATGTACATCACTTTCACGATGTCTCTTGTAATATTCTTAATTTTGATGCCATGTCATCCATGGCAATTACCTATAAATAGTTATGATAAAATAATTTTGATCTAATTTAATTTATTCAATTCAACTCAAAATTAACAGATTAAATTTGAATTAAATAAATTTTGAGTTTAACTCAAATTTTCTAAAAAATATCAAATTTTAGGATAGGTTTAGGTTAAGTTTAGATTCTATGATATAGTTAGTAAGTTTTATTCTTCACTTATTTGATGGACACTTTTGGTTTTTTTTTCTTTTAATATTCTTGTCAATCTTTAGTCTCTTTAAGTTCTTTCTCTTGCCTCTTCCAATTCTTTGGTCTCTTCAATTTTCTTCTTTTCTCTATTCTTTTTCCACTTAAAAGTGTTGTATTATTATTAATTTTATTATATTCACTGCTCGCTTTGAATCTTTATTCCTTGTCTGTTGCTTATAAGTTTTCATTAGCAATTGTTTCTATACTCCATTGTTATTTTAGGTGACAAAGAACTTCTATAATACTTTAATCAACTTTGGTTTGACAACTTTTAGATGGGTATTTGACTTTTGAGTTTTTAAATTAGTCCTTAATTTATCCCTTAAATTCTTTCAGATTTTCTACCTTTGCTTTTAAGCTTTCAAATTTAGGCTTCCAAAATTTAGGCCTTTAGTTTCGTCCAAATCATTAATTCAACAATTCATAATTTAAATTTCAATTTTTGTTGAGTTGGTCATTAACATTGGGGATTCAATGATGGAGGAGACTGGAGAGGAGTTTTGGGTTGATTGGTTGGATGGAATAGAGTTAGGTCAGGTTTTAGATAGATTTTGAGTAGCCTAAAACTTGATCAAGTTTGGCTCTAAGCAGCACAAGTCAAACTTGATTAAAATTTAGGTCAAGCTTTAAGTCTCTCCCTTAAAAGGTTCAATCAGTTTGTGTCAATTATGAGCTCAACCCATTATCATCAATTGACTAGTACCCTATAGTCTGGCATAAGTCCTTAATGTCGATTTTGTAAGGGCTAGAAGTTGGTCAACAAAAAAAAATTATAACCAATAAGAACCTAAACAATCTTATCTTGCAACCATTTCACATACCAAAATAGCACATAATTAAAGCATATGAACCATTGTCTCCTTCCTCACGGCTATGTCTCCTTCCTCACGGCTATGTCTCCTTACTCATAGTTGTGTCTCCTTTGAACCAAATGAGATACACTCTACGGTATCCATAAAAGATCAATTAGAAATCTCAATAGTTTCCAAAGTTAGATGGTGTTTCAATGACTTATCTTTAATCCTAGAAAATCCCCAAAATAAACCAATTAAATGGTGATTGATTACTTAACATATGAGCTAAATGACAAAGCTTTTGTGTCTTGTAAGAAGGATGAAAATAATCAACTTGGAGGAAGACAAAAGAGAAAAGGAAAAGGCTTAAAACCATAAGAAAATGACAGTACTTGGGAATCTCTCCAAAAATCCAAAAATACTCTTACTTTTTGGACAAATCAAGGTTAATAAAAAGGCTCTTTAATAGTCTAAAATGCCCTTGTGTAAATAAAGCCAAAACAAAGTAAAAGGGTTAACTTAATCATAAGGCTTTAAACACATCTTTATGTTCATTTCATGGACAACTCATGTTCTTACAAGGTTGGCCATGTGAATTTTCATTTAAAAAGCCACTTTGTCATTTATCTCATGTTTCAAAATAATTTAAACATTTGACCCAACTGTTATATAACCAGAACATATAATTATATACATTATTTTGTTAAGCAATAAATTTATATGGCATGTCATACATATCAAACAATTTTATCTAAGATTAAATTTGTTATCTAATAACATTTATTCTAATATCATATGACAACCAAAATAATTATAACACTTATAATTAATTTTATCGTCATATTTATATCTTCATATGATATACTAGAATAATTTCTCTTTTCTAATCAAATCTTTTCTGGTATGACCCATTGGGATCTATGTCATATTGACAATATAACTAAAACCCCTTTTAATTCTACACATCATAAGCGGTATCTAGCAAAATGCATTATAATTACTCAAATGATATGGAAGATAAGTATCATACACAAATCACAATCCTAAATCAATAATTGCCCGTGTCAATTCTCTTGTCTCATAATATCCTAAATAAATGCAAGATTAGAATATGTCATTCTTGCCAATTCATTCATTCTTGATTTCCAAAGTAAATCGTAAATATAATTAACTCCTTGATCATATTGCATGCATACAATATTACTTTATCAAAGGCCCATGGACATTATCGCTCATATTATATACGAGGGGCAACAATGTTCTTGATGAACATTTATCCTCTACATAAGTTATGCATACTACGGCACTATCTGTATAGCTACCTATTATAGTCAGCGTTTGACAATGCCAACAAATGCACATTTCTCATGTAAGAAAATGAACATCTCATATCATAGAATTCAAGAGACGTATAAAATATTAATGACATAAACATAATCCTAATAATGTTTCATTTAGGGCCTGTCAAATATTGCAATCTCCATTATGTATATGTGTGATTAAACTGATAACTCCTTATCGAATAATTTGTAAAACATCATCGTCATTTGATCCACACACTAATCTTTTAGTGGTTAATAAATATTCCATGTTAATTACTAAGATTAGCGACATTTTAGAGTAATCATTAATTTTCATTACAGAGTTTTACAATCTGAGTCCTCAACTCGAATAATCCATAAATAATGAAAACTCATGGAGCAAAATGATATAAATAATCCAATTCATGAACATAAATGTTAGAATATAATCATCTAATGATTGGTTAGATGATTGGTTTCTAGATTATAACACTAACACTTAAGATCCAACGCCCCTTGCTTATTATGGTTGGCTACATTGAACAAAATAACCACCATTGATAGACTACGATTTCTAAATTTGGATAACACATGTGTCTTATGTAGGAATGACAATGGAACTTAGGATCGCCTTTTTTTCCAATGCCCTTTTACGGAGAGCATATGAAAAAGAATTAAAGAGAAGTATCATTGGATATGGCATGAGATTTTTCTTGCTGTCATATTGAAAAAATTAAGAGGTCTAAAGACTAACCCTAAAGGTGATAGAGCAGTATATATAATCTCACTTGCTTCTAGTATTGATAAGATATGAAAAGAGAGGAATTTGAGAATTTTCAAAAGCAAGGCACGTTCAAATCTAAAAGCGATAAATTCTCTAATCATAAAGATTAGATAATTGATTTTTCTCCCAAAAGAACTACCTAATTGTAGCGAGAAAGTTGTTAGGGCATAAAATTTGGGTTAACAATACACGACCCTAAAACATGCAATACCAAATCGAAAGAGGAGAATGGGTTAAGCAATTACCTGAAGCAAGATGAACTCCTAAGTTTCTTTGTGTAAACCGTTCCATTGGAAGACTGGAAGCATCGTCTCATCGATTGAAGAAATGAAGTTTATACAAGAGAGGTAGGAGAATGATTAAGAAGTAGAAGAAGAAGCAAGATTAAGACAAAAATCCTTACCTTGATCGAAATCTCCAACATGGAGATGAAGAAGTAACCCGATGGTTGTACCCTAATTAGAAAGCTTCTAAAGTCCGCTTTAGATGGAGAGATTTCTTACCCTCTAAAGGAAAATCACAATTGTTAAAGCTTTTGTATACTTCAATGCTCACTACTCTGTCGTTTAAGTATTAGCTTATATCGATGATTATTACGAAGTCGTTTTGTCTGTTCCATAGATTTGATAACATTGTTGTTTAGCTTCCTAGATGTAGGAAAAGCTTCTAGAATTTGTATGTTTATATTTCATTTTATTTTAATAAATGTAATTTTAAAAAAAAGTCTAAGAGACAACACTATGATGGCCAACAAAAGCATAAATTGATGGAGGAAGAAATCTAAAGAAGAGATGATGCGACAATAATTGGAGAAGAAACAGGGATGCTTGTCGAGGTTTTAACTTTGGCAATGCATGCACTTGGTAGGGTAACTTAGCTCATGTATTAAATATTTAAAATTATTGTTTTGATAAAATTAAGATTAAATTAATTTGAATATCTAATAATACTAAAAATTATTTTCTAATTAATTGAAATTTGTTTTCAAATGGTAAAATTATTTAAAATTAATTTAGAATTTAGTTTTGTATTAAAATGTTAGATTATTTTTTTAATAATCAGGGCAGGATACAATCCCACATATAGCGAAATAATTTTGAAACCTTTTCATTTGATTTCTCGAAGTCTAGATCACTTAAATTCTATATTATAATCAATATATAAAACATAAATAATAATTCATACACAAGTCCTAGGCTTGATCATTTTCTTGTTATTTCCTTCAAATTATTTCTAAAATTGACTTATCTCAACCATCGTAACCACATAAGTATCTAACCTCTAATTATATCTATAAAATGTGTTGAGAGAACTTTATAATAATTATAGAGAGGGCTAAGCAAGAAATTCTAGCTCATTTGGAGCCTAAGCCTATTTATAATAAGTCTTTGAGTAATTTAATTAAATTTAATTAGAATCACAACTAATTCTAATTAACTATCAATTGGGCACAAATAAAATTCAATATTTCATATTGATCATTATTTACTAAATATCTTATATTTAATAATAAAAAATTTTAAACTTTACATTCAAGTCTAACTTGACTGAAAACACTTTTTTTGCTCTTCAACTTATTATTTTTGTATGACTCATTAGGTTCTCATACACATTAGCAATATAAATGAATTATAACCTTAAATCATATTTAGGATTAGATAATGTAAACTTCTTTAATTTATCTTCAATTTTATGATTGAATAAAGATCAAGATTAACGTCTAGCAATGCATCATGACTACCTAAATATTTAAGAATATCTAAATGATTTTGACTAACCTTTCTGTACATGACTTTTTTAGAATAATTCAATCTTTTCATCATATAATATTTTGACTAAATATAGAGCCTGAAATTAATGTTTACTCTATTTGAGTACAATCATATTAGTTCATCATTAGTAATTGATGCAATTAATGGCATTTGAAATTATTTTCAAAGTGTCTGTTGACTTTGGCTAAGGATTTTTTGAATTAATGTAAATTGAAAATAGTAGAACATTTTTCCTACTTACTGTAAGGTGATAAATCATATATTGATCACTCAGTTATCTCTATATAATTCATGATATATTCAATGACTATCGACTAAGCTATTCTTAAATAGAATAGGTCATAAGTAGTGGCAAAATATAGAAATGTCTATATAAGATACCTTGATGATCTTAAGTCAAATGATTACTTATAAAATCATCACAATGAAAATTTTTATTGACATATAAGTAATGGTCCAAATTGAATTCTCGTATAGAGTTAGTTCAGTGAATTTGTTTTCTAGCAAGCACCTTTATATATTTAAGTATCTCCGTATTTTAGTTTATGATATCGAATACTTTTTCCATAGGGAAAAAACATAATGTGTGCTAGTCCTTTTAAATTCTTAATGGAACAATGATTATGAATAATTTAGATATAATACATAAATACAATATGAATCTTATAATTATGTCTCATCATAATTTTATTTGCAATGTATATTTATCTCATAGATTTTGTCATATACATTTGAATATGTATAAGATTAAAAAACGCCTTTAAATTATTTTATCACTAAACTATATTCAACTAATTAGTTGTATAGCATAAATCAACATTATTAAATTAAATTAACAACCAAATGAATAATTTAAGTCAAGCAAGGTTCTAAAAAATTCTCTTTCAAAATAGCTTATAATAAATTTATTTAGTATAATAAGATTATATTAATTTTAAATTGAGATAAAAATTTTAGAAATTAAAATCACTTAATTAAATATCAAGAAAAAATAAGAACACAATTGTTGTCTTTCATTATTTAAATATAAAATTAGAATTTTGTATGTTGTAAGGCCTATTAAACAAACTCAAAATTCCAATAACTCGAATATATATTTTTTAAATTAATAAGTCTTAGTTAATTAAATTTATGTCATTTGGATTGATAAACTTATGATCATATATAATTAGAGATATCATCAAGTATAACATATATAATTTGTTTTTAACAATTAATCGTTTCTTAATTGATCTAAGAGTTATGTGAGATATGACTGATATATATGTTATTTACATAATTTAGGAAAATATATAAATTAACCCTTAAAATTTTCATAAAATTTATATAAGCCCATATTGTTCCAGATTTTATAAATTAAACATTAACATTAATATCCATTTATAGAATAAGCACATTTGCCTTTAATGGTTATTTCATAAATAGATATTAAAATTAAAAGTTAACTTATAAATATAAAAACCTTAAGGGCATAAAAGAAGTTATAACTTATTGACAACACTACAATTCCATTTGAGCTAATAGGATTATATTATGACAATAATAGTGTCGTCGAATAGCTAAAGGAGCTAAGGTCTTATTTATACTCCCAATACATATTTAAGAAGTTTAATTTGATTAAAGAGATATTAGAGCTAAAAGAAATTATATTAAAGCAAGTCCCTACTAAAGAGAATCTTAGGGATCCTATCGCTAAAAATTACTATATTTTGATGCTATATATGATCCATTTTGTTTAAAATAGCATAATCAGTAGCACTTAAATATAGTATAAACTATACGAAGATAGTTAAATAAGTTAATAAAAGATTTGCTACCCTAAATTAATTAGAGAGAATTGTCTTTTGTCCTTGATTATTAATGATTTAAAAATTCTCCAACTAAAGTGAATTGAAATTTAAAAAGTTTCCTGAAATATTAATTATAACTTAATTAATAATTTACAAGAACAAATATGATTATATTAAAATAAAGTAGACACTAATTTTAAGTATATTAATTATATTTAATACTAAATACTAAAGAAAAAATTCATTGAATAATTATTGCGTAATTAAAATTATGATGAGATCATAATTAAGATGTTTAAATTGTAATTATGTATTGTTCCAAATTGTTCCTAGCTATAGTCCCATCAAATATATATTGATATAATAGTAGAATTACCATATGTTATGATTCTTTCTTATTAAAAAAGTAATTAATCTCAAAAATTAAAGCATAAAGATGTTTAAACAAATATGTAGATCCTGATTAGAGAATAAGTTCACTAAATTAGCTCCATAATAAAGATCTTGAATAATCATTATTTATGTGTTTGTGAATATCCTTATTAAGATGGTTATATAAATAATCGTTACACTTAAGATTAGCAAAGCATATCATATGACAATTATAATGTTTTGATACTACATATGACCTATTTTAATTAGAGTAGTACAATTGATAGTACTTGATATATCATAAACTATAGAGATAGTTAGATAAGTCAATAAAAGATTCACTCCTATTAATTGCTTTTACAACTAACCTAGAATTTTAGCATGCCGGGGAGGAATTCCCTTCAAATGTGCATGAATTCTAAATAAAGACGTAGGTGGTCTTTAAAGAGCTTATCGAATAAATTTCCAAGTTATCAAACTGCTAAAAAGTATTGAAATAAAATTTCAGTTTAAAGATATTTTTATTCAAGTAAAGGATATGTACAAAATGTAAAGAAAATCGAAATAATGATAGGTTATGTGTGTTTTAGTAGTTTAATTAATGTCTTTTCTCTTTTCTATTTTTGGTGTCTTTATACATCTTTATAGATGTAACTGCCTCGGACAATTCACATGTAACTTCTCAACTTCAAATGTCTTCCCCATCATGTGCACATTCTAACGAACTACCCATCACACGTCCATCATTTCTCAACGATCCTGCCTCCCACATTTTGGACTTTCTTACTATGTTTTGTGTCGAAGAATTTTATGGGAAATATAATTAACTCTTGAAATTTATGATAACTAGGCCTTTTCACTTTTGGTCCAAATGGGCCAAATTCCTCTTAGTTTATTAACAATTGTCCTACCCCCTCCCCTATATATATTAGGTGATAAGACCAAACATATGGTACTAAAGACCTCCCAGACTTCTGTAAAATAAATTTAAGGATCCTTGATATGGGCCACTGCTTTAGGAAATGCAGGAATCAAAGAGAATCTAGCTAGAAGAAGAGGCCTAGAAATATCATCAGGATGTTCTTTTTACAACCCTTATCCAAAAGGAATCCTTAGTTAAAAGGAAAATTTAGGCACAACAATTATATCAAGATTCCTTGTATTTTACTGCAGCTAATGGGAATTCTTTCAAGATTGGGTTACTTATAAGAAGCAGAATTGGCATCTGCTTCTTTCCACAGTGTACAGTTTGGACTAAAGTACTTGGAAGTGATTTACCAAACCCAGATGTTCTCATCCTAATCTTCTGTGGAAAAATTTAGACTTTTTCATAAGTCTGCAATCTAAGAAGAATGAGGATATCAACCCCACAAAGGCCACACATCCAGGGATGAACCCTGATGATCTGAAACTCGCATAAGATGAAAGTGCCGTGTTATTGCAGCAAGGCTTAATAGAGCCCACAAAGTCGGATTGGGCTTACCAAGCGTTCTAAATCAGTAAGCGTTTAGAATAGAAACGTGGAAAGAAACGTCTTGTAATAGACTACAAGCCTCTGAATGCGTTCCTGCAAGATGATAAGTTTCCATTGCCTAAAATTAATACACAGGTACTATTTCTTAAGGAAGTTGTTATCTTCTCAAAGTTTGACCTAAAAGCAGGATTTTGGCAACTGGGTATTCACCCTGAAGAACGTTACAAGACTGCATTCTGCATTATCAATGCTCAGTACTAATGGATTGTGATGCCCTTTGGACTTAAAGTTGCTCCATCACTATTTCAAAATTTCATTACAAAAATCTATGAGCCTATCATCAACAATGCTGATTTACATTGATGATATACTTTTGTTCTAAAAGACCCATAAGAAATATCAGACCCTTCTTCAAAGATTTTTGGACCTTACACAATAGTATGATATTATGCTTTCGGCTTCGAAAAGCACGATTGGTGCATCGGAAATAGAATTTCTTAAAATGCAATTCAAGGATGGATTCTACCAGCCAGGCCCACATATTGCAATAGAATTATTGCAATTTCCAAATGAAAATCTCACGGTAAAGCAGATTCAACAATTTCTCAAAATTGTTAATTACATTAGAGATTTTATTCCAAATGTGGCAGCCTTTATATCAAGCTTATCTAAGCTACTACGTAAGAATCCACCAATATAGGGAAAAGAGCAATCCACAACTGTCAAGCATCTTAAATAGATTTGTCAAGATCCTCCTCCTTTAAAAATTCCTGAACATGGACAACGTGTCCTCCAAACATATGCTAATGACACCCATTGGGGTGCTGTAATTATCGAAGAACTCAATGACAGACACAATTATTGCGGCCATGCTAGTGGAGCTTTTAACACTGCTGAAAGTCACTATCATATCTCATACAAGGAGATTCTCGCAGTAAAAAGAGGTATTGAAAAGTTCTCTGTGCTGTACTTATCGAAGAACTCAATGACAGACGCAATTATTACTGCCATGCTAGTGGAGCTTTTAGCATTACTGAAAGTCACTATCATATCTTATACAGGGAGATTCTCGCAGTAAAAAGAGGTATTGAAAAGTTCTCTATACACCTCACTCCTTACCACTTCATCATTGAAATGGATAATACTGCTTTTCCCAATATTCTCGAACAAGTGGGAAAAAAGATTCCCAATAGTCAGCTTTTACGCTGGCAGGAGTGGTTTTTTGCCTATAAATTTGAAGTCCGACATCTTAAAGGTCACAAAAATATCCTTGCAGACTATCTTTCTAGACCTTCAAAGCCACTCTTCTTTATGTCTTCCTTATTGAAACTCCCCATTCCTTTGTATTGGCTTATGGAGTTTTCCAGGTTTGCTCGTTATAAGAAAGACTTCCCTCCTTGGTTCTCTCGATGACATAACAATGTAGAAAGTCTTTCTCCTATTCTTTATCGGAGTATCTTCTACTAAATGCATAACATCCTCCTCAGCCATGATATAATTGCTAAGCCAAGTCACTTTGACATGCTTATGCCATACAAATATATTTATTTTCTTAATAATTCTCTTAATGAGGATGTACTTTGGCATCTCTGGGCCCTATCTGCTTTATATACCTATACAATCACACTCTCTCCTCTACATTTGTATCGTCATTTAATAGATCCAACACAGTCAGGATCCCTTTTATGGACATTCCTCGAATGGTTCCAGCCTTTTGAAAAATGGCGCATTGATATGTCTTTTGAGTTCTCACGACATCGTTTATGGAATGCAACACTTGCTGACAAGAATGTTTATGCATTCTATTTGTTGTATCGTCCTTACTGCATGAACAGTAATAATATGATGTGTACCATCAGTCATATCAACTACTGGTGAACTTGCACAAATTGGTCTGAAGAAGAAACTCAACTTACTGCATAACTCTATAGTCTTCTTGACCAATATAATCAGCATCCACAGTTTGATATTTCTCCTCTCTGCACATCCTAAGGACCATACTTTGGATAAACAGCTTTAAAGCAACCTCTCAGAACTCCTCCAGTTAGTGAATGGGCTTCTTTCAACGATCATTATATTAATCTTTGAGGAGGATCTATTCCTTGCCCAACATACAGGCCTACTGTGGATTCAAGATCACAACCAACAGAAGAACTTAGTCCAGCTGGCACCTCTATAACAGGCCCATGGCCTGCTGAATGGGCTAACACCAACATCCATGAACTCATTGAACAAATCGATAAAGACATGGAGTTGACAGACGATGAAGACCTTACTTTACATCTGTAAAGTAAGAAGAGACAACTAACATGATGATAGATGGGTTCCACAAGTCACCTTCAACATTATTGAAGATTCTATCTTATCATCTTTCTTTTTCACCTTTTTGTAGAGGCCGATGTGCCTAAGAGTGCTTTCAGGAGCAGGTATGGGCATTTCGAGTTCTTAGTGATGCCGTTTGGGTTGA
>JANIJH010000225.1:11873739-11904476 GCA_024520975.1 Erythroxylum areolatum | reverse complement strand
GCAAACTCATCCAACATTGCATCTATTTTTCAGGAAATGAAGAGTACCCCGTTAGTGAAACGGGGGTATGTCTACGACAGAGAGTCAGAGTAAGGGTCGGGATCAGTCACTTCTGCATAAATGTCAATTTGGATTGTGTGTAATTCGTATCTCCGTAACTTGGTATTGTAATCGCATTGAGCCAGATTTGGAAATGATTATATGTGTATGAACTGATTTGATTATTGAAATAGTGTGTGACAAATCAATGATTTTGTATGAAAATGTTTTAGTATTGCAGGCCCAAATTATTGCTGGTTTGCGCACTCAATTGTTTTTGAAAGAAAAGAAAAAAATGTTATAACGAGTTTTGAAAGGTAGTAATTGTTCTAGTATGCCACCCTCGCGGGTCACGGGCTCGGATATCACCATCGATATCGGGTTCGGGTCTTGGCGAGAGTGGGGTGCTACATTTTCAGATCGTGACCATAAAGCTAAAGTAGCTAGTCTTATAAATTACAATGAATGAATACAGTTTCCTGATTGAATCAGTCATCTGAGACCTCCATACCTTCCTAATCCTAACTTACATGAATGTTTTCTATGGAAAGAATCTTCTATTGGAACTTTTTCCTAGCAAAATCTACAGGAAATGACCCTATCACTCTGACCAAGATGATCCTTGAGCCAAAGTTATATGGTGTAATATTCTCAAGTCAAGTTATGCTTTCCTACTATGGTTGGTGGTAAGGAACAGGGTGGCAACAACGAATAGACTCCAATTTATCTAGAATTTGGACCAAAATTGCTGTTTGTGTAGAAGAGGTATTGAAACTAGGGACCACCTATTTTTCCTATGCCTTTTTCCAGTTCCATCTGGAATAGGATAAGAAATTACCTTTCTTGGCATGGGACATTAAATTCATCTAGGTTGCTAAGATTCTAGCAGAAGTGCAAGCTTCCTCTCCACCCCGGAAGAGGAAGGTTCCATCTCTTGCCACAACTATTTTAGAGATATGGAAAGAAAGAAATCATCAAAAGTTCTAGAACAAGGAATGTTCAGCTGATTTTGTGCTACAAACTATCATGCAGAAAGAGAGAGAATAATATACTTAATACTTGTTAGGAAATGGAACAAAACTATTAGGCAATGACTGAAAGTAAGATCTTACCTGAGGAAGTCAGATCTTACAAGTCGTAAGGAGAGCCAGTAGCGTACCCATGGTTCCAGATCTCTACCTTCACTGCAAGTATAAGGGAAGATAGGTAATATAATCAGCTTTGGATGAAGTTTCGTCACGATGACAGTGGAGATCCTTATCGGACGGTTATGATTTGTATAGCGGATTGATAGAAGCAGGAACCCTAATTTGGAACATTTCGGGAAGCTCAGGGTGAATTTGATTACTAATTTGGAATGAATCAATAACGTATGTCGTTTTTATGCGATGCTAGTCAATCTATCTAAACCGAGTCGTATTGTCACTTGCTTTTGTGTAGTATCTGTACCGTGCTGTGTACCCCACTCTACTTTATTCATTAATTTATTTTTAATTTCTAAAGAAAGAGTCAAGTGTTCATTCCAATTTGTAAAATAAATGAGAAAAATAAGTAATGCTTAACATGAGCTTGCCGCCGCCGCCGCTTCCTTTGCTATTTCCGGTTAGTAGGGACGCAAATCTACGAGCCCCGTAAGTTCTCCCTATTATTTCGTATTATCATTTGTTTGATTACTATTTATTCGCTCCGTATATACTTACAGGTATTGCGTGATAGTATGTGGCTTGAAGTAATTTTGGTGCTGTAGAGAAATTATTTGAATTTTTTTTCTTTTTGAAATTTTTGTGTTTGGTGGAGGAGATGGAGATGAACGAGGAAGTCGAATTTGCGTTCAGTTTTAGTTATTGATTTATTTGAATTCTTTATCTATCTCTTCTTCTTCTTCTTTAGTTGAATAAATTGAATGTACGATTAGTATAATTTTTTTCATGATTTTTTGTTGTTTATGCTTACTGCTTTTGAATTCAATTTATAAGCTTGCCGAAAATTTGAATTTCTAGGTTCTGAAAGAGTGGCGGTTGGCTAGGATGTAATATTGACATGAGATAGGTTGGTGTGTATTTTATGAGATGGGTTTTTGAGGATTTGGGTTCAAATAGTTCATGTCGGGTGTATTGTTAACTGTTGAATAGTGCTTCTCCTTTGGTGGAAATGGCAGAAGAAAGCATCCAGGTTGGTGGTGCCTTTTCTTCTGGTTTGGCCGTTATATTAAGCAATGAAGATGGGAAGGATAACTCGTCGAAAAGCCGTATTGTTTCATGTTGTGATGATTTCGGTGAGAGGCCTGTTGAACGAGCTCTTGAATATATTTTTGGACTTCCTTGTAAATCGCTTGGTCGATTGACTGCTCCAGTCAACAGCCAGTTAGTGTTTGTGGTGATATTAAAACTGTTAGACTCCCGTTGCTTGTGGAGAGTGTAGCGATATTCAGTAGCAGTAGAGCTAATGCTTATGTCTGGGAAGGGAAATGGATGTGTGAGTTAATGTTAGAAACTTCAGGTGTACAACAGCTTGGATGGGCAACTCTCTTATGCCCTTTCAGTGACCATAAAGGTGTTGGTGATGCAAATGATTCATATGCTTTTGATGGGAAAAGGGTTACCAGATGGAACAAGAAAGCTGAGCCATATGGTCAGTCCTGGGTTGTTGGTGATGTCATTGGGTGTTGTATTGATCTAGATAGATGAGATATTGTTCTACAGGAACGGAGTATCCCTTGGAGCGGCGTTTCGTAGTATTCGCAAGATGGGACCTGAATTTGGGTATTATCCAGCATTCTGTCTATTGTTGAGACTAAATTCCAGCAGCAATACAGTAGGAAGAGGAATATGAAATCTAGCAATTCCGGCAGTGTGGGAGGGTAAATTGGGGAATTATAGAAGGGGATGAGTCATGTGGAAGTTAGTTAGAATAGGGGAATAAAAGGTTGTTATGGGGAAATTATTCGGTTATGATGAATTGAAAGGTGATTGTATGGAGATTAGCTAGCTCTCAAAGTCTAGCTGAGGAATAACACTTCTCATTGTCTCTTCCTCACTATTCCATAATTCTTCCTATTCTTCTGCTGCTTTGTGTCTACTTTCTAGTGTAGGTTTCGATTGTTTTGGGTGGGTATATTGTTAGAGCAGGTGGTCTCTAACAAATTGGTATCAGAGCAGGCTTGTGATCGGGAATGGTATCAACAAGGATGGAAGCTAGAATCGATAATGTAGAAAAAGAAATGTTGAGGATAGTAGAGGATATTGTGGGGGTCAAAGCCAAGTTTGATAAGGTTACAGGGGACATCTCCTCCATCTTTGAAATTTTAAGAAGAACAGAAAATAAAGGGAAGGCTAAGGAGGTCTCTAGGGAAGTAGAAGAGATATCAAAACAAAAATTTGAAGGAGAGACATTGACTCAAGCTGAACCGATACGATTGGAAAAGAATCATCGGAAGTTGGAAATCCCTTTGTTCTATGGAGAGGATCCTTTCGGCTGGGTGTTTCGGGTGGAGCGATATTTCAAGCTGAATGGGATGTCATAAGACCGGTGGTTACAGGCGGTAGCAGTTTGAATGAAAGGAGATGCCCTAAGCTAGTATCAGTGGAGACAGAACTGGTCGCCAATCGCCGCGTGGGAGACGTTCAAGATAGCGGTGATCCGAAGGTTCAGTAGCTCAAAAGTGGGAAACCCATTAGCAGAGTTGCTGAAGATCCAGCAGATAGGGACGGTGGTCGATTACAACCAAAAATTCAAAGTTGTAACATCAATGCTAAGAGATGTTTCAGTGGAGGTAGTACTGACAACATATATGAATGGGTTGAAGGAGGATATAAGAGCAGAGCTTCAAATGGCCCAACCCGAGTCATTGGTTCAGCTAATGGAGCTGGCCCAGATGACGGAAAGCCGAAATTGGGCCTTGCTAGATCACCCTTCCAGAACCTTCAGAGCATCGAAGGGGTATGGAGGCTCGGGAGTTTCAGATTCAAACAATTGGGGCATGAAGGGAGCTCCACCAGCCAGCTCCAACCTAATTTTTACTCCCTGGAACCCTAGTCGCAAGTCGACTAAAGGAGGAAAAGCGTCGACTCCAGCGGTGAGCCCCAACATCAGAAACTTACTAGTACAAAGCCGATCTCCAGAAAAGTAGGGGGCTAGTCAAACAATGAGGGACGAAGGGTATTTTGAAGAGAGCACTCTTACCCTTTCAAACGATTAATAGTAGAGGAGTTGCAACGCAAGAAGTAGCAGGGCCTTTGCTACCGATGTGACGCTAAATACACGCTAGGGCATGTATATAGGGAGAAACAATTCCACGTGCACTTAGCTGATGAAGGACAACCGGCGGAGTTGCAAGAGGAAAAGGATGAGCTGGTTAATCAGGTGCTATATCTTCAACCATATATGTCCGAGGATGTTACCCAACCCTTACCTGAGTTGGAGTTGTCTGTTATATCTCTCAAAGGAATAGTGGGTCTACAAACCCTAAAACTCAGAGGGACTATTTCCAAAACAGAGGTAGTAATTTTAGTAGAGAGTGGAGCATCACATAACTTCATCAGAAGGGGGTTAGTAGAAGACATGAAGATGGATGTGAGTCGCACGAAACCATTCCGGGTTAGATTGGGTAATGATTGTCGGGTGCAGAGTGTTGAGATTTACAAAGGAGTGGAGCTCAAGATACAAGGTATAACGTTGAAACAAGACTTCTTCCCATTTGATATGCAGTGAAGCTACTGTGACCTCTCTCAAAATTGTTGTGAAGCTATTACAGCATGGGCCAGAGGGTTTCCTTCTGGAATATGGAGGGCAGGAGGTGTTGAATAAAGAAACTGTGGGAGTCGAAGGGGAGATGAGAAGGGTGGAGAAGCTACAGAATCAATGCTATTCAGATTCGACAGTCATAAAGGAAATTGAGAAGATACTGTAGGAGTTCAGAAGGGTTTTTGATCCTGTTACAAAACTACCACCTAGCAGGACCACTGACCATGTTATTTAGCTTGAACCTACGTCCAGACCACCTAATGTTAGACCCTACAGGTATCCGTATTACCAGAAAAATGAAATTGAGAAATTGGTAAGGGAAATGTTAGAGTCCGGGATTATAAGACCTAGCAATAGCCCTTATTCTAGCCCAATTTTGTTAGTAAGGAAGAAGGATGGCGGATGGAGGTTGCACGTGGATTGTAGAGCTTTGAACAAGATGACAATACCTGATAAGTATCCAATCCCTTACAATGATGAGATTTTTGATGAATTAGGAGGGTCCAAGATCTTTTCCAAGATTGATTTGAAGTCTGGATATCATCAAATCAAAGTAAAAGAGGAAGATATAGCCAAAACTACCTTCCGAACCCACGAAGGGCACTATGGGTTCAAGTTAATGCCCTTCGG
Organism: Erythroxylum areolatum; assembly: GCA_024520975.1. Taxonomy (NCBI): domain Eukaryota; kingdom Viridiplantae; phylum Streptophyta; class Magnoliopsida; order Malpighiales; family Erythroxylaceae; genus Erythroxylum; species Erythroxylum areolatum. The sequence goes on along the minus strand of JANIJH010000225.1, from coordinate 11,899,064 downwards.
ACTCATGAATGCTCCTGCTACTTTTCAATCCCTCATGCATGAGTTATTCAAGCCTCATCTTAGAAAATTCATTTTAGTTTTCTTTGATGATATACTAGTTTATAGTGGCAGTCTAAAAGATCATTTGGATCATCTCCGAACAGTCCTCCAAATACTGATTGATAATCAGTTAGTAGCCAATTTGAAGAAGTGCACTTCTGGGCATAATAAATTGGAGTATTTGGGGCACTATATATCAGCATAAGGGGTGTCGGTGGATCCTCACAAGATTGAAGCTATTGTTAATTGGCCTGTCCCTAGAGATATTAAGGCATTAAGGGGATTCTTAGGATTATCTGGTTACTACAGGAGATTCGTCAACGGGTATGAGAGTATAGCAAAGCCACTCACGAATCTGCTATGTAAAGATAAGTTTCAGTGGAATGAGACAGCCCAGAAAGCATTTGAAGCACTTAAACAGATGTTGACTACTACACCAGTGCTATCCTTGCCGGACTTCTCCAAACCATTTGTAGTTGAAACAGATGTTTCGGGTGTGGGAATGGGAGCAGTGCTGATGCAGGAGGGTAGACCAGTGGCATATCTAAGCCAAGGGTTTTCAACTAGAAATCAGCTGAAACCAGTCTATGAAAGAGAATTAATGGCTATAGTGTGGGTTGTTCAGAAATGGAAGCACTACTTAATGGGCAGACATTTTACCATACGGACAGACCAAAAGAGCTTGCATTTTTTGACTGATCTGAGGTTATTAGGGGAAGAGCAGCAGAAATGGGTTACCAAGTTGTTAGGGTTCAAGTTTGATATATTGTACAAACCTGGATCAGAAAACAGAGCAGCAGATGCATTGTCTAGAAGGGCTAAAGCTGAGTGTATGGCTTTGAGCATGGGCTATCATGAAGAGCTGAATCAGCTAGAAGAAATGGTTCAGCAGGATCCTAAGCTAAGGGGTCTTATACATGATTTATTGTTGCAACCGGATAGTCATCCTCCATTCAAGTTGGTAAGCTCGAGGCTTCTCTATGAAAATAGGTTAGTATTGCCTGAAGAGGGACCACACATACAGAAGCTGATCGGTGAGTTTCATTCAACTCCGATAGGAGGGGATTCGGGATTTTTCATAACCTATAAGAGGCTGGCCAATGTTGTCTATTAGAAGGGAATGAAATCTGATGTGAAGCAATTCATCATGTGCTGTGATGTGTGTCAGAAAAACAAGTATTCAGCTTTGAAACCTACTGGCCTCCTTCAACCATTACCTATCCTTACTCAAGTGTGGGAAGAAATTTCCATAGATTTTATAAGTGGATTACCTGAGGCAATGGGAGTAGACACTATTTTTGTCATTGTGGATAGGTTAACCAAATTTAATCATTTTCTAGCTCTCAAATACCCATATACTGCGAAACAAGTGACTGCAATTTTTATTAGAGAAGTAGTGAGGCTTCATGGGTTCCCCAGAGTAATTGTGTCAGATAGGGACAGACTCTTTATGAGTTTATTTTGGCAAGAAATGTTCAAGCAATCGGGTGCCACCTTACATATGAGTTCTGCTTATCACCCACAAACGGATGGTCAAATGGAGGTGGTAAACAGATGTTTAGAAACTTATTTAAGATGCTTTGTATGTGAACATCCTAAGGAGTGGCCTAAATGGTTGAGTTGGGCGGAGTATTGGTTTAACACCACCTACAGTAGTGCAATTGGTATGACTTCATTCAAGGCGCTCTATGGAAGAGAACCACCCACTCTTTTGAAGTATACTGATGAGGGATCTTTAGTAGAGGACATCAACCAACAGCTAGTGGACAGGAATAAAATTCTGGAGGAATTGAAGTCTAATCTATTGAAAGCATAGCAGTAGATGAAGAAGTATACTGACTCCAAGAGAAGACCGATGACTTTTGAGAGGAATACAGTAGGAAGAGGAATATGAAATCTAGCAATTCCGACAGTGTGAGAGGGTAAATTGGGGAATTATAGAAGGGAGTGAGTCATGTGGAAGTTAGTTAGAATAGGGGAATAAAAGGTTGTTATGGGGAAATAATTGGCATTCGATTATAATGAATTGAAAAGTGATTGTATGGAGATTAGCTAGCTCCCAAAGTCTAGCTGAGGAATAACACTTCTCATTGTCTCTTCCTCACTATTCCATAATTCTTCCTATTCTTCTGCTGCTTTGTGTCTACTTTCTAGTGCAGGTTTCTGTTGTTTTGGGTGGGTATATTGTTAGAGCAGGTGGTCTCTAACATGTTTCCTCCGTACTTGTCTCTGCAGAAAGTAAATGGAGCTCATGTTGAATGGTTTCAACACATCTCCCATCCTTCACCCAGAAAAAATTACAAACTTTGTAGCTATAACATTTAAATTCATTACAATCTTAATTTTTCATGACATCTAAAAATAGGAATGAAAAGTATAAACTAATGATGATCAAGTCGCATTATATAAAACATCGTTTGTAATGTTTACAGTAGCTTGGATAATAAACTTAATGCTACTTGTTTACATTGGTGTACTTGGTGAGTTAAAAGCAGATTCTAACATCAGGATGCAGTTCAATTGGATTGGTGCTCCAAGTGCTGAGAATGGCCATCAACAATGTGGTCAGGCTTTTCGTCAAGTCCCCAAAACTTGGCAGTCTTTATATCGTCCTGAGCCATTAACCGTGAGAACTCCTCGTGATCATACTTTAGTGTAGCCTTTCCTCCGAATTCGCTTGGGAGGTTGTCGATGTCAAAGTAAGATTTCATGAGCTCAACGCTTTCCTTGTTTTTTGGGTACACAAACTTCACCTTATGAAAGGTTCTTGGATCCAGGAAATACTTGATTGCCTGCAAATGAAAACGAAAGATTAGAAGACTCACAGTGTGCATAATCTTGCAAGAATTTTACATGAGCACAAACCTTCCAAAAAGCCTCGAAAATCCTAGGAGGATTGTAGAGAAATGCAACATTGAGCCTCTCAGGATAGTGGTTCTGCAGAATGTAACTGATATCACGGGCCACTTTAACAGATATGTTGGTGTTTAATGTCCAGCCACTGAAGTCTATCAACCATGACATCTGTTCTTGACCCTCACCGAGATTAAGGATACTATTTTCGATAAGGTAGATCAAATGGGGAATAGTGCTTTCTGTACAGGCAGATTTCTGGCATAGTAAATCGATGTTACGGGGAGAGAGACGACCATCAACATAATAATAGGAACATAAGCATCTAGGTGGTTTGTTTCAGACCTGCAATCCCGGCCTCATTATTAGCACAGTCCTGCCATATCGATCACAAAAATTTGCTCTGGAGACTTTACCGCACTCTCCTTCCTTTGCAACTTCATGCTGGTGAATTGACTTGTCTATTTTGTTAAATAGATCGACCGAGTAGAATATGAAGATATAGGATAACCTTTTAAATGAAAATTGCAAGTAGAGATATGCATAACGAAAAAGTCCTGAACTGGCCGATATTAGTCTCCCGGCCCCTGTTAGGCATTTGGCCAAATCGTGTGAGAAAGATTGCTTTCAAATTTAAATCCCACTAACAGAGGGAAGATACTTCTCTATTATTTCTTTAAATTTAGCTTAACTCTCTGAACCAGAAGGTGGATTACTTGGATTGAAGTGATATTTTACCAAAAATAAAACGAAGGAAAAAGATTATTGTCATACCCAGTGGATTTCTTCAGGCTTGAAAGTGGCCCTCCACTTGAGTGTCTCTTCCAACATTTTCTTTGCTTTGTCAACATTCCAGTTCCGGGCTTCCAGGTACCTTCTCAAGCAAGCATCGGTACAATATTTCAAGCTGCGTCCTGACAGGGGTCCGATGGCGGCCTTCAGCTCACTAACCTGAAATTGTACAAGAAGCATTTTTTAGTGCCCTTTCTCCATAGTTCGAGTTAAGTGGTAGTGAAATTGAAACAATCAGAATCTTTCTTTTTTCTTTTAATTTTGTAGGCTGCAGTTGAAACAGAGTGAGGGCTAATTGAGAGCGGTTACGTTCTATATCCATTTTCTTACTACCTTTGCATCTCGCTCAATGTGTTCGTCCTCTCCATGGTTTTGCGATTTCTTTCTTCTAAGAAACATGTTTTGACTGCTGTTTGTCAACGGGAAAATTCAGAGCTTTGTAGGAAATACCTGTTACCCTGTAAAACCAGAGAGAAAATTGAGCTCATAAGTTGAAATCATTACAAGCAGATATATTGAAAGAGCTAAAAAGCAACGGAAAGACAGACGATCCTTGCCAAAAAAATCTGCCAGATTGCAAATGCCCACATGCAAAGCCCTATCTTGTTTGTGTTTACTGTTCCAGTACAAAAATTAAATGACTCAGACAGCAGAACTATTGGCCCAAGAACATGAAATTCTTTACCTCCATAACTAAGAACAAACACGAACACAACGAAATTACTGATTAAAAAGTAATCTTTCTGAGGTACAGAGTCATGACAGAAAAGTCCAGGACTCTAGGATTCCTGATGTCTGACCAAGTATGAAGGGCCTCTTTTTTTTTTTTCTTTTTACATTTAGTTCTGGAAACAGAACTGAAGGACAGATAAAATAAAGACCTGAAAGAAGCAGACAGCTAATGACAGGGTATATAGGTGATGAAGTCTAAAATGAACCCATCAGCTCCTTCAAACTAAACCAGTGTTTGCAGCTTCAGCTACTCTTAAACAAAAGATGTAGAAGGAGCTCCTTAGTCCCGAGTCGACAGATCCAGGCTATAATTTTAGTTTAAATGTTCTTACCCTTTTTTTTTCTTATTAAAAGAAAAGGAAACAACAAAGATATACACAAGATGCAGATATACCTAGACTGCCAAAGCTGACCAAAAGGCAGAAGCAGCGGAGAGAATGGAGAGAAGTTTCTTGCGACAACTGCTCTTCTCCCAAACATACGAGAGAGCTTCGGCTAGTCATAAATTTGGGAATTATTATATTATACAATAATACAATATTATTATTTCAGTATATTTAATCGGTAAAATTGAGCAAGAAGAGTTACGATACAAATTAGAAAATGATAAAAACAAGACTTTTTAATAATTATTAAATTGCATCAATTACATAATAAGAGTAAGAGCACGGTTGGTTGGTTCACACGAGAAGGAGAATATGAATGGAGATGAATATAATAAATAAAAAGAATTAATATAATTATTATAATTACGATGATTGTTTAAAATAAATAATTAATTATTATTATGATTGATAGTGGTTGGTTTATTAAAAATATTAAAAAATAAAATTTTGTTAAATTTTTAGAAATAAAAATATGTTAAAATTTAATTTTATATCAAATTTTAGTATATTTTAATTAACTATATTTAATTGTTAAAAATATAATTATAATATAATATAATTAATTAAAAGAAATTGTATATCACCAGCATAACAACATTTGTCCTATAATCATAATATAAAATCAACCAATTATATTATTCTACACAAACTGATTCAATCCCAACGTCAAAACCAAGCATCCCCTACATTTTCAACATGAAGATGAGAGGCTGATATTGGCGAGATATTGTGTAAATATTATGTAATGTATATCTTTACGTGATTTGTGACAGTTAGCTTTTGATATATATCCTATTAGGGTTTTCAATTGTACATGTATATAAACAAATTTATTGTCAATAACAAATCATCAAGAAATTTAGCCACTCTTGAAATTCTTTATGGTATCAGGGCAAAGTTCCAAAACTTAATTTTTCTCCATGGTCGACATCACCAATCCATCCACCATTGTCGTTACCGTTCATACCAAATCACCTTTTTATCTCCATCCTTCCGATCACCCTGGCTTGATCTTTGTTACCCAAACCCTCCGAGAGAATGGTGAGAACTACCATACATGGTGACGAACTTTTCTTAATGCCTCGCAGGCGAAGAATAAAGCAGGTTTCATCGATGGCACAATTCTACGGCCAGCTGATGATTCTCCTGAACTGCAAGTCTGGATTCAATGCAATGCTTTGGTGCTAGCCTGGCTTTCGAATGCTCTTGGCAAGGATCACCAGGATGGCACAGCTCATATGGAGACAGCTGGAGAAGCGTGGTTGAATCTCGAGGAGCAGTATACACCAGGCGTTGCATCGAGGATATATGAATTAAGACGTTCAATTGTTCTTCTTCAGCAAGAAAAGGCTCATATATCTGTGTACTATGGAAAATTGAAGAGTATATAGAATGAGTTGCAAGCTTCCTGTCCCATTCCACACTGTACATATGGAGCAGCAAAGAAATTATGCGATATGTGTGAGGAAGAGAAGGTTTTCGATTTTCTGATGGGTTTAGATGATTCCTCTTCTACCATTCGGTCACAAATCCTTGCACTTGATCCTTTGCCGAATCTTGCCAAGGCCTATGCTATGGCTGCTCAAGATGAGAAGCAGGCTCTGGTGGCTTCTAATCGTGCTCCTCATATTGAAGGGACGGTACTGGCGGCAGGAAGGCTCAATGTAGGACGAGGTGCAGGTACGAATAAAGGTAAACCACAACTTCAGTCGTTAGGAATGGATTCTGACAATGTACCCAGATGTTCTCATTGTCACAAACCTTATCACACGAAGGAGAATTGCTATCAGCTTATTGGTTATCCATCCACATGGAGGCGTAAGGGTAGCAAACCTCGTCAGCAGACTCCTCAATTTTCAACGCCCCCGATTTTCACCGCATCCACTGATACTAGCGCATTGCAATCGGCATTGCAGGCACAACTTCCTTAACTCACCGCAGCACAATGGTAGCAAATTTGGTCTGCTCTTAATCCCTCACCGATGCAGCAACCATTGGGTACTTCTTCCACACTTGGTAATATTCATTTGACTCAGAACTCATCAGCTACGCATGATCGTCCTTGGATATTGGATAGTGGTGCTACAAATCATATTACTTGTAATCTAAACTTATTGAGGAATGTTACATATGATCCTATATTGTCACTGATTAAAATACCTAAGAGTCCATAACCGTGGAGGCATTGGGTAAAGTTGAGCTGAGCAAACGTCTAGTTTTGGAGCACGTTCTTGGTGTTTCACAATTTTGTTTCAACTTGCTCTCTGTTAGTCGTTTGACAAAGGACCTAAACTGTTCCTTAATCTTTTGGTCTGATTTATGCATCATACAAGACTTACCCTCGAGGATGCTGATTGGAGTGGGTAGAGTGCGTGACGGGCTTTACTATCTGGAACCAATGAGAGAGGGGGTTGCATTGGCGGCTATGGATCAATCTAAAGATACTAGTTTATGGCATAGGAGATTGGGACATCTTCCAGTGGCTCGTCTTCCTTTTGTTCCAACTTTATCTTGTACTAATGAACATGATTTCTTTTGCTATGCTTGTTGTCAAGCAAAACAGACTAGGTTGCCATTTCCGGTTAGAAATAATAAGACTTCGCATATTTTTGATTTAATTCATGGTGATATTTGGGGGCATTATAACACCCCATCGTTCTCTAGAGCGCATTACTTTCTCACCATTGTTGATGATTTTAGTCGGACAACTTGCGTATGCTTGATGAAATATAAATCCGAAACCAAGAAATATTTACTTCATTTTTTGGATTGGGTTCAGACACAGTTTACCTCACAGATTAAGGTGATCCGATCCGACAATGGTGTTGAATTTAAGGATAATGAATTATTGCAATATTATAGTGATCATGGTATTGAACAACAGACCAGTTGCGTCTACACTCCTCAACAGAATGGGGTTGTAGAATGCAAACACCGCCATTTTTTGGAGGTTGCTAGAGCGCTAAAGTTTCAAGCCAGTTTGGCCACCAAAATTTAGGGAGAATGTGTACTCACTGCTGCCTTTTTAATTAATCGTATGCCATTGTCAGTAATTGATAATAAGACTCCTTTTGAGGTTTTACTTGAAAAGGTACCACAGTATGATCATTTATGAGTATTTGGTTGTTTGTGCTATGGCATGACTATTGGGAAGTCTAGAGACAAGTTTGATCCTCCTTTTAGCAAAGGTGTGTTTCTGGGATACCCGAATGGCCAAAAGGGGTACAAAGTGTTTGATCTTCAAACACGAACTCTCTATGTCACTAGGGACGCGGTGTTTCCTAAGCATATATTTCCATTTGCTTCCCTACAGTCAGCACAAGAATTACCTCCACTGCATGATATATTTTGTGATTCGGATTGGGTAGACATCGTGCCAGCAGAGGTATTGGTTCCTTCCATTGACAATGTTGATTCTCATACTATCGCACCAGTGGATAATGTCCTTACGTCTTCCTCCACTGCAGAGAAATCTGTTGTCATTCCATCTACAGAAAAGGTTATGGTTCCACCTGTGAATCAGCAAAATACTCGCATTTGTCATATTTCTCACAAGCTCAGTTATTATTCCTTTACTTTGCCACCCTCTCTCTCTCCAGCATCTTCAGAGTCACACTCCCCAACTCCTTCAACTAACTCGACGGTATATCCCCTTTCTCAGTCTCTCACTTATTGGCATACTTTTTCTACTCACAATGTTTTTTTGGCTGCCATCATTACTCATGATGAGCCTAGTTCCTTCTCTTAAGCAGTTCAGGATGAACATTGACGGCAGGCTATGCAACAAGAGATTGAGGCCTTAGAGGCCAATCATACCTATACTTTGCAGTCGTTGCCTCTAGGAAAGTGAGCGATTGATTCTACATAGATTTATAAGATCAAATATAATCCTGATGGCAGTGTGGAGCACTACAAGGCGAGTTTAGTTGCCAAGGGCTATACACTGGTTGAAGGTGTTGATTTCCATGAGACTTTTGCCCTGGTAGCTAAATTAGTTACTATTCGTTGTCTTTTAACTGTTGCATTCATTCGACATTGGGAACTTCACCAGTTGGATGTGAATAATGCATTTCTACATGGTGACCTTGAGGAAGAAGTCTACATGAAAATTCCTCCAGGTTTTGCACGTAAGGGGGAGACGCGTGTCTGTCGGCTACATAAATCTTTATATGGATTGCGTCAGGCTTCCCGAAACTGGTATCACAAATTTATTGATGCTCTTCTTAATTTTGGCTATATTCAATCTCTCAATGATCATTCCCTTTTTACTTATACTTGTGGAGATTCTTTTGTTACCGTGTTGATTTATGTTGATGATGTAATTGTCACCGGCAATGACATTTCTCGTATCTCTCACCTTAAGAAATATTTGGATGATCATTTTCGTATCAAGGATCTAAGCCAGCTTAAATATTTCTTAGGCATTGAGGTTTCTCGCTCTCCTGCTAGTATTGTGCTGAATCAACGGAAGTATGTTCATGATATTTTGACTGATAGCGGTCTATTAGGCTGTAAGCCTATTTCTTTTTCGATGGAGTCAAATCATAAACAGAGCATTGATGAGGGTGATCTTTGCTCCAACCCAACACAGTATCGTCGGCTAGTCGAACGCCTCCTTTACTTGACTATCACTCGCCCAGATATCTGTTATGCAGTTCATATCTTGAGTCAGTTTATGCATCACCCATGGCAACCTCACTTGGACGCAGCTCATAGGGTTCTCCGATATCTTAAGGGTTCTCCGGGTCAGGGTCTATTGCTTCCTTCCTCCGACTCTTTGTCTTTGCGAGCTTATTGTGATGCCGATTGAGCAGGTTGCCCCACTACTCGACGTTCTACCACTGGTTATATTATTTTCCTTGGTTTTGCTCCTATCTCGTGGCGTGTCAAGAAACAGACTGTAGTCTCCAGGTCTTCTGCTGAAGTTGAATATCGTTCCATGGCTACCACTACTAGTGAGATCGTTTGGCTACTACGACTTTTGCAGGATCTTCAAGTCTCTTATTCTTTCCCTGTTCCTCTCTATTGTGATAATCAAGCAGCCTTACATATTGCTTCCAATCCTGTCTTTTATGAGCGCACTAAGCGTATTGAGATTGACTGCGATTTCATTCATCATCATATCCAATCTCACCGTGTAGCGCCTCGGTCTATCTCGTCTCGTTTTCAACTTGCTAATATCTTTACTAAGGCACTTGGCTGCGATCGTCTTCAAGAGTTACTTTCCAAGTTGGGCATTTTCAATCTGCATGCTCCAACTTGAGGGGGAGTATTGGCGTGATATTATTTAAATATTATGTAATGTATATCCTTACGTGATTTGTGATAGATAGCTTTCCATGTGTATCCTATTAGGGCTTCCAATTGTACATGTATATAAACAAACTTATTGTCAATAACAAATCATCAAGAAATTCAACCACTCTTGAAATTCTTTAGCTGATGCATTGACTTTTGAATTGTATTCATGGTATTGGAAAGTCTAAAACAAAGCAAGCTCTTTTAGTTGGAATAGATATTTTGTTTCCAGTCCTCTAAACGCATGATCGTAACCTTATGCTTTCATTTATTCCAATAAATTAAATAAAAAAATGTTTAACCACAAGAGGGGGGAGAAGAAGAACTACTCCCCTTTTGGTTATTATCTTTTTCTTTTTATGCTAAAGTTGTAAATATTTACAAATATATTATCTATGAATGTTACAAAAACCGTACTAAATTTAATATTGGATTGAATTTTAGTAAGGTATTGTACCAGTCAATACCAGATATCGTTTTGTGCAACTTTTTAAATTTATAAAATAGTTCCTAAACTTTTAAAAATTACAAAATAATCCTTTATAATCTAAACTAACATGTCTCAAAAAATCATAATAATAGAAATTTAAAATACCAATAATTTATTTATTTTCTTAATATTATTTTCACTTATTCCACGTATAAATAATAAATACAATTAATATGAAAAAAAATATTTTATCATCATAGAAATATAAAATTAAAAACAATACAAAGTATTTAAAATATTATAATTTTATCATATAGTAACTAATAATTACATTAAAATATTAAATAAAAAGAATAATTATTATCAATAATAAAATATAATTTCTATCTTAATATTTAATTTTCAATAATAAAAATATATTTTTTATCTTAATATATAATTGTTATTAATAATAAAATATTGTTATATATATATTAACAATTTTTTAAAAATACAAAAATTTGAGGCCAAATGTCCCTGATTTTTTTAAAAAAAATTCGATACTTATATTTCAAATACTGGCAGTATCTGTCACCGACAGGCGAAACAAGCTGATACTAGTTAGTATTTAAATCCGTACGGCACAAAAATCATTACAATTGTCTTTGTAATTCTACAGCCATCATTTTTGAATTTCTAATGGCATTGGCCATGAATTCTGACGGCCTTTGTAATTCTACAGTCATTTTTTTTGAATTTCTAATAGTATTGACCATGAATTCAACCAGCGAGCCTCTTTTGTGGACCAAATTTTTATGTAGTGGAAAACGCTCTTTATCTTGGACCACGTTCCATACATTTTTTTTTTTTTGGTGAGGAACACTATTTTTTTGGGACCATGATATTTTATATCAAATAATAACAAATCAAAAAATACAGAAGGGAAAAGAAAGTTTAAGGCATATGTTTTTTTTTTCACATAATATTTTAGGCGAGTTTTAACTATAAAAAGATACTTTTAACATATCCACGTCTAGATTAAGCTATCCATAAATTTTATGCCGTATGTTTATGTTCTAGAAACGAAAAGGCACTCACCACTTTTTCGTTTATCTTACTTTTGAGATACTTAAATTAGGAACAGAAGAGTATTAGTGATACAATTCATTATAGTTTGCATAACTTAGATTTTTTCTTACTCTTAGATATGCCCTTAATTATAGTAAAATTAAGAGTTTATTGACAGTAGACATTTGCAAAAACAAAATAATCATCGAATATAAATAACTTGTTAAAGATTAGGGATAACAATAAGTTAGCTTATAGGCTTAAATTCAAGAGTTTTTAATTGATCGGTTCATGAGTCAAATCAGGCTTATATCAGTTTAAGACCTAATTTTTTTAAACAACACAATAACATTTTATTTAGAAGAGTTAGGCCTTAGAAAGATTGAATAATCTAAACTTCGATTTGATTAAAAAAAGTTATTATTTTAAACATTTAATTTTTTTAAAAATTATTTTAAAATGCCCTCAAAAAAAATTATTTTAAAAATATCTCAATTCAAGATTGTGTAAGCAGTTGTAATGTCATACTTTGTATTGTGTTTCTCACATTAATAAAATAAATCTATTTCTTTGAGCGTGGTCATGACTCTTGTGGACTAGGTCACATATCGGTTAAATTATATTAATTGGGAATTTTTTGTTTTGTTTATTTTATTAGTATTGCTCCTGTTTATGCAATATTTGGTATTGAAGCTAAGAATTTACTCTTCGCAAGTTTGATATTGAGAAATTTAATGAATGGAATGATTTTACAAATGGTTAATAAGACTGAGGTTGGTGGGTTGTTGAATCTTTTGTCTTTTGTTTGCTTATCATAAAAAAATTCAATAAATATTATCGTTGGGTCCCTGTCGAAAGATGGCTAATCTTTTGTCAACTCAAGGATGCCTCACTTTACACTCAAAGTCCAAAAAAAGTCCTTTCACACAAGCTCATCATCTTGGTGCTTTATTATTCCTATTATTTCTTTCTATGGTTAATATAGATTCACCGGACGATAGTTAACCCAATCGTCCATGCACTATTATAGTTAATACTTACCATATTAAATTAAACACTATATAAAGATTTTGGATGTGCCATGAAAGGAAGACATGATCTTATGTCCCTTTTATCCTGTTTCAATTTTGCTCCATTTTATCTTCACTATCTATTTATGTGAATCTCACATAAATATATGATTAAGATGAAGTGAAACAGAATTAGAACAAAGTAGAGATGACAAAAAATAAGAAGTTATCAAAAGGGAGGGAAATCACTTTAGTTTCACTTGTAACCTACCTTTTAGGTTGAGAACCTTCGTGACTGAAATGCCATTAATTATCATCATAATCCCTATCCTAATCTATAAATCAGAAAAAGACAAGTATCGGTCGAGTTAAGGCCAACTAATTAAGATGGATTGAAAATGATCTTAACCAAACAAGTTCCACAGTTGACTAGTTTGAAGATTAGTGGCTCACTAAAACTTGATTTCACTTATCATTCTATACTACCTTAAATGGAGATCTGGTACTCGGTGAGCCTTAGCCAATAGCAGCAACCCCACAAGTGATGAACCTTGAAGAATACAAAACCTAGATAAACATAAGATGTTAAACAAAAGAAGGGTGATACAGCAAGATTGCCATTTGTTTTCTTTCATTTTTTATCTGTTTGAAATCAAAATATCACATTGATGTGAAGATAAAAAAGAAAAAAAAAATAAACTGGTGTAAGATATAGTTTATATGTGTGTAAGAAACAAAGAAACGAAGTGGTGAGTTGATATAGACTTCGCCAAATTGCCCAAGTATATAACATGGTTAACTCTGCAACATCTTGACCTTCAACTCAGAACCTAAATGGTCACTATTGGTGGGGTTCGGCTTCTCGTCAGTTCCCCAGAACTTGACAGTTTTTATATCGTCCTGAATCATTAACCTTGAGAACTCCTCGTAGTCGTACCTCAATGTGGCCTTTCCACCAAATTCGCATGGCAGATTGTTCTCATCAAAGAAAGATTTCATGAGTTCCAAACTATGTTGATTGTCTGGGTACACAAACTTCACTTTCTGGGAGGTCTTCGTATCCAGGAGAAACTTCACTGCCTGCAAATGGAATTCATTTCTTGCATCACTATTATTACAAGTTAAAATAGGAGAAAAGTTAAATGGACAGGCAAACATTAGATAAACAACATGGCTTAGAATTTGGGAGTTCCAAATTAGACCTAATGGCGAGAAATTTGTTGATATGTCTATGCTTCCTAATATATAAAAACCAGGGCGAGTAGTTTACCTTCCATATTCCCTCAAAAAATCTAGGCGGATTATATATAAACGCAACGGCAAGCCTCTGAGGGTAATGATTCTGTAAAATTGTCGTGGCCTCGCGAGCTATTTTGATAGGGAGATTGCCTCCAAAGGTCCACCCTGTGAAGTCTATCAACCATGACATCTGTTCTTGTCCCTCAGAAAGGTTTAAGATACTATTTTCAATCAGATAAACCAAATGGCGGATACCATCTTCTGTCCATGCCGTGTTCTAGGAATTGTATAACAAGAAAAACAAAACCAAAGTTCAATCCATGCACAAAACCGCAGAGGACATAGAGATAATGGTTATGAAATCAAGATATACAGTTCAGAGACCTGAACTCCTGGTCTCAAAATAAGCACAGTCCTCCCAAATTTGTCCTTAAAGTTGGCCCTCGAGACTTTGCCTGTCTTACCTTTATGTGCGACGTCACTCTGGACACGGCAGATGTGTAAATAACTAGATTAAAATCAGTAAGAGTCGGTGGAAAACAGATGATACATAAAAGCATATCGCACCCAACGAATTTCTTCAGGTTTGAAGGTTGCCCTCCAAATGAGTGTAGCTTCAATCATTACTTTGGCCTTGTCAATATTCCAGTTCCGAGCCTCCAAGTATCTCCTCAAGCATGAGTCGGTGCAATATTTCAAGTTGCGTCCAGATAGAGGTTCAAGAGCAGCTCTCAGTTGGCCAACCTAGAGGTTGTTGTACAAGAAGCATGAGTTCATTCTCTACATGGATATAATTCCATAGTTCGAAGTATATGTTCAGACTAATATTACAACGCAATCTAATGATTGCACTAGAATAAGGGGATTTATGCTATGGCATGTTAAGAATTAAAAAAAGGGGCTAGCTTGTCAGATCAGTATCAAGCCTTACTCATATCCTCATTGGTTAGTAATTCAGTACCTCTGAATCTGAATCTGGATTGTCACTTCGTCGATGCTTATAGGATAGCCTTCTATCAATAGACATGGTGACTGCAAAACATCCAAGGCACATTAAGTACTTTGAATGAAAAAATTCAATCATCTTCAACATAACTTTAGCTCTTCTTCCTCTTCACTTTCTTTTGTTTTCGCATCGAGTCATTTCGGAAAACTAATAAGCCAAGATCTGAAGATATTAAAATCTAAAAGAAAGAGCAAAAGGGTACAGAATGCCAACGTTACAGGATTTCTAATGCCCAAATCAAATACACCAAGTCCGGCATAAGCAAAGAATTTATTACTATATGGAGCTTAAATTTCGTCTTATTTTTAAAGCTTGTTTTATTCTGAAGTTTTGGGATTAATATGCAACTAAAACTTGTTCATTCTTAATCTTTTTTTTTTTTTCCGGATGTAGGAGGTCATGTCCAAATTAATAGTAATGGCAACTCAAATCTGTGTCTCATTTTCGTGCATGGGCATTTTAGATAGAAGACTATACTAGTTTTCGAGACATAAGCTGGTCACCAACAACAAATGCTGATAAAAATGCAGAGCAAGAATTATAAAAATGTACAACAGCAAACCTGATAAAACAGCAGATCAGGGAAGTGACGAAGGAGAGGGTCTTACTCGTAATGCCTTCCTCCCGGTTATGACTTGGTTTATGGGTTTGTTTTGTTACACAATTACGACTTTTATATATAGACGTGCACATCTGGGAAATGAAATAAAACGCCAGACCAAGCATCCCGATACTCCCTAGTCCCGGCGAAGTGTTGAAATACGGTATCTCCTTGTACCACTATTCGGCCATTTCTTCTTGGATATATTCACTTCTCTTTTCACACGGTAAAAAAGACATGGTGACTAATTTGTTTCACTTATTTTCTCTAAAATAAATAATTTGTATCGTTAAGTCGCATTATAAAGTTTTTTTAGTGATTTTCTTAACTGTTTAGAAATGAAATTTACCCTATTCCATTTTTATGGCTCAACAAGAAAGATTCTACAAGCACTCGAAAAGGCAGAGTAACGCCAAGAGAGTAATACGAAGTAGGGAATAAGTGAACTATTCATCGTAAATATGACAATCATTGTTATTATTAAGGTGTTGCATTTAAGACAAACTAAAATATATTGCTAAATGATGCCAATAAAGGAATAATAATTTTGATGAACATTTTAAAAAGTAATGAAATGCTAGCCCTGATAGACAATCAGTTGATTATATTAGATGTTAGTTGATTCTATATGTATTGAGTTGATTTGACAAATGGATAACATCAGCTAATTTGATAAATGAATAATATTAACTGTTTATTAAAAATATTTAGTAAAATTAGTTATTTAGTATTAACTGTTTATATATAAAATAACTTATAAAGATATGACTTTTTAAAAAAATTGTAAAGATATGAATATTATATTTTAGTATTTCTTTGAATATTTTCATAAATATTTATATTTTAGATATTTAATTTTACAAAAATTAAGTTTATAAAGAATAAAATTGAAATGATAGAAAAACCAAATCACATAAGTGTCTAAAAATGAAAACGCTTGTGACATTGTATGGTTTACAAAAAGGTTTAAAATTAAAATGATAAAAACAAAAAGAAGAGTAAGTGAAATGTCACGTATGTAACACTAATGTTACATATGTGACAATTCTCGTAATACGCGTAGAAAGTAAATGATATTTGATAATTACCGACGTCCTTTTTGTTATTAATATTCAATCTTTATCAGTTGAATACCAAATCGTTCCTATAGAAGAGTTTTTTAAAAAATTAGTGGATTGATTTGAATCAACCAACTCAATCCTCTGGTAACGAAATAAATTTATTAGCTATTAAACTGCAAACACCCTCCAATATGTTAAATTACTATGACTTAAACGTGCCCGCGCGGATAACTCAACTAATTATCTGAAAGAAAGTTGAGTGTAAAAGTCTCGGGTTCAAATTTTGACAGTGATAGAGTAAGAGTTCATCTAATGTGGTGGTTTCCTGCAGACACTAAATAATAAACCACCTTTCTGATAAGCTAAGCGAGATTAAACTGTGATTTATCCTCTCACATCTCTATCAAATGGGCCATATATTTAACACAAAATATAATATAATATGCGCGACTTCTAAAGCATAGCTATTTGTACTAGGATTTGACATGTGACATACCTTTAAAGAGAAGTTGGGGCAAAACAATATAATTATAATTATAAATTTAAGATATTATCGTTCTAAATAAATAAATTTATAAAATCAAGATACAATATTTAATACATTTGAAAATAATGAAGTAGAATTAAATAGATATGAAAATTACTTTATACATTAATGAAAAAAATCTTTTTGATTTCATAAAATTATTTAATAAAAATATAAAATAAACATATTGACTGAAGATTTACGATATAATATATTATTTTTATAATATTCAAAATAAAATTTGAAAATAAAAATATATAATTATGTTAAATAAATGCAATCATAATATTAAAATACAATATGAGTATTTTATTGTTATAAAGTGCGAAAAGTTTACATTATTGTTATAATGTTCTTATATAATATTTATTATTAGATAATTATTTAAAATTTAAAATTTTATTAATTATATATTGTCAGAAAATAATTGATATTAATTCAATTTCTTATAATTTTTTAGGTGTTACTTAATAAGTTGATTAAAAAATTAAATTAAGATAACAACTTAATATCAAGTATCCGGGGATAAAAAGAGCTTTTAGTTTAATATTAGTTTTGTATGAAAATATTTATATTTTAAATAGGAATATAAAAACAATTAATCTTCATATGTGATTAAATATTTTAATAATAAATTAAGATTTATTATAAAAATATTTAGTATTCACAAAGTATATTTTTTTACATTTAATTATATTCAATTTGTAACTTTTAAATGATATTAAAAAACGTTGAAAATGATATTTAACATTATAAAATTCTTATAATAATTTATAGAAAATAAAAAATGATAGATATATTAAATAAAATATTAGTTCAATTCTAATTAACTAATACAAGTTGTGGATGACCGCAGTTACTAAAAGCTTAAAAGGTTTCAATATACTAAAGTATCTTAAGAAAGTTTGGTCTTACATGCCGCCTCCGAAATGGAGACATGATAAACCTTACTAGTTGTTCAAACTTGAAGTTGTTTTCGGCTCATGGACACGGAAATAGGATTACCGACCTTAACGAGCTTGGTAGGTTATATACATATATATACATGGAGTTAGAATTGGGATCATAAATTTTCATCGCAGTTCTCAAGGACAGCTGAGCTTTCTAAATTCATTTAGACAAGATTTTCGTAGGCATAGAGCATACTTTAGCGAAGACAAGAGAAAATGACAAGTAATCAGAAGTCAGGGTTGGTAGCGAAGATGTTCATGCCATCAAATATAACGCTTCCCACCTTCAATTTCAGGTCAGGAGAAAGCTATCGGAGTAGAAGAGCACGCTTCTTAAGTAATTAAGTTTCGATTGATTTCATTTCCGTTTTTTATGTTGTAATTTATTTATTTTTTCTTTCAAATAAAAACAAAAATATGTTTAGATATTAATATTAATGTAATTATTTTTATCACAAATAATTTAAGATAAATTATTTCAATTAAATAAATTTACTTAATCTATTAACAAATTATTAAAAAATTATGTTATTTTAATATAAAATAATTTAAAAATTAAAATTTTATTTATAAAATAATATTTATTTGAAATATATTTTAATTATTAAATTAAATTTTATTTGAATATTTATATATTTTAAATTTAATTATAAATATTAAATAAAATTATTCATAATTTTATTGATGATAAATTTAAATTTATTAAATATATAAATATAATATTTAATTAAATTATTAATATTTTTATTAAAAATAATTAAATAATATATATTAAAATAATAATAAATCACATTATGAAAAAACGAAAATAGAAAAAAATACTTTTTATGATTTTTATAATTTTTAAAAACGGAAAAAAAACTAAAATAAAAAACAGAAACTATAAATGTAAATTAATATACTAAACTTTTAACTTATTCCAAATCTTATTTTTCAGTCTTAGATTTGGAACTATGCTAAAAGATCGAATCCAATTGACCCTACGGATAATCATTTGCTACTCGATTGTAGTTATTAAAAGAGAGGGAAATAGAGCCACGAGGGATGGAGCATACCAGAGACAAGAGATTTCCTTGATTATTTTAATAATAAATTGGGTCCCATTTATGCAAATACAATAAAATCTATAATGGCTACGATGATCAGGCCAGTTGACGAGACAGCTATTGCTGCATAGTCCTCTAATAATGGGATTCGTGTAAGGGAAAGCGCCAGCTTGAATCCCTTCCCACACAAATAGATGGCTGGAATGTATTGAGACAGAATATGTACACCATTTTTGGGACAGAGGATCAGTCCCCACTTGAATCACCTCATCTCTTTGTCATGTCTTCCATCTGATGTCATAATTTACGTAAAACCAACAACAAATGTTAAACAATTATGATGAAAGCCGATTTGAAAAACCATAAAGGATTGCAGATCTGGGAGGATTCGAACCACCAGTCTCCCAACAGTCCATTGGATTATTGAGAGCTTAACCAAACTTACAGATCTTCGCATCAAAATAGCAAAAAGAGTTGTCATGTTGATGAGAGCGGCATGGCTATACCATCGATGTGCCTTCTAAAATATTTTTTACCTTAAGCATCTAAAGATTCTACCATCAAGATTTAAAAATGTAAATCCGCTTTTAGATGACTTCTAGAATAGTGAAAATACAGACCAAAGCTAAGTCGACAAAATTAAGACTTACAAGACTTCGTCACAAGAGATGGTTTAAAATATAAAATATTAATTTAGTTAAATAATTATCTATGATTTAAATATGTAAATCGGTTTTCAGACGACTTCCAGAATTAGTAAAAATACAGATCAAAACTAAGTCGACAAAATTAAGAGCACAAGACTTCGACACAAGAGAGGGATTAAAATATAAAATATTAATTTACTTAAATAATTATCTATGCACTGTCCCATCATTGAATTAACAAAATAAAATGCTTGATTCCTAACGGAAGAAAATAATAACAATAGGTGCATTGACAAAGAGATAATTAAACAACAATAAAAGATGAAATAGCACTTAAAATCTGAAACAGACGACCAACTGTATTAAGCACTAGATCATATGCATACGCAACCGCGTTTATAAAAACAAATGGGGACATCAGATTAAACAAAAACGGATCAGATCGTTTAGGATTTCGTAAATCTTCAATGCCATCACATCAGTTTACTAGTAAATGCTGGAAAATAAGAAATATGCATGAATCAAGGTTGAAACGCAAACTCAAAACTACGACCAACATACAAAATAGAGATACTAACAATCCTCTTATAAGTGAATCTCGCCAATTGTTCCCACCATTTCCGTTGCAGGTGATGATCTTGGGGGCTTCATAAACTTCCCGGTACAAGATATTTGAAAGTACACATTAAATAAATAAAAAAACACTACAAAGAGCTTTAAATATTACAGTCGTCTACAAGAAACTGGGGGCCGGGAAAAAACAAATTCAAAGCATAATAATTATAACTTGAATGTAAAAGATGCTGAATTATGATAGCAGCAACTACAAATTGACGAAGAGAATACTGATTCCTGATTTTGGTTACCGACAAACTCACGATTATAAACGCAATTAACAAGCAAATGAACAATTTTCTGTTTCCAGTTAACGACTTTACCGGTTAAGGACGAACGGAGAAACTCATTTGAATCATTACCATCACTTCCAAAATGGATGACACCTCTTTATCTTATTCCTTTGAGAACAAATACGGAGAAATTTGTTTTCATGTCTTACCATCATTTCCAAAACTGATTGATACCTCAAATACTATTCCTTTGAGATCAAAGTGTTGTACTCCACATTATGGAACTGTCATAATCCAGAAGAGAAATTAATTCAGCAAACTTTCTGGATTATCAAAATGGAGATTTTCGTTTTGCCACGTAGCTTTGAAGCTGTTTATGAACTTTAAAGGCTACTAAACAATGATCTTAGGAACTTAAATTTAGATCAGAAATTATACCTTCCTTTTAACCAATGATTGACTGATGTCAAATAAAGAACTTTGTGACAGTTGATTGCTCTCATACCTTAAACTTTCCATGGAGAACCTTCTGGATTTGTGCAGCGGACATTACTGGGCAGCGCAATGATTACGGAAGGATTGAATTGGTTTGGTAGAGACGTAATAAGAAAGCTGGGACAAGGCACACTGTAGAGAGGAGATCCCGAGCAATCCCCGTGCGATCTCCTCTCAACACACAAAACGATCTTTTTTATTAGAATACGAGTGACCTGCCATGCAAGCGCACCTGTCATGGCAAAGGTCGGATGACAAAGATATTACAAGAAGACTCAGCCAGTTGGCGTTTTGTCTTCCGATATCTTTTACATCCAATTTATATCTAACATCAGATCACCGCATCCTCGAATTAGGCACAAGCTACGAAAGAAGCTTCAAGAACCACCAGATAGTTCGCGATCTATTCTGGTACTGTCCAACCTAAACGCGAGGCCTAACATCTTTGCTTTCCCTATAACAATCACAGGCACGAATTACCATACACAATACTTTTTGATATACGGTTTACATATCACCAAACAAACAGTTCCGGAACCCACGAGCATAACCGACGCCTGCAGTCGTACCATATGAAACCGATTCCCGATTATTCAAGAACATCTGCAACAGATCTGCAAACAAACCCAAACCGTCGATACCTAGGCCAGCTAAGCTAAATCCAGAAGATTGAAAGCTAATAATAGCTAAAAAAATAATTGAACCAAAAGTTTAGACTTGAAAGACTAACGAATACTCACATCAGATGGATCGACGGCTGGAAAAACATGAATTCATCGCCTGATCTTCACATATTTGTATCATCACCTAACAAAACGGTGACCAACATGTAGATCAGGACACGATCTATGGATATGAGACGTCCACGCGCCTCTACGGTCCTCCATTAAGAGGATATCGTCAAAGAAAGGAAAACACCACCGCAGAATGAAGGAGGCGAATTGTGTGGCTCGTTTACCAGGTTAGTTTGTTATATAGCGAGTGTTGAGGAATTGACGGTCGAGATTAAAAGATTGGAAGCAAGATAGACGGGCAAGATTGGTGTTACGTGGTTGAGCCGGTGCCTTATTTAACGATTAGGTTGGGGATAAGGTCGGCATAACGTGGGCTGCGGGCAAGACTCAAGAGATAGAAATTTCTTCGTGGCGTTTTTCCTCAGGCAATTTGTCAAAGATGGCACGTGCTCGTCTCGATAAACATGGACTTTTCAGCTTGAAACTACAGTTGATTTCATTTTAAATAATACTTCCTCCGTTCTAAAATAAGTATCGTTTTAAAAAGATATACATTTATTAAAAAAATTAGTGAAATATTTGATATACTTTTATTAATTACATGTTAAATTATCTTTAAAATGTAATATGTATGATTAGGATGTGAGAGAAAATAAAAAATAATTTTGAAAATAAAATTATAAACATGCATGAAAAATTATAAACGACACCTATTTTGAATAATTAAAATTTCTCTAAAACGTCACTTATTTTGAATAGGATATTTTTAATTTTCTCTTATTTCTAATTTTATTTTTATTAAAAAATATAAATTTAATTCAGATTATAATAAAAGTTTTAAATAAAATTTTAGTTGATATTTATAAAATTTTAAAATCAAATTTTATTTAGTTTCATAACTTATTTTTATTTTATTCTTATTATACAGATATTAAATTTTTATTTAATGTAATTTATTTTTAACATATAAAATTGTATTTTACAACTAATTCAATAATTACTACTAAAATATTTAATATAATTGAAAAAATTCATGCATTTGACAAAACTAAAAAATTCCATAGCTCGTTATTTGACCTGGCATGATAGAAACTTTAGGAAAGAAATAATGCACTTTCACGGAATTGATTCTAGAAAGCGTTATTCATTTTCACAATACCTTCAAAAGTGTAAATTGCAACTCACCATCTAATACAAGTTTAATAAAAGTTTAACAGTCAAATAGCTTATCAGCTATTTTTGGGCAGATTAAGATATATTTAACTATTTGATCACATTAAACAGTTAATAATCATATTTGATAATCAGCGGATTAGGTTGGCGAATTAAACCTTATTTGTAACTAAAAAATTAAAAGACAAAAAAAAACGATTGTATCTAAAAATTACTACAAATTACTAAAGAGATAGAGATAGAGATAAAAACAGAGATAAAGATAAAAATAGAAATAGAGATAAGTTTATCATATTTTGATAAATTTCATTCTTTTAATCGCATGTACAAATTTAACTTAATTAATAGCTACCACTTAAAATCATGAGATTAGTAGTGTATCAACCGACAAGGTTAACATCATCGATCAAAATCTTGAATTTATGCCACTTGATGTATTTGAAGATATTGAAATTAACCCTGCGTAAGAAAGTATTGAAGAACTGAGTACTCGGGAGATGACAACTATTCGTGATAATGTTGCTTCTAGTTTAATGGCAATTAGACGTCGTTCTTAGATTATTATAAACCTTTGTTTTAAATAATCGTGTTGACTTATTTTGCTCTATCTATATTCTTATAAAAATATTAAAAAATACTAATATATAATACCCATGTCTTTATAAATCATTTTTTAAAGTCATGTCCTTATAAGTTATTTCACATATAAACAACTAATACTAAATAACTAATTTTACCAAACATTTTTTAAGAAACGACTGATGTTATCTGCTGTTCAAATCAGTTATATTAATTCGTTGTCAGCTAACCGCTGATAAAATCAACTAATAGCTAATGTAATTCGCTGAGAGTCAAAAACTTGTAGAACTACCTAATCAATATTTAAAGCAGAACTTCTAATAACATGTCAACCATATGTTGTAGCAAACTTAAAAGAAATGCCTTACAAGAAGAAAGATTTAAGAACACTATATACAAAAATTACAATCACAAATTTAAGACACCACATACAAAAATTACAATCACAATCACATGCCTGAAACTATACCACTAATCTAGATAGTAAAATACTTTTTATTTGTTGATGATTAAAATTTAACCAAAAAAATAGGGTAAATATGCACATGCCTTTGAATGAAAGTAATAAGTAAGGTTTGAGTTGTATATTGTTATGTAGTGAAAAAATTTTCTTAAAGAGAATTGATTATTAAGCAAAAACAATTATTGGTATTAATGTTACTCTTTGTCACAACTTTGAAGGCATTGTAAAAGGACTCGAGTCTGACCCAACTTGAAGTCAATGGGCATAACTTGAGTTAATCAAACTCAAGCTAAACTTAGATTTTTTTTTTAATTTTTAATCTTCCGAGCTTGATCTAGTCAAAAGCCCGATATATATTAAGTTCGTAGGGTTACTTGTTCTCTTCTCTTTATCTTAACCGTTCTTTTTATCTTTTCTCCTTCCTTCTATTAAG
Source organism: Erythroxylum areolatum (assembly GCA_024520975.1). Classification (NCBI taxonomy): domain Eukaryota; kingdom Viridiplantae; phylum Streptophyta; class Magnoliopsida; order Malpighiales; family Erythroxylaceae; genus Erythroxylum; species Erythroxylum areolatum. Next base: position 11,874,676 of record JANIJH010000225.1, on the reverse strand, counting down.
GTGGTTTTCTTTACATCATCATCTTTCTTCTCGCTCTGCTAAGGTGTTCTTTTCATCGTCAGCTTTCTTCATTCTCTCAACCCAAGTAGAGAAGCAAAGAGGAGTAAGATGACAACTTTGGTTTAAGATAAGGATCAACTTAAGGCAAATCAACAATAGGATACACCTAGAAGAGTTAAAGCTTAATTATCTTAATTTTTATTTCTTAGTTAAATTCACCTATAGTTAGGCTATGTTTGGTTAGACATAAGATTTTTAATGGAATGGAATGATTTATAATGAAATTGAATGTAAATGAACATAATATTAGAAAATTGTTGTTTAGGAGGGATGTAAGTGTAATATAATGAAATGTTATTTGGAAGAAGGGTTCTGTTTAGAAGAAGGTCATAATATAATATAGTGAAATGTTGTTTATCATTTTACATTTCATCTTAAACCTCTCAAATCGGAAGTAACTTATTTTTACTATCTAGAATGAAATAGGATGTAACGTGAAACTCTGCCCTTCAATCACTTCCCATTCCATTCCATTATAAACCCTCATCTCAAATATTGGAATAATATTATATTTCATTCTATTCCATTTGAAAATCCCTAAGGATATAGTTTCGCACAAATTATGAATCAACCTCAGCGACTATAAGCTTTCTAACAAATATGAAAACAAAAAATCAAATACGAAATAAACATATCAACACTCGAGATCTGGTAACGCTGTTCAGTACACCTTGCCTACGTCTGCGAAACCCTTACCCAACTTAATCACTTTCACTAAAGAACAACAATAGTTTTACTCAAAGCATTATAGAGCCAACTCACTCAACTCTTGACACTATCTATCGTTCTCACAATTCGTGAAAGAAAATTACTCCCAATATGCTAACCTCAACAGAGAATTTTCTCAATAATATTTGATAATAAAGAATGAAAATAA
>JANIJH010000225.1:11857337-11873639 GCA_024520975.1 Erythroxylum areolatum | reverse complement strand
CAAATATGCTAACCTCAACATATAATTTTCTAAATAATATTTTATAATAAATAATGAAAATAAACAACTCAAGTGGTTGAAATAATAAAGAACATAAAGAAAGACACTTGAGATAAGGAAAACAACTCTCTTAAAATCTAACTTCTTCAACAAAACAATAGGAAGTTGTCCACCAAGAAATTTGCTGTGAAGCTTCGATATTGTCACTAAAACATCTCATACATAGTAGCCACAAAAACTCATCAAATGAACAACTATTTCATCACTGAAACGTCACACAAACACAGATGCACACACCACCAAAAATCTGCACGTTTTTCCTCTCAATGAACTACAAAGCAACTATCTAAAAATCATAGTTTATGCGTGTAGAATACAGCCACAAAAGATTACCCAAATCACCAAAGAAGTCATATGTTTTATCACCGAAACATGCCAAAACACAGCTACATAATTGGCAAAATTATTGCATGTTTTTCCTCTTAAAAATAATTAAACAGCAGTCCAATTATATACCTACATATGTAGAAATGCAGCTGCCAAGAATAGTTCAATATAGCATCTAATTATTCACCCAAAAACAAAGAAAACGTAACTATAGAATTTATGAATTAACTACATGTTTTTCACTTCACAAAAATGATAAAGTAGTTGACCAAGAATTCACTCGTCTTTTGAAAAATGCAGCTGCAAAAAGATAACATTAATCTCGTAAAATCTGCTACCAAAGATAGTCATTATCGCCAAAATAGGCTAATAGTTAAATCATATTTTGATTAGAATTTTAAACATAATTAACCTTATCTTGAAAGAGTCCTATATAAGATAGAATGCAAAATTCCAACTATGTCCAACTAAGTCCAATTTTAAATAATGTCCAAAATTAAATAATAAGATATCATAGCATATATCCTAACAATCTCCCCCCTTTTAGGCATTATTTGGCACATATTGAAACTCCCCCTTAAGAAGATAATTGGACGAATACCATTGAGTTCACAAAACACATAGGAACTCGCCTTTAATCAAACATTGAGATCCAAAGAACTTCCATCAAGGTCATATAAGCAAATATCCAAATACACACATATCCAAATATCCAAATTAAAAAAAAAACAGACACAATGATTCAAACAAGTCATCCAATTTTTTCCAAGTATACACAACAACCATAACCACTACATCAGTCATTCTCCCCTTGGGTTAAAAGATGTCAAAAAGCAAGGTCAATAGTCACACATATAGCTTAGAATCTCCCATTGAATTGAACAATCACCAAAAACAATGATATATCTTCTCCTTGAGAAAAAATAATTCCAAAATGAAAAATGCTTTCAATGTGATCAATGTTAGCGAATAAAAAGGTATAAAAACAGCAATAGGTGTATCAGAAAAATCATAAGCACGCAACAGCAGAAGGCCAAGATGACAATTTACTACCAATCAAAATATTATCCAACATATTATTAGTCACATTAAAGTCATCCATATACGACTGATTAAATTCAGACAATCCAAAAATGCATTCAACGAATCAGAATCAAACTTAATCAATCTCTCCCTCACATAAATCATATGAAAGCATATTGCCTAAAGTCGTACAACCCACGATATAGAGAGAAATCAAGATAAAGCTTGAAAAACCCTAATCATAGAAAATCCAAATCTTCTTACAGATCTCCAACCAATTCAAATCTTCTTACAAGTCTCCAACCAAGCATCAACATTTTCCTAACATAACTTCGTAAGTCAAAATCCAAAAGCAAAACTTTCAAATCATGAAGTAGAGCCTCATTTTCACTTCAAATAAAGTATTCAATAAGTAAGGAAAAACCAAACACACACCTATCACTTAAACTTTAGAAAACTCATAAATCAAAAACTCAAAAAGTCTAAACATTAATTCCTTTTAGCCCTCTTTTTTTAATAAACAAAATCAAAATATGCTTCAAAATGTAAAGCACACAATCCCTATACCCCTCGAAGAAATTCAAACCTTGCTTATTCCTCGTCACATCATCTATGTCATTAAATGTCTGGTTGGTTTCTTTTCCAATAACAACTAACTGTGGTTCTGGACAATTTCTAGTAATAACTCCCTTGTGTGTCTGTTTTGATGTGTGAGGCTGATTTTTTCTAGCCCAAATGTGTTTTGATAACATAGGCTACTACAGGAAATTTAATGAAGAATATCTAAATTTTTATTTTTGACCCTTTTGAAATATCATTTATAGCATCTTGTAATAATTAAGTCTTATGTGTCCATTAACCACACAAAAGTGACAAGTATAAATTTTTTTTTTCCTTGAAGTTTCTCCTTAGACAGATCTGGTCGCAATATTTTGCTCATCATCCAGCTTAGAGCATTCACCTTTATAGCGAATGCTTTGAAAGTCTCCTTTAATCTTACCAATTTTTAGCAACTTTTTTAACTTTTCGATACCTCCATTTAACATTCTTGTCATTTTTTCCGTACTGACCAGCTTCAACTTTGTTTTATTAAGCTCATCTATTTTAGGTAACAACTTCTTCTCAAAGTTTTGAATGATGTTCTTCGAGGTAGAGTTCTCCTGTTTTAGCTTTTCATTTTTTTTACATGTTTGCACCCACTTTGCATACATTAACTCATAGACTTTATAAATATCCTCACTTTTGTCTTCTGAATCACTCTCATCACTGTCATAATCTGAAATTAAATTTTGGACTAATTCGTTAGTATTTTTTCCGAAATTTTGGACTGATTTACCCACAATTTCATCATCAGTTTCTTCCTTCATAGTTGCTGTCAAGTAAGAAACTGGACTTCTGTTGTATAAAGTAACTAACACAACATTATTGCCCACAAATTCCTCTTTACTACCATATTCACTTCTAAATTCATTCTCACTCCAAGTGCTCATATAAGACTTCCATTTTCTCTTCTTCAAAGTTTTAGCATATTCTGCTTGCACATGTTTGAAGCCTTGACATTCATGACATTTAATTTTCTTCACTTTTCTTTCATCCTTTTGAGTTTTAGCTTGTTGTTTGAAGTCATTATTTGGTAAGCACCCACCATTCTGCCTAAATTCGAGTTTATCTTTCTTCACCTTCTTTAACCACTTGTTGAAATTTATTGTCAATAATTCTATATCCTCATTTTCATCAGATTCATCTCCTAAGTCATTTATAGCTTTTCCAACCTTAGCTTGCAATGTCAATCATTTGTTCTTCTCTCATTTATTCATTTCTAAGTTGGTAAGAATCCTAATTGCCTTATCTAAAGATAATTCATTGATATCATGGGCTTTTTCTATGGCTGCAATTTTCGGTATGAATCTCGGAGGCAATGATCTCAATGTCATCTTAACAATTTTCAGATTCAAATACTTCTTCCCAAGTTGATGTGTTTGGTTTGCTATGTCACGCAGTCTCACATGGAAGTCTCCAATAATTTCACTCTCACCCATTTTTAACTATTTAAATCTCACAGCCAACATCTGAAGTTTGAGACTATCATAGATTTCGATACCTCATGTATAATTTGCAAAGTGTTTCATACTTCTTTCGTCGATTCACATGCAAAAATCATACTAAAGCATCATTCATCTATAGCACTGAAGATTGCATTCAATGCATGAGAATTGACAAGCGCTTCCTCTTTTTCAGCTCTTATCCATTCAGATGTATTTTTTGGTACTTCTTCATTCTTTTCATCATTCATCATTAGATGTGTCCATTCATTCAACAACAAAGTCCTTGCTATAGTGCCTTGTACTTGAATGAATACTTTCATACGTACATTCTCGACTACTGATATACATTTTTATACACTGCTAACTGTCACTAACAGAAAGTTAACTAACTGCTAGCTATATTACCGACTAAGCTAAGTTACTTCAGCGTCAAGTAACTTGCACTTCGTATTCTCTTAGTCATCACTGCTTTACCTTTTACATCACATCTTTCTGGAATCTAATCTCATCTCTTAAAAAAAAAGGTTTTTATTCCATAAGGAACCAAAAATCCATTTTTAAAGGAACAAATACAACCAATTGTATGCAATAACTCAACAACCAACAGTTGCTCGATACAGGACTAAAACAAAATATTGCAATATTGCTCTTATGGTTGCATAACTCTGTCGAATCACTTTACTTAAAAAAACTGGTCTCCCTCGTATTAAACCTACTCTTTGGCATGATAACTTCGTGCTACTATTCTTAGTTCTGATTCAATCTCTCATGCATTCAGATTGACAATTCACTTTATTCGAGATCTGATAGCAAACAAACTTTACATCCAACTGATTACTGATGTTCTTACAAAAACTCTTTGTTCAATCAAACTTCAACATCTTCAGGACAAACTCATAATTACTCTGTCCTCGTAGGGAGGGCTAATATTCCAACTACCTTATTTTCTTTCTGATAACATCTGTTACTATAGATAATTATAGTTCTTATCTGTAGTATATTTTCATCTGTTATTATCTCCACGATTTATCAACATAAAGAAAACTTGAGTGCCCCAAGTACAATGACAAGTCGATCAGGAACTAACTCTATCCGTTTGTCTGAAAACGTGCCTTCTCCTTTTCCTTGACCTCACTTCCCTGGGTCTTGTCATAAGCTTCAGGATCGATCATACAGTCCAAATAATACATATGTTAGTGAAGAGGTAAAAAGGGAAGAAGCAAGTTCAACAAATAGAAGTTTGTGGTCTAAATATGATAGAAATATTACAAGGGTGGTTTTCATGGATTTTCTTGTCACTATCAACGTCAGGAATTGACTGATTTCCTCCATAAATGCCACCAAATCCTTCTTCATCGGACCTCGTGGCGTACCCTTCTCCAAAGGAATGTGACATCAAGTCCCTGTTTAATTGAAAGAATAAGAAATAACCATCTGCGTCTAAGAAAAATGATAAATAACAGCGAATGCATTACCAAAGCAAGATTCAGGCACAAACCCTTCTTTCTCAGTAGGGTTCTGGGATTTTTGAGCCTTGTCCATTTTGTTATCACCCTCTGGTATGTTGGACATTGTTGTGACCTGCCTGAAGCTGACCCTTGAAGCTCTTTGACGAAGTTGATTCGGCGTTGATGAGAAGAAAACTGTAGGATAGTAGGCTCGAACGGATCTTATCGCCTGATGCATGCTTTTGGACTAACCTGAAAATCCTTTCTTTAAAAACCGGCGAAACATCCAACTGACAAAGAGGCACAAATTCAGAAGGCCTAGTTATGAGTCGTAAGCGACAAAGACACGTAGCAATTCGAGAGGAGACGTGGCTCTAGAAAGAACTAGAACAATGACTTTTAGATTGACATCTGGCATTCATGTCGATCTTATTCCGGAGGGCACAATTACAAAAAGACAAACTAGATAAAAAGAAAAAGTCACGTCAGGATGAGATAAAAAATTAATATTACATCAAGAATGAATCACAACATGCAATAAACAAAGAAGAATGAAGACACTTAAAATATAAAGACAAATGATTTCAAATAAAGTGACTCGTAATAATAAAGGAAATCCTAATTGTCAAATAAATTCTTGCTACGATTATACAGCAATCGATGGCCCGATCAAAAATTTTTCCAGATAGGCTTGGCCTATGGCCCAGGCGAGCCAAGAATGGCCCATGGCAAGTGGGCGGGCCGAGGTCAAATGGCCCGTGGCCAAGTCTGCCGTCAAGCTTCAATCAGTCAAGTCGTTTAATATATTTTTAAAATTTTTATATATTTATTTTAAGGCAATTTGAAAAAGATGTAGTTAAAAATTTTATATATTTACTTATGAGCATTTCATTCTTTCTTTTCATAAGGTTAGGGAAAACAATGTTTAACCTCCTAAAATCATCTTTCTTTTAGTATATGATTCCACATGTCTCTTTAAATGAGATGTCGAACCACTTGAATACAACTTATGATAATAATTGCACTCTGCTTTTTCAAATTCGTTAATCGATATAGTCTTTTTAATGTGATTATAAACTTCACTTTTATGTTGAGTAACTTGAGTTCTATTTAAACTTCTATCGTCACTTGGTGTCGGAATAGAAGTTTCCACTTCTACCTTCGGTACTAGATTGGAACTCTTAACTGAAAGAATATTCTCATCCATTTAACAAAAACATGTAAATACTTGATGTTAGAAATAAAAATGTACTAGAAAATGACACATTTTAAATCAAAATACTTTGCCTACATTCTAGTTAAAATATTCCATATAAAACAAAATGTTCAAGAAAATCAAAGAATGTCCGAACTTTGAATATGCTAGAATGTCCAAGTAAGTTAGGTTGATCGTTTAGAGGATTGATACAAAGATGATAAACGCATTAACTTCATACTCACATGCACATTATAAGATATGTGTATTTTGGTCCTCTTGTTACAAGCTTAAGATAAAGCTGAACTACTGACATAAGTCATTTGAATTATCGTTTATAAACACAAAATATTAAAGTTGTTTTTGAAGCGGTCATTAAAATGGTTCTCCAGCCACCAAAATAGAAGAAGAAAAAGAAGAGAAAGGCACAAAAGGCCTACTCCATATTGTGATTACAAGATGAAGCACTGGGAGGAAACAAGGCACATTAGGTCCCACTATACGGAAACATCAAGATGCAGCCTTTAGTCTTTACTAACAGAACTAGGAACAATTCCATAAGCATTAAGTTAAGTATATGTTGTATTCAGGATTGAGTACTAATCTGTATATAAATCATTTCTTTGTGTTATTAACATCTCACCTTTTCTATTTCTTTAGGTGTCTTTGGACAATATATTAACTAGAATGAGGAACATTTCTTGTATGACATACCAATTTGGTTTGTTGTGTATCACGATCCCACTGTATTTAGTTGAATGATCCTAATGTAATCATCGTTTTATGTTGAATCATTCACAATGATTTCTGTTGATTTATTTCTTCGAATCTTACAATTGTTATCACTAATATGCAAATGGTATAGGTTCATTGAAACTTCTTTTGTATGGGTTTAGTCTACAGTGACACTTTCACTAATAAAAGTAGAATACGTGACTACCACTTTTGATTTTTGCCAAATGACATGGATGAGAAAAGTAATCACAGAGCTAGGAATGGAGTAGAAAGAAGTAACACTAATGTATATTCTTTAGCCATTAAACTTTCAAAGGATCATTTGTTTGTTTTATGGAATGACCAAAGATATCCATGTTAAGACATAACTTTTTACAAGATTTGGCGGAGGATGGTGGTAAAAAATTGTTTCATTACAGCACACCATATATATATTCACTAGTTCCCTGAAGACAACTTCATTTAACAAAAGGAATGATGATTGGAGTTTATAACATCACAGATGTATTGCAATTAAGGGAATTTAGAAGCTTTAACATGATCTTAAGAGAGGGTAAATAGAGTAGTAGTAGTTAGATGTAGTTGATGCGTTTTGTATCCAGCACAACATTAAGAATGATAATTAGAGATTAATAAAATAGTTTAAGATATTTTATTTTAAATTAAGTTTGTTATTCAATTTCCTAACCTTTAGTCATAGGTTGTATCTACAAATATGACATATGCTTCTCAAGATCAACTTCATACTCATATGCACTTTATTGCTACTGTCAGCTATCCAATCTTAATTCTACTCTATTCATTCTTCTAGATGTACAAAACATCCAAAGATAGAGTACCTTTCGTATCACTCCTAATCATGATAAACAACTTGTCTTCAACTTATGATTATTATAGTCATAATAATATAGGAGTATTGATATTATTACAGTAATATTAATACTAGTCAAATTTTGTCGTTCAAACTAGAATCCTTAAATATGTATACACCATTCTCTTTCACACTACAATATGCAGTTTATAAGCTCCAAAGACTTTGAATAGGTATTTGAAATGTGAAACAAAGAAAAGTAGAATAACTTACTAGAGTAAAAAGATTGAATATAAATAAGTTTGAAGGACGTAAGGAGCATTGGGAATATATATTGCTAACCCCAAAATCTAAACCGAAAGAAGTATGAACTGATAATACTAACCCGCAGTTAATAGAAACAGAAGACCAAAATACTAACGTAGCATGAAAGATGGTTTGAAGTGTGAAATCAAACATATTAATGTCTACGACATTTTATCAAACACATTACAAGCATTATCCCATATTCGCAATATTAACAAACAAAGTTCTCATATTAGCCACATCACATCTCAAGACAACCAAAAAAACCAAATTGACAAAGAGAGAATGAGAGCTTACCTTCAACGTTGCCATAATAGATGATATACGAAGAAGAAGAACGAAGGAACAAAGTGAAATGAAGAAGAAGAGCAGAGAAGTGAAAAGTGTTGTGTGAGTGAGAGTGAAACTGTGAAAGCAACTGGGTCACTGGGTGAGACTGTGAGTGAGAGGTCGGGGACAAAGGGAGATGGAGGTAGGCAGGAGGCTTAAGGGCAAGGGGAGCGTGCGAGGGAGGGAGACAACTGGGATGGGTGGCTTTCGTTTAATGAAAGGCAACACGACATCGTTTTTGCTTACAAGAAAACGTCATTTTGTTTGTGGCTAATAACAAGCCATGGGTCAGGCTGCTCGATCAGGGTCATGGCCCAGCCCAACCACCTTAGCCAGTAGTTTGTGACCCTCAGCCTGTGGCTCGGCCCAAAATGTCATGGGTTATACCTAGTTAGCCCATGGCTCTGTTTGATCGGACCAAACCCATTGACTACGGGCTGAGTATATTTTGACATCCTTATTGTCACTATTATCACCAGGTTTTCTCTGTTTTTTTATTAGGGCTCGCTTCCTTTATATTTAAAGTTTTCAAAAATTTGTCTAGCCCCTCTTTCATTAATGATGAAAATATCATTTGAATCTGAAGGATCTTAAAAGGAGGATGCTTGGGTTTGAGATGGTCCAGCAATGTCTAGGTCCAAGTTTATAGGGTTGTTCAGAATGTCAAAGTCTGAAATTTCAGATTCTCTAGGAATGAATTCTTTTGAGTAAAGACCAGTAGATATAAAGATAACTGGCGGTGCATTTTTAGGAAAATAATTTAGGTGCTTAAAAAGTGCCAAAGCCCTTTAAGGACATTTTTCATGTATCTTGGCTATTGGATTGCGGTATACCAAAAATACACATAATTCCTATAGTAGATGGATCCATTATGTGATGTGCTATAAGATCGATGAAGAAAGAAGAAGCATTGACTGGTTTACTTCTCTAATGGAGTCTCCCATAACCTGAGATCATCAATAATTTATGAGAGTTGAGTCCTCCATCTCATCAATGGTTGATACCACTCAAGGAAAATTCATAAGAGTTAACCTTCATTTTCTCTATCACATAAATATTGATAGATTCGTAAGGGAGGAAGAGAGATAACAAATGTATAAAGGGTAGAGAGTGCCCATAAATACCATAACGCATTATCCGAGAGCGGGCCATTAATGAAAAATACAATAAGATATGGTGTCAGAATCTTAAACATCATAGGCAGCAATGTAAGCTTTATTGGTTGAGAAAAAGGTGGAGGTAATAGAAGAGGTTTAGTAGGGCAAGAGAAGTAATAGCGGGGTAAGAGAAGTTATCTCATCAATTGTAGTAGGTATTCTTGCAACAAGAGGAAAGAACTTATTTATCTTGGTAATGCTAGATAAGTCAGCCATTGAAAGGAAGAGAGAAATAGTTCTGAAAGGAGTGATAATATTGATATGCTTTTGAAACCAAGAGAGGGAAACAACTTAAAAGTTATGATGGCCTTTGATATGTTTAACTGTGAAGTTATAACAAAAGAACCAATCTTTTCAGCAAAACAATTGACTCTCTAGCTTAAGTTTTTTGTTTAGATCCAGTATCTTTAGGAATGACGTATTGTCCATTTCTACTGTAAAGAGATAAAGGTTGAGGTGGAAATTAAACTTTTGTATACCTCTTTTGATTGTCAGAATCTCTTTGCAGATTGTGTGATAATGCTTTTCTGAGTGTTTAAATTGTTTGCTATCATGTCCATAGTTAAACCTCTTTCCTTCTATTTCCTCTATTAATATTGTTCCCCATAAATTTTTACTAGCATCAATCTGTAAGATTTGTTTTCCTTTGTCAGGAATCTTTAGTAGAGTTGAATGCCAACTGATCTTCTTTAATTGCTTTGTTATCTTTATCTGGTTAGGATCCTATGATGGTGGCTTTTTCTTCAATAGCTTTGACAGATGAGTGACATATTTTGACACATGGGGGATGAAATCCCTAATAGAATTGACAGTTCCCAAAAAATGTTGGATTTGTTTAACAATAAGGTTTATGTTTGAGAAGTTTAGTACTTCACCAACTATATGTGGAGGGAACTGGTAGAAACCATCATAAAATTTCATGCCCAGAAATCCTATATAGGCTAATCCAATTTCAATTTTGCAAACTGAGATCATAATCTCGTACTTCTTTGTAAGATCCAAATTTGGTTTTTAATAAGGCTAGACGCTCTTACTGAGTTTGTGAATAAAGTAGGATATCATCAATGTAAATCAAAGCAATTGATAGGATACCATCATAGATCCTTGTTATGGCTCTTTGAAACAATGATGGGGTCACTTTTAGCCTAAATGACATGACTATCCACTAGTATTGAGCATTAGGAATGTAGAATGTTGTATTATGCCGATCTTTTGTATCAATACCCACTTGCCAAAATCCATATTTAAAATAAAACTTTGAGAACATTTTTGCCTTTTTCTAGAAATAACACTTGCGTATTTTATCTTGGGCAGAAGAAACTTGTCATCTTGAAGAAAATTGTTAAGAAGTTTGTAATCAATAACCAACCTCTTCTTTCCTTTGTTCTTTTATGCTCCTTTTCCATATAAAAAGCTTTACATGCCCAATATGATTTTGACAGCTCAATCTGTCCTTTTTTTAAAAGTATAGCACATTCCTCTTGTGTCATCTTTAAATCATCTAGATTCATTCCCGAACCAGTGGCCTTTGGTGATGACTTTTTGATTAATATTTTAGGAGTTAATACTTAATATCTTCATATCCAGTGGGAACATGTTGTAGCTTAAAGATGTTGTGGTCTTCAGTGTACTCATAAAAATCTTGTTTGTAACAAATTCCTCTTGGTAAGATTTGTATCTTTTATGCTTGGCAATAGAAATCCATCCTGATAAGTATGTTAGGACAAGGAAGATTGCTTCCTAATAGTTTTGTCTAAACGATACAACTTGGGAAGCAGTTTATCCTAATCCTTCTCTTTGTGATAAGGTCTATCTTAAAGGATTTGCCTTCAATTGCAGTAAAATATCCCTCATAAGGTTGCCTTTCTTCTGTATGAAGAATATGTGGTTTCATAACACTTCTATAAGAGCCTATATTTATGTAACCACCAGTTGGGATTGTTTTGTGATACTTCTCTAGAAGCAACGGGAGCTTGACATATGGTCGTGTTATTATTAGCTTTCTTGCTTCTAGCTTTAAACAAGATTGCTTCATCATGGACATTTGTTTGTCATCTTCTTCATTAAAAGAAAAGGCTTCATCATTAGTAGATTAACAGTCAATAATGTAGATAGTGTCTCGTTATCTTCACTAGACTGTTCTTCAAAAAGAGACTTGATGACCTCTACATCTCTTATAGGCATTATAGCTTTAATAAACTGTTAGATTTTTATATCCTTTTTGATCTTTTTAGGAAATCTTTTTGCATAATGACTTGTTTGTCCACATAGGTAACACCTGTCAAACTTTCTAGTGTCGTAAGCTCGTCATTTGAAAAATATTTTCCTCTTTTTCCTCTTTCTATTGAAGGGGGAACTCATAATGATTTTCTTCTAAAGTGTTTCTCCTTCTTTATATTGTACTTACATTTCTCCTTGTCTTTGCATTTGATCTTTAAGTAGGGCTTCTTACGTGCTTGTTTGAGTTAAGGTCCGCCTTTTAACATAACTTTGAAGAACTTATATTGTTTGTATAATTTGTCCAACATTACTAAGGCTAATCAGTAAATTTCTCTGAGAGAGATTTCAAACATGTCTCTATAAAGAGAATTGATTGTTCTTTATAATTCGAGTTGCAAATCATGAGAAAAGGAGGGAATAAATGTGTACCAGGGATTGACATCATTGAAACCATTAAGCATATAATATTTTTCAGACATTCTTTGAAAATGCTTCTAAAAATCTTTTTAATTCTTAAAGCAGCACTTCATTTCAAAGTACTCATGTCTACTTTGTTAATCAATGAGTTGGAAATCTCCAATGAATTCTTTATGGATCATTCCTAATAAGGAACTAGCTTCTGACAATTGTAAGAGTAGTATGTGTTTATATTCACCAAAGCTTTAAAAGCATTCTCTTAAAGTTCCAATCATTTTGGAGATAAATTCTGTCAGGATGTCTTCAAGAGAAATATTTAGCCTTATCATTTGAAGATCTATGCAGGCATTGAATTCATGTATTTAATTTCTCCATTTTATTGGTGGGACATCATCAAAAGTGAACCATGGTCTTAAAGTAGGTTTGTATATGGGAGCTACTTGTGGCTTGATTGGTTCAGTCATTGACTCAACATCATCAACCTCAGGTTCAACTTTTGTGTATGGTTGAGCAAAGTATGGAATAGACATCATCATTTGAGATATTTGAGTGAGATTTGGAAGATGTTCATAGCTTTCTATAAAAGAATTAGAATCTTGACTATCATTATGATTATTAGAGTTATCTAGAATTGTGTGACCTTTAAAGCTATCTAAAACTGATTGAAGGGGTTGTTTTGTTGTGTATATGGAAGGTCTTTATTTTTGTAGAGAAGTTGGTGGTGTTTTGATTTATAAAGGTTTAGAAGTTGAGGGGATGTCTTTTGCTAGCGAGTTTGACCTAAAAGGTTTTGATGGTTTTGCAAGGTTTTTTTGAACAAGAGATAAGACAATTTGAAGACTTTTTTGTAGTCAACAGTTTCAGGATAGGATGGAGTGTTATAAGTAGGTCTTACGACTAGAAATGTCGAGGGGTATGATTCATATATAGCTCAGGATTGTTCTTTAATCATATTTTTCTTAATTCTTTTGAGCTCTTCTTAAAAATTTTATAGTTCTTTTTCTTTTTAGAGAAATTTGGTCCATAATAATGTTGGTCAATATATCTTTTCAAATTAGAATCAAGTTTGGCAGCTTGATTGAGTAGTCGTTGATATAATTGTCGCATATGGAGAGTTATAACATCAAACTTTGAATTTAGTCCTTCTGTCTATTATGATAGACTATCCAGCTTTGAATCAATTCTACAAAAGACCTTGTTTTTTGCTACAACATTTTGTGTCTACCAATTTAGCACTTCTTCTGGCAGAAAAACAAGAACATGATTGTCGTGTAGATTGATACTTGTTGATCTTAAGTATTCCCTCGCAGATACCCCAATCATTTTATTATTATGGGCTTCTAAAGATGAAAAATCTTCCTTATATGATCTCATCATCACACAAGGTAATGGTTTGAGGAAATCGTTAGAGATTGGAGAAATTATTGGCGAAAAGCATCTTAGTTGAATCTAGTGTTCCTTTCCAATTGCTCTAAATAGTTTAAAGAGATCCTTTGGTCTAGGTTTAGGATTCCTAAGATCAATTCAAGGTCTTTAGCCATCATTTTCATCATGCTTGGTTTGGATCTTCTTTTGTGGTTGGCACTAAGATCATAACTTTTTGCTTAGCTTTTTTCTCCATCGTGGGACATATTCTTCATCGTCACTATTAGAATTTTCATCATCCTTTATTCAGATTGTGAATCACACATAGATAGGTCTACATCTCATATGAAATGACCATTGACATGGCTAAGATTCACCTCGTATCCATTGGAGTGGACATAGTGGATTGGAGGACCATTAATGACTTTTTCATGAGAAAATGCTAGATTAATCACCATTATTTGCCCAAAAGAGGCTCTGGATAATTTTGGGTTCTCTTCTCTAAGCTTGATGAAAATAAACTTTATCTTTCCATCCTTCAAACTTCTTAAAATTAGAGTAATGGTAGTTGAATAAAGCATTGACGAGGAGTATGAAATTCTTTCTAGTAATTTTTGATCCATTTTATATGCATTAACTCTGCCAATTATTGTGATGGCAACGAGCATGGAATCAGGATAGATGTGTCTCATTTTAAGACTTGTCTGCTACCATATAAAGGGCATTTTGTGTAGAGTTTGGAAAAATTAAGATCTAGAGTATGATTATGCATTCTCTAAATGATCTGATAATGAAGTGTGGCCATAATAGTAGTAGGATCTTACTCAGCTCCAACAACTTGAATTTAGACTTTTAATCTTGTCGGTAGAGTTAGATGATCAAGCTTGATGTTGAAGTTTGGAGCAATAGTCATGATGACACTCTCATTATTAAGAGTGGTCGAGAAGGTGTTGATCAAGGCATTCTAGTAAGATGTGTATGCCATGTCTAGGAGAGAAATTATAGTTATTGCTGAAGTTCCTTTTCTTCCATGTAATGTTAAGACCATACAAATAGCACCTATATGGAAATATGTGTAACCTTTGTCTAGCCATGATGAGATGAGTTTATAGGGAAACTCTAGAGTGACGTATTGCTATTTAGAATTCGATTTTAGGCCACATTTTAAAATCTAGATTCATGGATTAATTCTTTAGGTTGAGATCTATGTATGGAGATTAAGTAGTGAATACTCCTTGTAAAAGATCTAGATCTATGATATAGACTATATAGGCTTAATAAAGGTAGTTAGGTATCATGGATCTTAGTGTCTTTAGGTAAGTGGGTAATTTCGACAAAGTTTTCTATTTTATTTGAGAGACTTATCTTAGAAACAAATTGTTATAAAAAAGGTTAAAAGAAATGAACTGGGTTTGATGAGGTCAGAACTTCACTCATGATTATTTGGGTCTCTCCTTACTATTATCAACAATAACTTTATCACTGCCATTAGAAAAGTGTACGGCTTTGATACCACTTGGGGACCCTGGGATGAAGTTTATGGGGTTAGCAAGAAACCATTGGTGATATGATAGCATAGAACTTTATAAGAGCTTTAAGATACACAAAGATAATTGTAGCTAAGACCCTAGGTATGCTAGTCTAGACTTAAACCCTTCATCTCAATGAGTGTCAACTCTC
Source organism: Erythroxylum areolatum (assembly GCA_024520975.1). Classification (NCBI taxonomy): domain Eukaryota; kingdom Viridiplantae; phylum Streptophyta; class Magnoliopsida; order Malpighiales; family Erythroxylaceae; genus Erythroxylum; species Erythroxylum areolatum. The sequence continues at coordinate 11,858,520 of JANIJH010000225.1, read as the reverse complement.
ACAGCTTGCCTCTTAGGAATCTAAGCTAACTAATCCTCCCCGTTTAACTTGAAACTCAAATAGGATCATACTTTCTGATGTACAAGATCCTTATATAAAGGTAAATACAAAGCATACTTGTATTTTTGTGTGGCATAAGTAAACTTACTAAAGACTTGAGTTTTTAGGAGAGAGAGTTTTTTAAAAGAAGCTATATGGAAACACGTAATTTTTATTTAATCAAAACTTGCTTATAGTGAAAAAGTTCCTTTGCCTTTGATGAAAAAGTTGATTACATCAGTCATATCTCACATAAAAATAATAATATTTTATTTTAAAAGTGAGCATATAATATTATATATGTGCCATGTAACGCTATAAAATGTATTCATATATCTAAAAATTTAAATATAATAATAACAATTATTATTATCTTGATTATTAAAATATTTTTTAATTATTTTCTGAATTAGTAAAATATTATAACTAACTGAAATTGTTTACCTAGCAAAATTACTGTTCCTAATTTTATGATTCCCAAATTTTTACACCTAACCTAACCTTAATTTTTTGTCTTTCATTGTGGCTCTTGTTGGGCCCGGGCCCCGGAACCCGACTCCCGAGGCGGCCCCTCGGGTTGCGCCCCAACGGGCGACCCGAACAGTCAGACCCGATCCCAACATCCATACAAATCGATTCGCACATGCGATTCACATTCACAAATCTCTATACGTATGATCATTCGAATTAAACACCCCAAAACCCGGGGTTTCATGCCATAACAGTTCGAAAGAAGTGCAGCAAGTGTTATCAATTCATACATAATACAAAATAAGTCTAAATCCAAAATACATGATAATGCTCCATGATGATATGCCTGGAGGGCCAACTAAGTACTAACTTAATGCAGGACTCCTAAAGGTCTTGAAGTTTCCGATGCCTCGCAAGATCAACTGTCGACCTGTTCTACACCTGTGGAGTGGGAGATAATAGGGTGAGCTGCGAAGCCCAGTGGCATATACATTTATAGCCATTGGCAACGAGCCACACAGTCAAGCATAAACACATATATACATAGGCATACAACAATTCATAATTTCATTCAAGTAATCATCTGAAGGATATGGTTGTATAATGCAACAATTCATCATGTATCATGCTCAACAACAAATCCATAATGAATGCACACAAATGGTTCGAGAGT
>JANIJH010000225.1:11824813-11838034 GCA_024520975.1 Erythroxylum areolatum | reverse complement strand
ACGGTCTCCTTTGGTCGTTGTGGTTTGAGAATTATGGTACCTCTTTGTATAGACACATAGATCCTGGACTTCGGGAATGTCTCGGAACAATTTTTTTTTGTTTTCCGCACCGTGTGTATGTAATGCACGCACCGGGATTTTCCTACAATATCCACTAACATCAAGCCTAGAAACATAAATTAAATTTCTAGAAATTGAAGGTACATAAAGAGTGTTCATTAAATCCAAGTGAAACCAAGTATCTAATGTCAGCTTGTAAGTCCCTACACCTTCAACTGGGGCTGTCATTGGATTCCCCATAAATAGAAAGTTGTTAGTTGGACTTATGGTTTGGATTGTAAAGGATCTCTTCGTAAGATTGAAAACATAAGTAATGACACCAAAATCAAACCACCAAGTATTAGAAGGAACTTTAGATAAGTTTGATTAAAAGCATACGAAAACATAATGTATATCTTTCTTTTCGAACCAAGCCTTACATTTTAGGTAATCTTTCTGATAGTGTCCTTCTTTCTTGCAGAAATGGCATTTATCTAACTTTTGTCCCCTTCCTTTCACCATCAGCAACCTGTGGAACTTTACCAGATTCTATCTTCTTAAAATTCTTGGCCTTTGGTTTGAGTTTCTTTCCAGCTTTTTGACCCAGTAGGATAATAGAATGAACTCCTTGTTTCTTTAATCTCAATTCCTCTTGAATAAACTTATTAGACAATTCATCAATATTCCACTTATCATTTAATGCATTATAATTGATGTGGAGTGGTCCACATTCAGTAAGAAGTGAGTTCATAATAAACTGCACTAAGAAGGAGTCTTCCACAACCATACTTAATGTCTTAAGTCTTGCAGCAGTATTAGTCATATCAAGGACATGTTACAACATATTCTTTGACCCATCAAACTTTATAGTTGTGAGTTTAGCCATAAGTGTCCCTGCAAGTGCTGTATCGGCAGAAAGAAACTTATCTTCCACAAGTTTAAGAAAATCTTTAGCATTTTGATTTTTAGTGCTAGGAAGAGTAAACTTAATGTTGTTGGCAACCGTCATTCACATAAAATTCAAACATAACCTGTTAGACCTTGCCTACCTTATAATGTGCCCTTTCAATCTCTGTAATGGTGTTATTAAGGTCATAAGGCTTATCCTCTAATAGTGTCAAGTCAAGATCCAAAGCACCTAAATAGAAAGTGACTTGTTTACTCTGTTTAGAGAAATTCACACCAGTGAACAAGGTAACCTTAACACTCACTAAGTAACAGATTCAGAAAAGAAGCACATATATTAAATATATTGCAGGTTTCCTTTAGGTAAACACAACAATACATATCATCACCATCATTAGAATGCTATTTAAACTTTATAAGAAAATTAAATAAAATTCATCAAATACATCTATCATCTTTGGATAACTATACGTATGTGATAAGAGTATATCAATTTTCTCCTTTATTATTATTAGTTATAGAACATTGATTTACCTTTGGGTAAAATCCCTAATTTTGATCAACTAATAAAATTATCATAAAATACATAAATTATATGACCACACATTCAAAACTAATTTGGCCACTTTGGTGACTAACAAATTAATTTTAATCGTACCATCATATAATAATAATAATAATAATAATAATAATAATAATAATAATAATAATAATAATAATAGTAATAGTAATAGTAGTAGTAGTAGTAGTAGTAATAATAATAATAATAATATATCCATAAGATGAAATTAAAATTAAAAGTTTGACCATAATCAAAACTTTAAAATCATTATTATCCATCAAGAATCACGGGGGCTTATTGCGGCACATATTGTAATAAACCCTAGATGAAAGTATCAACTTTCTACCTTTCAGATTAAAAAGATCCAATATTTTGTCCTATATAGAGGAATTTCACATAAGCCAAACTACAACAAACTATCTATTAGAGAAATCAATAGGTATGATAAATTTGTGTGGGCCCCCTTTCATTATTGCCAACCTTCTAATTGTTTATTACCACTAAAACACAATTTTAATTTAATCTTTCTCTCTTCACCATCGCCTATTACTAGTTTAGTGTGAGTTTTATATTTACACTTCTGCTTATAGAAATTTAGTCTCTCTCACGTGGCGCTTTGTCTCTTTCTAGGTTTTGGTTTCAGTTAATTTAAAAAGATACAAAAGAATAAAGGAGAAAAGAGACGTTGCGGTGCGGGGATTTTTTATAGAAAAATTAATCTTTATACAAAAGCCTAAAATCATAAATTTTATAAACATCATTGAATCAATCATCAAATCAATAATCTAAGGATTATTATCTATTCAAAATCTTTGGCTCTGATGCCACATGTAAGTTTTTCGTTCTTAATATTCAAACATTAAAGACATAATCATACGTAAATCATAAATCATGCGTAAATCATTCATGCCCATTTAGACCTTGAAGATAATAATAATCACATAGATAAAGATAATAAATCACTTACTTTGAGTAAAATTTGTCATCATGTAGAGAGAAAGCTTTCAATGATCACAAACTAGTTTCTCTCTCTTAACCCTCTTTCTGTATGATAGTTTGATGGATAACCCAATACACAAAATACCTTCACTCTCTATTTGTTTTCGTTTATACTTAATTAAGGTAGAGAGAGGACTAGTTTATATATACTTTGTTGTTAATATTAAATCTCGTATATCCATCAAGTACTAAACAATGATCAAGATTTAACATACTATTAAATTAAAAAACCCTAAATCAAGTTTGATATGAGCTTATAGAAACTATGGGTCATAACATCAGGCCATATTTCTGACAGTCATGATCGTCGTCTACTTGATGTTAGGGTTTCGAATTTCCTTATTGCGTGTAAGCCGAATCCTCATCACCCAAACTAGAGAATCAGAAGTTGATGCTTTACTAATAAGGAAAATGACATTTTCTAATACTAATACACAAATCAGAAGTTAGTCGAACTCCTCAATATATGTAATTAAAAAAGGGGAATTCTATATATAATACATCATCTCGAGAACTTGAGATAATGTATTATTTCGATAATAATGTTGGTTTAAATTAGTTAATAAAACAAAATATTGATAAGCATTACAAATTGAATTGTATAAGCAAACATAATTAATTAGTTTATAGTTGAATTATGTGATTACATAAAATAGGTTGTAAACTTATAGATGTGAGTTATGGTTGAAGTTGAACAGGTTATAGTTGTAATTGTATGTCTTTAGTTTATGGTTGAATGATGTAATCATACAAATAAGTTATATAAGATTTATATTTGTATTGTGTACTTGTATATATTGAATACTTGAATTGTTGATTTTTAGCTTATTGGTGAATTATATTGGATGAAATTGAATTGGGTAGTGTATATTAATTCTTGATTATGGAGTTAACTTGAGTAAGAAACTAAGAATGATTATTAAAATTGGTGAATGGAAGATTGTTAAATTAAAGTTGGGAATTAGGATTAGTAACATTGTTGATTAAAATTAGATAAGAACTAAAAATTGAATTGTATAAGTAAACAAAATATATTAGTTTATAGTTGAATTATATGATTACATAAAATAGGTAGTAAACTTATATTTGTGTGTTATGCGTGAAGTTAAATAGGATATAGTTGTGAGTGTATGTCATTGGTTTAAAGTTGAATGATATAATGATATGAAATGAGTTATATAAGATGTATATGCTTTATGTTAGTTTTGACTTTTGAGTTAAACAATACATATTTGGTGATAATAGTTGACAATGAAATTAAGTGTTCTTTATTTTAATATAAAGTTATTAATTTAATTTGACATATGTCTTTATTTATTTTATAGTTAAATGGAAGGAAGTTTAAGTACTCTTAATAATTCAGTCACCTCAGCTATAGGAAGATTCGATGACCAGTTTAGGTTCATGCTAGATTGGTTATTACAATAAAGAACCATAATATTTGTTTGTATTGTAACAAGTATTTGAAAGGCAGAGGAACCCCCATATTAAAGAAGCATTTAGCTAGGATCATATGTGATGTGGAGCCTTGTAAGAAAGTGATTCATGATATCAAATGGCAAATGAAGACTTTGCTTAAAGAGTATCAGTATGAGAAAGATAAAAGACAAAGATTGAACTACGAAATTAGCAATCAAAGTTCTTTTATTGGTATTCAGGATGATAGTGTGGATGTTAAAGGTGGTAGTATTCCTACCCAATAAGAAAAAAATATTACACTTGATGTTAGAAAAAGAAAAGAACAAGTTTAAAAAATTTTGACACCACAAACAATTCCTAGAGCTCTACTTTCAATCAGTAGTGCCTTACAACCTAGAGACGCAACTTATAATGTGAACATGACAATGACTAGATGGTGATATAATTCAGGTATAACATTCAATGTTGCTCAATCTTATTATTATTAGTTATAGTGAATGTTATTACCTCTTACGGTCCAGTATATAAAGCTTTTCTAATTAATGACTATAGAGGTAAACTTCTAAGCAACTCTGTTTATGAAATTAAACGTTATTTAGATGAAAGAAAAAATCCTTGGGCTACTTGTGGGTTACTTATGGGTGTTCAATCATAAGTGATGGTTGGATAAATAAAAGACATTAGCCTATTATTAATTTTTTATTTATTTTACAAAGGAGAAATATCTTTTAAATCTATTGATACATTTAGCCTTGATAGGAATGTTGATACTCTTATTGAAATATTTGATGAAATTGTGAATCAAGTTATGTCAAAAAAATATTATTCAGTTCATTACTGATAATGATTATACTTATAAAACATATGGAAGAAGATTGCAAAACAAGTATGATTCTTTGTATTGTACTTCTTGTGTTGCACATTGCATTGACTTAATGTTGAAAAATATAGGAGATGCTAAGTATTTTTTTATTATTGATGAGATTGTGCAGAAAGCAAAAAAGTTGACCAAATCAGGTGTTCAATCATAGATGGGTCTTAAATTTAATGAGAAAGGATTTCACCAATGTTAGGAATTTATGTCGTCCCATTATTACAAAATTTGCAGCCAATTTGTTATCACTTCAGTATTCTATTATGATGAAGAAAGAGTTAATAAAAATTTTTACAAGTGATAAGTAGGTTGTATCTCAGCATGTTAGGTCTAATCTTGGATTGGAGGTTTCTAAAATTATACTTAAAGATAATGAATTTTAGTCTCAATGTCAATTTGTCATTAGAGTTTGTGAGCCTTTAGTAAGGGTACTTCATCTGGTTGATAATGATAATGTTGGACCTGACTTCCGCATTTCGCTATTTGTCTCGTTCTAGATTGGGATCCGATTCTCGGATCGGGTCCCAACAGATAAGAAGGCAACAATGAGTTATTTTTATGATGTCATGGAGAGAGTGAAGGAAGCAATCAAGGCTGATATGAAAAATAGGCTTTCTCTATATGCACTTTATCTTGCAATCATCAATGAGAGAAGTGAAAGGAAACTTTACTCTCTGTTAGTTGTAGTTAGAGCATTTTTGAATTCTAGTGTCTATTTTAGACTAAATTTTACAAAGAAAGTTGAAGTTAATAGGGGAATGATATTAAATATTACAACAATTATTGCTCATAAGATGATACAACATCTCTTAAGCTCACAAATGGAGATTTATAATGATGCTTTTTATGATTTTGGGATGCCAATTGCTATTCGTAAAAAAGAGAAACTTAATCCAGGTCTTTTTTTCACTTTTGCTACTTGTTAAAGTTAATTATCACTTTATTTTGTACAGTTGCTTGATGGAACCAATTTAGAAACGGTGTTTTAGAATTGCAAAGGTTTGCAATTCAAATTATAAGTTAAAGTGTGAATGCAATAGACGTAAAAGGAATTAGAACACATTTGAATTCATTTATTCCAAGAAAAAGCAATAGATTAAAGCACAAAAGATTGAATGACTTGGTGTTTGTTCGATACAATTTAAAAATCGAGAAAGGTATGCTATTATCATTATTAAGTTAGATATAATTTCTTGTAATTTTTTAATAATTTAATTTTTTTATTTACTAGGACTCTTAATAAAATAAGTAGTTTTGTAGATCTAATGTGTCTTGCTCATACTAATCTTTTAGCATATTGAGTTTTTGAGGAACCGGTTTGATCGATGAGAGTGACTTGGAAAATAATCTTGGCTGAGAAAGTATTAACATGTCATTTGGTGTAATAAATTTGAATGATGGTGATAATGAGGCTCCTTTCAATGATAAAGATTTTGTGCCAAATAAGAATTGAGGCCAATGTAATTTGAGTAGGTATTCGATTGAATGAAGTTTTACGTTTTGTTTCTCCTCTTCTTTTAATTTCACTTATATTTGATATAAATGTTAAATTCTATATATGCAATATAAATATAATTGTAAATATTTCTGTTTTAAATTTCACTTCTAGTTAGTTCTTTAGCACGAACTATTGTTGTAAATTGTAATAATTAGAGAGCCATAAATATTTATTATTCTTTTTATTTGAAGTCTTGATGTAATTATTATTTATTATATAATAAAATTACATTTTAAGTATATAATAAAATTGTAACATTTTAAGTACTTTGTATTACCCTTAATTTTATATTTGTATGATGATTAAATAATCTTTTTCATATTAATTATGGTTATTATTTGTATATGAAATAAGTGAAAAGTAATATCAATAAAAATAAATATATTGTTGTTATTTTAAATTTATATTATTATGATTTTTAGAAACAGAGTTGATGTAAAATTATATCCTATACAATACAATATATTGAGGGACTATTTTGTAATTTTTTAAAAATTAGGAACTACTTTATAAATTTAAAATTTACTCGAACCATTTGCTTGTGCATTGCATCTTTGAATTGTCAAGTATGATGCATTTGAGTGATTATGTTGATGTCGAAATATACCTGTTATGTGTTATGTAATAACTCCATTAATCATGTGTTTTGAACTAGAATTGTGGAGGCTTGAATGGTTAGAATAAAATGAGATATGGATGTTCATATATTGATATAGGTATATGTATATGCTTGAATTGTGGCAAATTACCGATGGTTATAAGTATATTAGCCACTGAGCTGTGTAGCTCAACCCATCATTTTCCCTCCTCAGGTGCAGAACGAGAAGGTTAGTGATCCTTGCATGGCAATTGGACAAACTCCGAGATAGATAGCTTTTGCACTAAGCCAATTCGAACACTTTTGTATAGCTTATTAAACATGCCAAACATTGAGCATCCATTTGTATTTGTTTTAAATTAGTGATGTGCATACTGATATGTAAGTAAAGCTTGTTCAAATATTTACTTTGCTTAGTAATGAGAATGTGAATTTGAGGATTTCCTTTTGTGTATGAATATGTCATTTTACAGGTTGAGTATGATGGTCGTGGATGTGGAATGTGTGTATGCATATCCTTCTTTGTTGAGATTGCAAATTGTTGCTTGTTTTAGGATAACATGCTAGCGATTGAAAAGGCTTTATGGGATGAATCATTTGAGGTGGGATTCAAAAGTTTAACGAAAAGTATTTAGTAGTTAAATTGATATGAATAGATATTGCATTTTGCAAGTTCATAGCTGTGGAAATTGTGTTCTGAACTTAAAGGAAGAACTGTATCGACTAAGGTAGAATTAGCTAAAGTGGTCTTCATGAAAGTTGTAGCCTATCCTTCTAGCTTTCCAACGATGTAAAGCATGAAATTTTTGGACATCAGAGGTAAGAGATATGATCATTATAAGTGGTGATGTTGCATAGGAGGTAGGTATAGAAAAGCTATAGTAATGATGAGAATTTGTTGTATGTGGTGAGTCATTTGAGTTGAGATTTGAGAGTTTAATGTAATAAAATTGGTAATTGAATATTTAAGGAGTGATATTGCATTAGAAGAAGTGAATTTGGGAAGAACACGAGTGAAAGTGATGTTAGAATATATGTAGGAACCATTAGAGATGCTTTGGAGGGAGTTTTGTGTGACATGTTCGTTAGATGAACTTTAGGTCTTTTAAATGGACCTTCTCAAGTGTACAAACGCCCCCAGCCCAGTGCATGTCCGTTAAATGGACTCGGGTCTGGAAAGCACCCCTAAGCGCATCTATGTCCGTTAGGTGGACACGTATGTCCATTTACATAGGACAGCTACAGTAAATCAACGATTTTGACCCTCTATATGGAAAAATATCTCTTTGTGGTCTTCACAAAAGTTGTATATCTCGAAGTCCTCTTTGAAACTATCCTAAAATGACCTTAATCCAATACCTATAGTGAAAGTTATGCCAATTGTCCCAAGATAGGTACAATATGATTGAGGATATGGTCATGGTTGATTCTTTTGGCCATAATTTCATCATCCGACCTCCAAATGAAGTGATTATCAAACCAATAGATTCCTAACACATTTTTCTATCTTTCCATAGAAATTGGTATCCATTGGTGTTGATTTGAAAAATATTGATGGAGAGAAAGTGAGGAAATTGATTGGAAGAGCATGAATTGATTGTCTACTAAACACATTTTGGCATTTTAATCATATCTTAATATGTAGAGCTTCGAATAAGATGATTATTATTTCAAAATAAACTAGATACATGAAGCTACAAATATTTTGAAGAAGTCAAGCGGTAATTCAGGTGTCTGACTAGTGTGGGCTCGCCCCTTGTGGTTTGAGATGTTATGAGCATGATGACTAAAGAGATTTCATTGAAATAACCCTACAGAGAAATACGCTCACGTCTTATGATATTCGGAACGACTGTTGGGCTCCGGAAATGGGATCCAACATCTAAGATGTGCATTTGTATTTATTTTGAGTTAAGTGATACACATTGCTTTGGAAATTGTTGATAATAAATTTTTTAATTTAACTTTGGCATATGTCTTTACTTATTTTACAAATAAATGGAGGAAAGTTCAAGTACTCCTGATAATTCGATGGCTTGAGGTTTAGGAAGATTTGATGATCTAACTTGGGCTCATGTTGGATTGATTCATAGAATGAAGAATCATACCATTTGTTTGTATTATAACAAGCATTTGAAAGGTGGGGTAATCACTAGCTTAAGCAAGCATTTAACTAGAGTTAAAGGTGATATAGAGCCTTGTTAGAAAGTGAGTCATGATATAAAATGGCAAATGAAGAATTTGCTTGAAGGCTACCAACATGAGAAAGATAGAAGGTAAAGATTGAACTACAAAATTGGCAGTAGAAGTTCTTTTATTGGTGGTCAAGATGATAAAGGGAATGTTGAAGATGGTAGAATTCCCACCTAATAAGAAGAGAATGTTGCACTTAGTGTTAGGAAAAGAAGACATGTGTATAATTTTTTTGCACCACGAACAAGTGTTTAAGCTCAGCATTCAATTTGTAGTGCCTTATAATCTATAAAAGCGGCTTATAATATGGATATGACAATGGGTAGATGGTGGTTGATTTCGGTATAATATTTAGTACTACCTAATCTTATTATTATTAGCCTATGACGAATGCTATTGCCTCTTATGGCAAAGGATATAAAGCTTATTCAATTGATAAGTATAAAGGTAAATTTCTGAGCAAATATTTTTATGAAATACAAAGATAGTTGGATCAAAGAAGAATGAATTGAGCTACTTATGAGTGTTTAATCGTGTGTGATAGTTGGACAAATAGAAGACATGAGCCTATTATTACTTTTTTAGCTTATTATATAAAGGGGACAATATTTTTGAAGTCTATTGATGTATTTAACCTTGTTAGGAATGCTGATACTCTCTTTTAGATATTTGATGAAGCTGTGAGTAAAGTTGAGTCATAAAATGTTATTTAATTCATTACTAACAATAATTCTACTTATAAAGCAACTGGAAGAAGATTGCAAAGTAGGTATAATTCATTTTATTAGACACTTTGTGCTGCAAATTGCATTAAACTAATGTTAGAAAATATAGGAGAAATTATATATTTTCATATTATTGATGAGACTATGCAGAAAGAAAAAATAGCAACCAAGTTCATTTATAATTATTTATAAGCCCTTAATTTAATAAGAAAGAATTTCATAATATTGTTTAAAACAATCCCTCAATTTTTGCCATATATTAATGGTATCAATCAAGCGAGAAGATTTCCACCTATTTGTTGTTATGGAATTGGAAATGTTGTCGTGATATTTTTCTGTTTATTACATTATATTTCAAATTTGAACTTTATACAATTTTGTAATAGTTATTAAATATTAATTCAATATTTAGACACTTTAGACTGTCACTAAGCATTTTACATATGTAATATTTTAAATAATTAAAATATATTAAGAGATTATTTTGTAATTTTGTAATTTTATAAAATTTAAAATTTATTTTATAATATTAAAAATATCTTAAATGATATCTAATATTGACCATATTGGAATTGTACTTTACTAAAACCAAATCAATACTAAATCTGATACAATATTCATAATATTGCTCTTAATGTACAAGGATATAAGTTTGAATCATATTAAGGGGTTGTAGCCAATTTAAAATTTTTGAAGACGTTGGCTAGTCAAGAGTGTAGACATATTTAAAACTTACAAACATATGTTGAATCAAACTTATTATTTGACTCTAAGTTATCAACTCATTAAGTGACTTATTTGAAGTACATACACTATAACAAAGTCGAGTTTTTGATACTTTTTTTGGGTAAAGATTTCAAAATCGTCACTAAAAGTCAACTTTTGGTAACAATTTCTAAAAACGTTGCGAAAGCCTTCCCTTTTACAATGTTTTAGAAAAGCGTCACTAATTACAAGCCTTCGACAATGATTTTGGAATCGTCACAAAAGGCTCTTCCTTTTTTGATCGTTTATTGTTTTTGTCGCCAAAAGGTTATCCTTTGGTGATCACTTTTTAAATCGTCGTAAAAAGCAGGACTTTTGGAGATGTCAAACGATTAAACAACAAAATAATTCATTTATAATTATAAATTTACTAACTTTGACTTGATCATCTTGTGAATGAACATCATATTGAGAAAATTCAAATTTAATATTATTGATAATGATTGTAAGTGTAAAAATAAATTTAGTTAACAAAAAGTATGAAACTATAAACACAAAATTAATTAATATAACATTGATTTAATTTTTTATTTTCTCTTTTAAATTATAAGATTTGACAATTTTATATGATGTCACAAAATTTTCAAATAGTTTTAACATGAAGTCTTTAATATAACAATGTATGATTCTTACAGAAAAATAATAAATATCGATATATGGTAAGTAACATAATTTAATGATATATGGTCAGTAATACAATATTCTAATTAGAAGTTTAATAATTCTTACAAACAAATAATAAATAAAGTTTCATGCCTATTCCTTTGAAAAGAAAAATTAATTATTTTTCTAGATTCCAAGTAATATGAAACTCGGTAGATAATTATTTTTCCTATATCTGGATTCCTAAGAAGGCACTTTGCACATTTGAAGATATCAATTGAACAGTGAAAGATCTTTTCCCAAAAGTTAGTTTAATGATATGCTCTTCCAACAACTTCTTGACTTTAACTAAACTAGTAAAAGATATAGTCAATGATTCCCCAAATGTAGTATAGATCACTGAATTAGATTAACCACACGTACCATGCGTTTCACTTAAGGAATAAACAATACAAAAATTAAAAAGCTAAATCAAAAGGTATAAAGAACCCAAATTTGAACACATACATACACAATTGAATGAATCGATCATCGTCATAATGAATAGACATAGTTTCTGCAATCAATGATTGCTCCAAATCAGCTGCTTTTCCTAATCCTGTATAGACCCTTGAGACATCTCCATTGCCTACAGTTTCATCTATTACCTACATTTTCATCTATGTTCTCTTTAAGATTCGAGGAAGGTTTACACAAGGCATAGTATATACAATTAGACGTTCATCTAATAGCTTCCTAACAAAAAATGAGATACAAATAATAAAGAAAGAGAGGTAATTCAGATGATACTAAAAACCTTGAAGATGAAGATCAGCCATTGAAGGCAAGTGATGATTAGACTTTGATGAGGAGATTGGTTATTAATCCATTTGTACTTTATTAGGGAGAATTTTGCCACATTCCACCCATCGGATCTCATTTTCGTCATTGAAAACTAGTCACCACGTCAACATTCTACGATGAATTTATGTTAATAGTTTTATTATGAAAAGATAATAAAACAAAAACAAGTATTCTTTTACAATATAAATAGAAGTAGAATGTACAATTTAATAAGGAAGTTATATGCAATTAATAAAATATTCATAGAAGAAGCAAAGATCATTCGAACTTAAATTTTGAACCATCCAAAAATTCTTTGCACAAGCACATTCTATGTTTGTCACTCACTATTAATAAGTTAATATAAAAGTTGAGTTTATAACCAATTGAATATCATATTTCTCTAGGTTTATGAATATTATATTTTTGAAATTGTTACTAAAAATAATAAAAAAAATTATATATCATATTGTTAGCTCCCCTACCCTTACCTTTGTTTCTTTTGAAGTTCAAGTTTAAGTTAAGGTTAGCTTCCTCAATTGAAATTAATGATGTGTTTACTTCAATAACCTCACCAAAAAATGTGTAATTTATTACTATTATATGATAATAGTAATAAATTTAGCTTAAGGTTCTCATTGTAAAAAAAAATGAATAATGGCGATGATCCATTAATCGACAAGTTCATATGTAGAGTTCCTCAAGCAAGCTCTCGTTGAAGTTTTGAAGTTATAAAAAATAGTCCTTTAAAAATAAGCTATAAGTCTCTCCAATATATAGGCAATCATAATATCAAACACCAATCTATTTTTAAGGAGACTTTAAATCATCATCCTTAAATATTTAGGTGTCTTTCGCGAAACGGAAGACCAATCCAGTAAGTTGATAAAGCTAAACACTCACAAAAAAACCTCCAACATGATTTTATCTTATTTGATATTCCTTGAAAAAATAAATTCAGATACTAGTGGAATATTAAGTACTTTTTCTAATTATTTACTTAAACTTCTCTCACTCCTTTTTGCTTTTTATTTTCAACTTTTGTTAGTTTGATTGAAGTTTCTTAGTTTAAACTTCAAATATAAATGAATATGTTAAGATTGAAAATATTAATTATTTTTGAGATTTTTGATCAAATATCAGTGTTGGACCCCGAACTTTCGGTAGAAATTAGAAATATTAAATGGAATTAAATGAGTGTATTTGTATAGGTATTGT
>JANIJH010000225.1:11784465-11821112 GCA_024520975.1 Erythroxylum areolatum | reverse complement strand
ATAATGATAATAATGATAATAATAATAATCCAACGTTAAAGTCTCTATTAATATGAATGATGCAGCGAGCTATATCATATTAATTTTTTTATATAATATGTATGAATTTTATTATTTAATAAATTAAAAATATCTATAATTATAGTATAACACAAATATGATATATAGGAGTTATATACTAAAAATATTAATTCAATGTGACTTTTTATGTTCAAAATTTTAATATTATGGTATTTTTAAATGTAAACTAATATTATAAAATTAAATAAAAATTTAAAAATTTAATTAACCCCTTTATTATATTCTTCCAAACTTCACGACATAATTATATGATTTTCAAAAATCAATTTTGAAAATACATAGAGCAAAAGTAGAGAGTAAAGTGGAGGGCAATACTGTCATTAGCAAACAGTTAACTCCAAAAGTTCCTCTTATGGAGTTTTTAGAAATTAGCTTATTAGGGTTAAATAAGCTAACCAATAAGTCATTAACCAAACATATCAATAATTTTTTAAAATGATAAAAAAAAAAACTAACTTTTAGTCATTAAATTAAAAAACATCTGAAAAATTGATTGCCAAACACCCCAAAATCATTCTAGTCTATATCATAAGTCCTTTGCGAGCAGGATTCAGGAACTCAAGAAGCACCTGAAACTGCTCTGCAAAAGAGGGATTTAACCCAACTGCAAAATATCAGGATAAATCGTTTAAAAGCAAAACATTCACTTTCTATTGGAAAACAGTATAAGGTTATTTTACTAGCTCTTGTAGGAAAATGAAATCAGAAATTGCAAAGAAAATTTCAGAATTTCTATTTAAGCTTTAATTTTTCTGAGCCTGAAGCGTTTTTCATTCTTTTATTTTTCTTGATAACGAGTCTGAAGCAATCATTAACTCAGTGCAAGAGACTGACTGTATGATACTATCAACTTTGAGAGACCATACATCTTTAATCTTATTACAATGTCTTTTAAGATGGCTTAAATGGTAGACTCGTCATCGAATCTCCAACATTTGCAGTATCGGTTTTTTAATTTGGTTGTCTTGGATTAAACGAATGGTATGACTTTGAATCAACCGTTTGTCTAATTATTGAGTAATTTATAAATAATTGTTAGCAACTTATATTAACATATATTCACGTAATCTTCATTCAGTCAACTATTCACTGCAATTATTCTTTATTTTCTTCTAAAATTATGTACATTAATACTGTGAATTATTTTGTTGATTTGTTACTTTAGTTAGAAACATTTAGAGTGTATAAATAAATGGATGTATATCACATTATATGTACACAAAAAAGCAGAGAGTATTTCTACATTTTTTTCATTATCTATTTCTACAATTGTGTGCATTAAAATTTTAATAGTGATACATTTAAGAGATAATAATTGCAAGTTCTCCCTTTAAAAAAAAAGCCAGATACGTGATAATTATGATGCCATCAAATACACAAGTAATCTTATTACTATGCTCTTCAAGGAAGGCAACGGTTGATTTCCTGTCGAACTTGTAATGAGGTGACGTTTGAATTCAAAATGGATATTGTTATAATAACATAATGGAAGCACTGCTTTTGTGGAACTGTTCGATCAAAAGTTGGTTGCTTTGGGTGGCTTTTCCTTACGTACCCAATCCTGGACTTCAGAGGGTGTAAAGATAGACGTTAGAATTTGGTGGGAGGCGGTCACTTTGACTAATCGAGTAACCTACTCATCGCTTTTTCTCAAGAGTCCGTAGTTGTTAGCAAACAACAGACACAGTCCACTAGTCATCACAGACAATAATCCCAAGTACTAGACAATACACTGATGCCTGTAAATCCACGCCATCCAGTTGGTGTGGGTGATTGGCTTCTTTTTCTTCCCCTGAGAAAGTGATGTTTATATCCGTTTTCATCTTTTTAGCTTTAGACTGAAGAAATCATAGCTTCAGTCCCACTGTAATACTAACTCCATTTTTAACGTAAATAGGCGAAGACCTTACTTGTCATTAACCCCTGGAATGCTCATGGTCAGTGAGTGTTCAAAAGGGCACCGAGCTACAGGAATCGTCTTTCATGTCACTATTTTTAGCATCCAGAGCCCAACGTACAAAAAAGTGGATGACAGGGCAGATAATCAAAGGGCGTAGTTGGATTCTGTAGTAGCTACTGAAAACTGAAAACACGTGTTGACAGTAAGGCGGAATCAAACCTTTTATACCCACCATGCTTCGTTACATTATTTTTAATACGTTGGATCGGAAGCAGTGGATGTGCTGCAACTCGAACTCGAGACGTGGGAGCAGCCTAATCCCATACCTGGACGCTCTGATACCACTTTGCTACTGAAAACACGTGTTAATAATAGAACAGAATCAAACCTTTTATTATAATTATTCTTATTATTATTATTATAATAAATATTATTATGACCTATTGTTAATATTGTTTTTAACAAGAAGTTGGTCATTTTTAATGAGAGGGTATGTTTGTCATTTTTAATTCTTGTCCTACAGACAAAAATTTCTGTATCATAGTTTTGAATAGAACAAAAGTTTCTGTCTTTATCTTTTAAAGACGGAACAAAATTTGGTAAAGACGGTAAGCAAACACGCCATAGGACAAAAAGTTTATACCCTCGTCATCCATCCTCACGTCTGAAACCAAACACTAGGTAATGGTATTGCTGACACAGACAAGAGAACAGCCACGAAAGCAAACAACAAAAGGTTATATATAAATACAAAATCCACAGTTTAACTGTAGAATCTTGGAATATTAACATTTCCCGATGCCACAAGATCGTCAAAACGTCTTGCATTGCATTGCACTGCATACAACCAATTTATTGCATCCGCTTGTTTCTTATTATCAGATAATCTGCAAATGCCAATACTTA
Source organism: Erythroxylum areolatum (assembly GCA_024520975.1). Lineage (NCBI taxonomy): Eukaryota > Viridiplantae > Streptophyta > Magnoliopsida > Malpighiales > Erythroxylaceae > Erythroxylum > Erythroxylum areolatum. The sequence goes on along the minus strand of JANIJH010000225.1, from coordinate 11,818,225 downwards.
AAATTTAACGGCATTAATAGACACGGGCCTTAGGTGGGAATGATTCAATCTCATCATCTAAGGTGTTCATGTGAACTGGCCTGTAATCAAGACGAACTTTCTCGTTCTCCCAGTATCTGCAAAATGCAAGTCAAAACACTGAATCCAAAATTTACCAATTGGCTAACAACAAACACAACACATAACACTTTAGGGAAAACCCACAAGAATCAACTAGGTATCACTAATATTTCATCCCAAAAAGACTTACCCTAATGTGTGTTTCATCCAGTTCTCGTCATCTCTTTTCTGCGATAATTAACCATCTTATTTCGTAAATAAGATGAAACCAGACAATAAAACAGAACAATCAACTGATAGCAGAACTAATACAAACCGTGAAGTCTTCGCGAGCATGTGCTCCTCTGCTTTCTTTACGGGCTTCGGCAGAATGCATAGTGATACATGCATTTATCAAAAGGTTTTCCAACTCAATTGTCTCGATCAAATCAGAGTTCCTACCATAATTCATCAAAATTTAAGCTTGAAGAAAATAATAATCCAATAATTTGATAACTTCACATTCTCACAAGTAGCACACCATATTAAACTTCGGTCTTTCAATTTTACATCATGAAAGCTCTCCCATGCCTTGTCAATCAGCTGGCATCCTAAACAAGTAGCAAAGACAGTGACAAGGACAAGTATAAATTAGATACACTCAATACAAATTGTTCATCATAGCAGTTTATTAGATTTAGTCCATCTGGAAACACAGCAAATATAACAATTATTGCCTTAGAATGTCAAGAATGTTCTACATTGCCTACATGCTACTAAATACTTATTGGTCTGTAATAGAAAGGCAACCCCTTATTCAATACCCACCTGTCCCAATCTTCTGTCCAGTCAAAATAACCCCCCAAAAAAAAGAAAGAGAGAGAAATAAAGCAAAGGAAGATGGAGAAGAAAATTAGGCATACAATAATAATGAAAACCACATGGTTGTGATTTTGAGGAATATAAAGTATAAGTGGCTGTAAGTTAGGGTACCTTCTTCCAATGTTTCCTGTGTACGGAACACAGCAGCATTATTTTGCATCACTTTCTGCATTTTCAATCGGATTTGTGATGTAGGCAATGATCCATTTGAATTTCTTAGTTTATCAAGCCAAGCAATTGTCTTCTCCCCGGCATCCTTTTCTAAAGGCTTCTGATTTTCTCCTGCAAGATAAGAAGCATTGGCTTTTCAATCATATTAAAGCAGTAAGGACTTTAAGTCTCTATCAGTTAATATCATATAGATGTCTACAGCTGTTCTGATCAACTACGGATCAGGGCCTTCATTGCTCACACATAAATGGTAACTCTCAATTAGCCACAAGTAAACAATCAACTTGCCTGGTCTATGGATCTCTGCTACTCTATTAGCACAAGCTCGACCAAAAACTACAATGTCAAGAAGAGAATTTGCACCAAGGCGATTGGCACCATGAACTGATGCACAGGCTGCCTCCCCAGCAGCCATAAGTCCAGGAACAACAGCATCTGGATCATTGCCTTTGACAGTAACTACCTGAACAATAATTTTCAATATGAAATCAGAAAGCAAGATTCCAAGATTGTGCAATGAGTCGCTTGTATGGCATGAGCACCACGAAATGAGAAGAAAATTATACTCTATGGTCACCCAAAACTAACTGCCTTGTCTAGTTGCTGTTTATTTGTCAATTTCTTTGAAAAACAATCTTTTTAAAATTAGCGGAATATTCAATCACACGTTCACCATAGTAACCAAATATTCAATCACACGTTCACCTTAGTAACGTATTAAGTGGCATTTTAGCTTCCTATACTTCTTTTATGACAGTTAATCATGATAAAAGAACCCAACATATGCAAAATCTTACCTCTCCATGATAATTTGTAGGAATTCCACCCATGTTGTAATGCACAGTAGGTAAGACAGGAATGGGTTCCTTTGTCACATCAACACCAGCAAAAATGGCAGCAGTTTCAGAGATACCAGGAAGCCTCTCCTTTAGTACTTCTGGTGGCAAGTGATTTAAGTGTAAATATATGTGATCCTTCAAAGGTCCTGCAAGATATTAATGACTCAATCAAATCATAAATCGGAAGTGTTGAAGTAAAATTAGAAGGTACTGTTAACTTATGTATAGCGTTTCTGTATTTTGTATAGTTACATGTATTGTTTATTTTAGGTAAAGTGAGGTCGTTTTGTAAACAGACATGAGCCTCTGCTTTTGTTTTCTAGTTGTTTGTATATAAGCAAAAACTGACTCAGTCCTTATTTAGCTTCTCTCGTCATTTACGGTGAAATCTTTCAGGTACAACCTCTTGAAATTTTGTGGATAGTGATAGCATTAGTAAGGACAAAATATATAGATAACTCTCATTACCTATCCTCATATACTAGCAAAGCAAAATACTCTTCTGCATCATGCCAGAAACTATGTACAGTTCTGAGGAACTGCCAACACAATTTCTTCACAGGACCATTATTTAGCTCAAGGATTGGTGAATAAGTAAATACTCATCTTCTAGTTACATGAATTATCTAAATATCGGAACCAATCGTACCTACACCACGACCCTCCCGAATTTCTATTGTCATAGACCTGGAAACAACATCTCGTGAAGCAAGATCCTTTGCAGTAGGTGCATATCTTTCCATAAACCGTTCACCTTCACTATTCCTAAGAATACCACCTTCGCCACGAGATCCTACAAAAGCAGATAAAGATTTGGAATACAAATTTTTCTTATCACCTGAATCAAACTAACTTAAGTTCACCAGAAAAACAACTAAAGAGTTGCAACTCAGTATGGTCTAATCTGAACAGGACACCAAATGATCATATGGTTTGAATAGCATATAAGCAAAGAAGAAAACACCTACCAACTTCAAAAAGCTCTTACCTTCAGTAATGAGACATCCAGCACCATATATGCCAGTAGGATGGAATTGAACAAACTCAAGATCCTGGAGAAGATATTGTGTCCATAAATGTTAATGTATTTTTGTGTAAACAAGAATACAATTCCCTATAAACATTTCAGGATCAAGAAACAAAACCAACCTGGAGCGGAATCCCAGCCCTTGCAACCATAGCATTGCCATCTCCAGTGCATGTATGAGCAGAGGTTGCAGAAAAATATGTCCTGCCATAGCCCTGAAAGAAACAAACATGTAAAAGACAGATAGATACACTAAAATGACACAATTTAATTCCAGTACTACTTGAAATAAAACACATCCATTACCAAAAAAAAAAAAAAAATTATACCCCGGTGGCCAGAATTGTTGAAGCAGCACGTATTCGATGTAATGTTCCATCCTCCATATTCATTGCTATTACTCCTTGGCAACTACCTGAATATTGGATATCACGAATTTTTTCACATTCACAACTGTCTTCCAAAAACAGCATTTGTAATGCAGAAGTAGATAACTGAGTTAATTTAGATTAGCATAAGTGGCCAGTAACCACACCATGTCTTGGATATGACTAGCTTACCAAGATATGAACAATGAATACTGCAAGACAACTAGCTAGTAGACCCTAATGTAAAGATCTGCATCTTACTAGAAGCTCACAACAAGTAGATAAATGCTGTTAATTTGGATTAGCGTAAGTGCCAGTAACCACGCCATCTCTTGGATACGACTGGCATAACAGGACATGAACAATGAATACTGCTAGACAACTAACTAGCAGACCCTTAGAATGGAAAGATCTTCATCTCAGTAGAAACTCACAACTGATGCACCAGTGAGTACATACTTTTGGCACATGGTGAAAGTAAACTACGTGGAGCAATTTCACAGAAAAAAAGTCTAAAGCTTAAGTAGTCGTACTGTCCAATAGGAAAGAGAAAATCCTCAAAACCTTTAAATTCTGCCTGCTAATATTTATATCTCTAGTGGGGCCAATGTATAACTTCCATCAATTAGAGTGAAGTACAAAAAAGATAACTGACAAAAACAATTATAAGCTTCATTTGGAACATACCATCATTGTTCATCAGTAGATCCAAGGCAAAATATTCAACAAAGAACTGTGTATTATGTTTCATAGCTTGGCCATAGAGAGTATGTAGAAGAGCATGCCCAGTTCTGTCAGCAGCACATGCACAACGATACGCTTGGCCACCTACGGCAATTGCAACCAAGAATCAAATACAGAAAATTACTGGTGGAAACCTATCATCTGATTATTTGATTTCCGAATTTAATGTATTAGTTCTTACCTTTTCCAAAATCTAGACTTTGACCACCAAATGCACGCTGATAAATTTTTCCGTCTTCTGTTCGAGAAAATGGTAACCCATAGTTCTCAAGTTCAATAACTGCTTTTGGTGCCTCCCTGCACATGTATTGTATAGCATCCTGATCACCTGTAGAAAAATCCTCAAGATTAATGCCCAAGCAATGAGTTGTCAGTTGTGACATTAAGAAAGAATATTAATATGGTAAAATTGCGAACATGCAGCTGCATAATTTAAGTTGAGCTACATGGACAATTAAGTAATGCTCCAATGAAAGCAACACCTCCACTTTTATATCTTCACAACTACAGAAAGTTTAATGATTAGTTGATTACAAACATCCAAGCAGTCATGTTGCTCTACTGCACAAGTTCAACAAGCATAGAATGCCATAAACCTTCTGTTAGATCGTCTCTATGCTTTAGAATAACATGTCTTCAAAACACTAGGTAATATTGACCAGATAAGGAGCACGTAATCCAAGAGCAAAACAAGAAGCACACCTAACCAGTCACTTCCTTTAACAGTGTCATACATGTGCCACCTCCAATCATCTTCTGTCATATTTCCTAGAGCAGCATTAATACCACCCTGCCAGACACAGAATTGCATGTCAACAAAATTTCTATCCAAAGAAGATGGAAACTTGTAGGGTTCTGCTATCCGCTGAGTATTACACCAGTTATGTCTCCAACAACCACAAAAATTCAAAAGGCTGAATCCTTCACTACAAAGTTATACAGGCACAATTATCATTCATGCCCAGTTAATAATCATATTAAGCACAAAGGACAAACATGCTCCCAGTATTCCTATCAACAACACCCAATTGCTCCAAAATGAATTACTCCCAAACTAAATATTTCTTGAAAGAGAAAGATGACTCTAGCACATCAAGAACCTCAATGAATTTCTCAAAAGGACGTTTCTTTTACTTGTCACATTCATTCATTTCCCTTCTTTCAGGATCAAAATTCAATGCAAGTTTGGAAAATGTACATGCTATATTCATATGAAAAACAAATATTTGTAGCATCATTCGATCAAAATACTCCAATCTAGCACGAAATATACCTGTGCTGCAACAGTATGAGAACGGGTTGGGAAAAGCTTGGTAATGCAAGCAGTTCTGAATCCATGTTCCGAGAGTCCAATGGCAGCCCTCAGTCCAGCACCACCAGCTCCTACCACAACTGCATCATATGTATGATCAACAATCGTATACGAGGATCTCCCACCAGTCTGCCACAAAATCATTGCAAACATCAATACCAAACACTGTTTGCAAAGGTAAACTATATTCTCAATTGGAAGTACAGGCAAAGTTATGCGCCCACAAATATATGCTAATGGATTGAACAGAACAAAGAAGAAATGGCCAAAAACAACACCTAAAATATAATTAAGAGAAGAGCACAATGTTCCAACTTTACAAATCTAGAAAACAATGATAGGAAAAGTTTTCGCTGATACAAACTTCAACAATTTAGATACCATAGCAGTTTTTAGTTATTTTTGGAACTTCCTCATTAGTAGAGCCATTGACCTCAAACTGATACGTAGAACAAACCGTATCGACTTCGTTAAATTGAATATCTCCATTTTCTACATTAAATCGAATCTAATTCGCTTTTTCAGCCTCCAAAGAGATTTTTAGAAAATGAAAAACTGCATGTGGACACATAACGGCAACGCCGACCTGAGCAACTAGCAATAGAAATGGCCAAAAAAAAAAAAGCACAGAAAAGCCACTGGTACCTGATAAGATTCTTTATTATAAAACAAAGAGAGAAATTATCAACTAGCAACTGCTACTGCTACTTCAGAAAATTGGAAGAGAACGCGAAATCTATTAAACCGATAATAATGTGAAAACGCGAACAGAAAATAGTAGAGTAACAAAAAAGAGGCTGACACTTACCGAATCGGTAGAGAAAAATCTGGAAATGTGAGATCTAACAGAGTCATTAGCGATCCATCTCTTGGAAGAAGAAGAAGGAACACGGAGGCCACGAGCCACGCACCGCCACATCACTATCGTCAACTCTCTATCTCTAGGCTTAGATAGTGGATTGGTTAATAAAGCGCTTATTGCAGGGAGAGAGAATCAGTTGTACGAAAAGTCGAAAAGGAGACCCAAAAAAGGCGTCGAATGGGCGAAACTGGGAGGTTTTATTGAACCGAAAGCCACCACGTTTCTGGGTTGGCGACCTAGAAATCAAACATGCTGATGCACACAAAGCACTTAGAACTGCCCCGTGACAAACTACTAAAATGCCACTCTCTCTTTCTCTTTAAATAAAATCTCCATTAAAGTAGTCCTACCAACGCACAGGATTCAGGTCAAAGGAAGAGTACGAATACCCAAGAACGTAGGGTATGTTTGATTAAAAATAAGGTTTTTTGAAACAAAATAAAATGAAATTGAAAATAATGGAATAATTTATAATATAATATAATATAAATAAATATAATATTAAAATATTATTATTTAAGAAGAATAAAAGAGTTCACAATATAATATTAAAGTGTTATTTGAAAAACAAATTCATAATATAATATAGTGAAAATTTGTTAATTATTTTACATTTTATTGTAAACTCTTCAAAAGATAATTTATTTTTACTATTTAGGATAAAATAAGATGTAATGTTAAATCTTTCCTTTCTATCCTATTTTATTATATTATATTATAAACTCTCCTCTCAAACTATTAAATAACATTATAGTTCATTCCATTCTATTAATAATCATTCTCACAAATTATTAAATAACATTATGTTCCATTTCATTTTATTAATAACCATCCAACAAAACATATGCTTACGGTAAAAGATAAAAACATCCCTTGTAATTAGAGAAATTAAATAAAAAACTCTATGTAGTTTAAAATTCTCGAAAAAAGTTCCTCTTGTTTCACATTCATCGGAAAATTCCTTACGGTTGACTTTCGTCAAAAGCATCAACAAAAATTGTGGTATATCAATGTTAAGCCACGTAGGCCAATCAAAACATGCTAATGTAGCAATATTAGGTCACGTATATCAATTATTTGACTTAAAAACCCATCCTGCCTTAACTGACTCGACCTAACTCATTTAATTAATATTTCCAACCCACCTATTTGTTTCCTCCAAATTCCTAGACTAAATAAACGAACCACATTCAAACTCAGATGATTCCAGGCAGTGGCAAGGGATGTAAGTGGAAGTGGCAACGAAACCAGCAGTAGGGACGCAGACGGCAGCAGAGACAGCAGGCAGTAAGGACGCAAGTAATAGACATAGAGGTAATTCATGGTCCCTTTTCTTTTATGGTTCCTTTCATATGATAACCTCCAACTTCATCAACACCATATTCTCTTATATGGTGTGCAAAAGAAAACTTGGTAAAATGGTATCATCACAAGTTGATTTAATTAGAATCCAAAATTAAGTGAACCGATAATAATTTGTTAATGTGATTAAAGCATTGGTGATTTCTACTTTCATTGTCAAAGTCCTGTAGTCTTCTCGCTTCTCTTACTATCTCTCTTTTAAGGCCTCTCTTTTTGACTGGATTGTGTCTTTTTCATGTTTGAGGGAGTTCTTTATCTATATGAATAATAGCAGTGAAGTGAAGGATGAATTGAATGCCAATAGCAAATATGTTTTGTTTTTAGTTGATGAGCCCGATGTAGAATTGGAGTTGGAGAGTCGTTGTTTATTTGGGATTTGAGGGGACATTTTAGGATTCAAATGGTTATGGAGGAGCTGCAAAAATCTCAAGAATTTGAAATTATTATATTAATGTTAAGATCGTCTAGTGCTTTATTATGTTCTTATTTAGTATGGCCAGGTTAAATTGTGTTGGGCACTGAAAGCTTCAGTCATCCATCATGTCTTCTTAGTGATACTTGGTCTAGTGAACATTTATACTCTTCTTTGTAGATGTTTTTGCATTCTAAAGTTTTTTTTTTCCTATTTCTCTTAATAAGCTGAGTAGTTCCTAAGTTTTGAAATTACATTTTGAATATTTTTTGACTTTTATTTGCATGTAATTTTTTAATTCTTATCTTATTTTCTTAATTGTTTCTTTTTATGTATATCATGAAATAGTTCTCCTTGATTTACAATTCTACCTCTCGTCAATGTCAATTTATGTTCGTCTTTCACTCTTATATAATATATCATGATTTGTGGGGTTATCTCCTGTGACATACTATTATATATGCTTGAGGAGTTGTATCTAGATTCTTAGATATGATTAAATTCAACAAACCATTTCTTTAAGATTTTAAAAAGCATTAATGTTGTCTTTCAAAATGTCTTAAATGAGTCAGTCAAAAATTTTAAAGTCATTGTTACTCTACTATAATTCAGACCCTCATTTTTGTATGTCATGTTAAGAATGAAAAACTAAAACCCAAAAGTTACATGAAAGAATTAAATGGGAAGAAGCAAGAGGTTTGCATTTTAGATTTGCAACTATCAAATTTTTGTCAGGTCTACCATATTAACCAAGTCCTTTAAATTATATTCTTTCATTAGTTTTAACATCGTTCGTATAGGCAGAGTTCAATATAATTTGGTCCCAAGTATGAAATTTGTTTGTTAGCTCTTTCTTGGTAGGTTGATCATGTCCTGCATTATTAAATTGTCTTTCACTATTATATATTGTAACATGATCTGAATAGTAGTAATTACACTAAAATATAGTAAGATCTTAATATAGTATAACAATTAGCAAATGAACCTAATATAGCTTAAGGTGTCTAACCAACAAGAAAGAAAATGATTATAACATAATATTTCATGAATATTACAGTAACTAATTATCGATGGTTAAACTTATCTTTTGTTTCCTTGAAGTAATTAGCTTGGATAAATTGTCATATAAAGATACAATTAGAAGAGGGAAAGAACAAAATTTTGTAAAACATAAAAGCTTACTTTCATATAGATGCTTAGTATGTGGTGTATGTAGGCTCTTCCATTATTTCAAGCTTTATAAAATATGTTTTTGAGTATGTAGACTCTTTCATTATTCCAAGCGTCTATAATATATTTGTGTATGTAGGCTCTTTCATTATTTCATAACATTGATGCTTATGAGTTAGGGTTTGAAATAAACCTTAGGAAAATGAATCCTAAAAGAGATGGAGTTGAAAAGATTATGAAAGGTACATATGTTTTATTTCCTGGTATTAAAGAACATGTTTTAATTAAATACTTTATAACTTATTTTTTGTTTGTTTATCTTTCTTATGTGGTAGACCTTAGGATTGAGTTTCAGTTTTGTTATAGTGGGACCTTCAAATTTACCCTAACCATGCCCTGTGAAGGAGGAGAAATGTATAATTCTGGAATAAAGCTGGATTATTTGACCATGTTTCAATTCATATACACAGCAAGGGACTTGTGCTATCGAGAGGTTGGAGTTTTTAGTTATAATTTTTATAATGAGTCTTTTGAGGATGGAATTAGAGAATTAAGAAGTGATGATGACATAATCATTATGATTAATGTAATTAAAATGCTATGAGAATGTGGAGGATTTTTTTGATAGTGTTGTGTATCCCTTGTTGAGAGATAAGAAAAGGTGTTTAGAAGATGGTGAACTAGTTGATTGTAAGGTCGTTAAGGTTGATCAACCTACTTCCAAGGAGGGCAAATAGCCTGACATCAATGAGTGCAATGAAGGAGAATTTAGTGAATTTGATGATTTAGCATATGAGGGTAAGGAAGGAAGTTAGTGACTATGGTGATTCTAGTTCAGCTAATTGGGATGATAGATTCGATAAGGGAGATGATGAATAGGTTGTAAAAAAAGGCTGTTTATGATGGTGTAAAAGAAGCACAACAAATAATAAACTAGGTACAAAATATAGATACAAATTTAGTATATAAAGATTCTAATGAGCTTAGGAGCATGGATGCCAATTTAGATGAAGAAGGGACACGAAGGCCTAAGTTTTAATGTATATAATGATATTTTAAGGTCAACTGATTTAAAGGTTGGTATGTTATTTAATTCAATGAAAGCATTTAAGCAAACTCTAGTGCAATATACTATTAACAAGGGTTTTGATTATATATCTATCAACAATGAGAGTTCTAAAGTAACTACTATATGTAAAAAGGGTTGTGGATGGAGAATATATGCTTCTCCAATATAAAATGGGACAACGTTTCAATCTAACCATGAGTGTGGTAGAAAATACTAGAATAAAAAATGTAAGGTGCTATGGATTGTAAAGAAATATCTCTCATATTTTAAAGATTATCCTACTTGAGAAGCTAAAATGTAACATCTCGTTATCTCACGTTAAGGGTTAGGACCCTAGAATAGTATATATGAGAGTTTATTGAGAAGTTAGAAAGTGCATTTCATGTTCGTGCATAATATAGCATACACACACACGTGAATATTGATTTTTACACATTAAACTGATTGTACATGCATTCATTGACTTTTTCGGGTATAATTGATTTAAAAATGTTATTATATTAAGAATTGTGGTTTTTATGTGTTGAAAATTGATTTGGAGAGTATATGCATTGATTTAGAATTTTTGGTGAAATTTCATAAATTTTTTAGAAAATTTATGAAATTTTGGATATTTTTGGACTAGAAAAATATCAAGCGGCAAAACAATTGATAAATGATAGTAGAATTAATTGTCAAATGATAGTGAAAATTTTGATAAGTGACTTTGGGAATTATTGACAAGTGTCATTAAAAATTGGGAGACAATTAGAGTAGAAATGGGGAAACAAATGGACTAGTAGTTTAAAAGACCAAGTGAAGATCATAAGGTGGTAACATATGGCAAGTGACAGGTGTCACTTGCCTTACCACACACCTCACTTTCTTATGCCCTAAATGAAAGACAACTATTTGGTCTTTCATTTTATTTCTTTAGCCAAATGTTCTCATCTTCTTATTCTTCTCTTCTCTCAACTCAGGACACTCACCAACCCTCACGATTTTTGATTTTATGCCAACTCCTTCATTTCTTTCCTCAAGATCCTTATTATCTCTTTATCTTGTCACAAGAAAAACCTAATATCTCCTTCATAAATGAAGATGATCTTGGGATGTTTGGGAGTTAGGGTTATGTGATCTTCAACTTTGGAGCCAAAACAAGTAAGTTTATTATTATTAATCTTCATGGTTTTGCTAAATGAAGCATATATGATGATAGTTTAGAGTTTAATGATCATGACAAAGGAGTTGAGATATGTGTAACATTGATGTTGCAATAAATAGATGTATGTTCTGTTTTAATGTATTAATGGTATTTATGACTTGTTTTAAGGGAGGATTGAGAGATTAAATGGTGATGAAGTGTGATGGAATAAGATAGATGAAGTATTTTCAATAACATATATCTTTATTTTAGCCATAACTTGACCTATAGATATCTAAATGAGATGATTTTTTATTTAGATTATACTAGAGACATATGGCTACAAATTTCCTGAAGAATCAAATTTTAATTCTATCTATAAGAATTCCAAAATTAGACTTGAAGTTTGAGTACTGGGTGTAGTGTAGTTTAAGAATAGTCTGAAGTGTTTTGAGTATAACTTTAAGAATATTGAATCAAATTGTATGATCTTAGAGTTATTAGAAACTTAAGACATAGAGGGACAATTTTCTAGAAGAAAATATTGCCTAAATACTCCATTTTCCTTGTCATAATGATAAAGCAAAGTTGACTTTAAAGTCTGTTTTGAGAAAAAAAGTTGGAAATTCGGAAGATAAACTGCTGGGATTTTCAGATCTGCATAACCCACGATTGTAGGAACAGGTTAAACATCAAATATGCTTCTTTTATGTGTGATTTGGGATAACAAATGGTTAGGTACTTTCATATGATGTGTTTAGGCTTGAATGAAACTTGAATTGAACCTAAAATGATGCTTGAATAAGTGACCAAATGAGTGATATGTTTAGGGTGATGAATGAGGATAAAAAGTAAGCATGAATTTTTACACATTAAGTGTTTAAATCTGAAATTTTGAGATTTTATAAGAATAAAAGTGATCCTATGAAGGATAATGTGATCCAAAAAAGGTCAATGATGTGTATTAAGTAAAGGTGAATGATAAATTGGATATTTTGTGATCTTTTAATGCTTGAATGACCTTGATGAATGATTGAATGAACTTAGAAAAATCTTTTATAATTGAGGAGTAAACCTAAGTTCATTTAGACATATGTGAGTGTTGACATATGAATGATCATAGATGTAAATAAAGGAAATATACCCAGGATTGTCATTTCGCATGCATTGTACGTAATCCATATACATATATACATAAATGAGTATTTATATAATTGTGCAAAATTGTGATATGTGTAAATGTATATTGCATGATATAGAGGAGCATTTAAAGTGTCACCATCCAGACGTTGCTGGAACTTTGAAGCAATAGCTTTCTGGAGCAACTATGAGTAACCTAAACGGTCTTACTGAATTGATTGTTTGTTTTAAATTATATTTTGAATTATCTTATGAATGCGAATTTGAAATCAAGTGATTGATTGAGAATATGAATGTGAAAGTGATGCATTCCATTACATGAATGCATGAACAGATAATAGCAGTTGTGATCTGAGTAGTTACCGAAAATGAGCTTAAAGCTCAAAACGTGATTAAAAGCGAAAGGCTCACTATGTATAATGAGCCCTATATCCCTAATGGATAAGGGGCAATTATCAATGAGCCCGGTATTTACAATAGATACGAGACAATTATAGGCACTTGGTCACAACAACGTAATAATTGAAATGAGTTTCATGAATATTACATATACATCTAATATATATGTTTGAATGATTGTAGTATTGTTGACTTGTATTTGAATGAGAACGTGAGAATTGTGAATAAATTGTTATGTGATGCTACTAGATGATAATAAAATGACGTGAATTATGTGATAGTATGTATTGATGTGATGTATGAATTGAGTGAACCATCGAGGATAGTTATCTCACTAAGTTCTCAAAAGTCACCAAAATTGCAACGTTGATATTTCATGACTGAGAGAGGATACTAGTGACAGAGAGACTCTACAAAAAGTATAGTTCTTGTACTTTTGGATCAAAGAAATGGCTCAAAGGTTGGTCAGCTGAGACTGAAGGATTATTTAGAAATTTTTATATAATTCCTCTTTCATGTAGCGTGTTTTGTATTAAGTTTCGATGGTGTACATGTATAGATGTTTGAAAGCTACAATATATATACGTTAAGTTTTCATGAAATGAAATAAGGAACTTTTGGATTTTCGATATTGTGATTTTTTATTAATGATAATGCCATGTTTAAGTTAGTGATGCAAGTGTTCTAAAATGTCACTCTTGCGGGGTACATATTCAGATATTACTTAAGGTGTCGGGTATGTGTCTTGTGAGATTGGGGTGTTCATTAAAAGCTTAAAGGTGCACTTTTAAGGGACTTTAATGTCGAGATTACAGACAAAAAGGTGTATAAAGCAAAGTACTTTGCATTAGAGCTTTTGGTGGGTGGAAAGGGAAAGCAATTTCAAAATTTAAGGAGCTATAGATTAGCTATATTAAAGTATAATCTGGGTAGTAATTTCATATTCAAGTATCCACAAGATAGTTTTGATTTCGTGTGTGTGTGTGTGTGTGCGCGCGCGCGCGCTCGCGTGTGTGCGTGCGTGCATATGCGTGTGCATGTGAGGGCTTGTAGAAAGGGTTGACTAGTTGTAGGACTATAATATGTGTCGATGATTGTCACTTGAAGGGCAAGCATGGAGGGCAGTTGCTTTTGGCCAGTGGATTGGATGTAAATAACAACAATTTTTTGATCGTGTGGGCTGTGATTAGAATAGAGAGTCAAGTATCATAAAAATAGTTTCTTGAATGTTTATAAAAAGACATCAAACACTATTAGGACCATAATTAGGTTTTCATTTATGATTGACAAAAAGTAAAATTTTGTTATTGATTTTTCTTTTTATCTTATAAACATTAATTTATAGTTAACATACCTTATTGATTAATGGAAACAGGGTGTAGAACATGTGTTCAATGTTGATATGGTTGGTGTTGAACATAGATATTGTGTAAGACATATATATGCTAACCTTTAAGCTGAATTTAAGACCATAAAGGTTATAACAAATATAGTGTGGAGAAAGCATATACCTTCAATGAATTCGAAAGGTATATGATTGTTTAATTTTGGATAACACTTAAACTTCAATATATACGATTATTTAAGTCATATTAGGGTTCATTTTTTCCCTTAAATAGGTACGTAAAGCAATTAGAAGGTATTGACAAGTCGATCTATGATTAATTGGACAATATACCAACCTATAGATGGTGTAGGCACATTCATAGTGTAAAACTTACATGTAAAATATTGTCGAACGATCATTGTGAAAGCTTTAATGCTTTCATAAAATATGTTAGGACAAACTAATCATTATAATGCTTAAGATGATTAGAAGAGCAATGATGAAGAGATTTAATAAGAAAAAGAAGGAGATAGAGAAACTTAATGAATCTATTTGTCTTAGGATCTAGAAAACCCTTGGAGAAGTTTAAACTTTCCAGTAAACAGATGTCATACTTTAATGGTGGGAGATTGTTTGAAGTGGAGCATACGAATTTTGACCAACATATTGCTAATTTAGCCAATAGGAGTTGCATATGTAAGGGTGGCATTTAAGTGGAATTCCTTGTTAACATGTTTATATTACAATCAGACACAATGGTGCTAATCTATAAGATTATATGGACTTGATGTATAGTAATGAAACATTTAAAGTTGCTTACACATATCAAAATTTTCCAATTCCTTGTAAGGATTTGTGGCCGGTGGTTCTAAAATCCTTCTACCATAATACATGAGAAGGGTTAAAAGATTAAAAAAATTCAAAGTGCAAGGAGGTAGGAGACGAGCAGAACTAAAGTTATTTAGAAAGGACTTCAGATGTTATGCAAAATTTGCAAGCAATATGGTCACAATCCAAGAACATGTTCCAATTGAATACATGACAGTTAAACTAGCCAATTAGCACAAGAATTGGCATAGTCGATAAAGAGCAAAAGAAGAAGAAACTATCCTTTTTTTTTAATACGGGCATTGAGACTACATACTCATATATATGGAGCTTATTTTGGATATAGATATACTCACATATATGGAGCTTATTTTGTATTGTGGATATACTCATGTATACAAAGGCTAAGTTTTTTTAATGATGTTTATTCTGGATTTTTAATTTTATATGTAGATCTTATTTGGATGATGAATTATGGTGTATATATATGCTTTAAACAATATATATGTTTATATATGGAAATTATAGTTGTTTACTTTATGTCATACGTGTCTAACTTATTAATGATTTGTCTTTTACAATTTTACTTCTTATATGCTTATTATGGTGATAAAGATATCATTTCCTATTACTTTGTTTTTAGATTTGTGTTTATCCTTAATTGGTGATAAAGAACTTCGCAGCCCTTGCCAAATAAGATAATACTAATACATTAATACCGAAAAATGTTTAATATTAATTAATACATTAATAGGATAAATGTATTTCATTTAACAAGTACATTGCTAAGTAGAACCCAATAATTATAATAAATATGATCTAACAACAAATTAATAGCCTCCCTAACAATAAGTCATCTTGTCGATTCTTTAATTTGTCGTTGATCTCTTGAAGTTAATTGTGTGCAAAGGTTAAAGCAAGAAGGCAAACTGTTGGAAGGATATATGTGGGTGAAAGAAGGCAAAGATGCCCATCACTTTCATAGAAGTTGGATCTTGAGTATTCTTAACCTATTTAAGGATTGGATATGATTCCAATGTAGGAAGGTTAGATGATTCCAGTAGTCGCACATTCAAGCTAAATAATATAAAATAATTCAAGCTAAATAAATAGTGTACTTAACCAAAAACAAGATTATTTACCAATAACTAATGTACTTAGTTGAAAATGGAACATAAACGACTCTTTGCCAAAAATTCAAGTTACCCTAATTCATATTCTTAGGAATTAGGAAGGAAAGAATTAAGAATACACATCAAACATTTTTTACACTAATGTAGGAAAGAATCAAGCATTAAGCTTGAAGGAATCAACAAAAAGTAAATGCTTGAGAGTGAGACAGTGACAGAAATTAAACTATGACCAAATAAAAACCAGAATTGCTGATCAAAACACTGTAGGATTAGTAAGTTGCATCCATATCAAATAAATATAAGGTAAGGTTTGTCGTTTCAATTTCAGACAACAACTAACAACAAAGCCAACATAAAATCAAAGAGGAATAAATAAAATTAATGTTTCCTTTGCTCACTAACTTGGAGAGAGCCTACTGAAAAGTGAAAAATATGTACGTTCTTTTTCATCCTCTTTCTATTCAATTAAACAGGTGGCCTATTCAATTGGGACATGAAACTTTCCCTTCTTGAATAATGAATTATGATTCATACATCAACCTTGATAAATTTATTGGATGTACATATCCTTAAAGCTTTTAAAATCTTACTTTCCTTAACTTACATGCCCATATCCTAAAACCCATTGATCATCACATTATATGTAATCACATTAGGATAAATCGAAGATGCTTTTACCAACCTCTCTCACATATCATTCCCCTCAACATATTCCCCTCTTGTAAAGGAACCTGTCAATCATCATATTATAACACGCTTTGTTAGATACCATACTTTTACTGGCATTTCCTCAAATATCTCTAATGCATCCACCATACACCCACTTTTTACCATCCCATTAATCATATTACTATAACTACAAACATCAAGCCTCAAATCTTTCTCCCACAACCACCTCAACAACCCTTTTGCCTTATCAAATTGCTTCTTCTTATACATAATCTTAATCAAAACGTTATAAACCTATAAGTTTGGAACCATACCCACATTTTCAAAATAACTAAAAAACAATTCAACCCTTCCCCATCAATTATACTCCTAAAAACATTAAGCAAACTATTGAATGACCTACCACCTACGTCCCTATCGCTTACATCGTCGCCACTTCCACCTACGTCCCTTGTCATCGCCTAGAATTGTCTAAGTTTAAATGTGGTTCTCTATTTAGTTTAGCAATTTAGGGGAAATAGACTAGTGGGTTGGACATATTAGTTAGATAGATTGGGTTAAGTTAGGACGATTAGGCTATCTTTGGTTAGATGTAAAGTTTTTAATGGAATGAAATGGTTTATAATGGAATGAAATATAAATAGTTATAATATTAGAAAATTATTATTGGGGAGAGATGGAAGGGTTCATAATGTGATATAATAAAATGTTGTTTATAAGAAGTTTTATAATATAATATAGTGAAAAGTTATTTATCATTTTATATTCTATCGTAAACCTCCCAAATCAGAAATTTCTTATTTTTACAGTTTAAAATGGATTGAGATGTAATATGAAAGTCTCCTCTTCCATCTTATTCCATCTCATTTTTTTTATAAATCTCCTCTTAAACGATAAAATAATATTATTTTTCATCTTATTTCATTAATAAATCGTAAACCAAACATAACCTTAAGGTGGGATGGACTTTTGGGTCAAATAATTGGTATATGTAGTCTGACACTCTCACGGCAGCATATTTTAATTATTCAACGTAGCTTAACATTGCCGCATCACAACTTCTGTTAATTTTTTTAACGAAGTTTTTTCGGTGAATGTGAAATAAGAGATATTTTTTTCCAAATTTTTTCTTAAGTATAATATTTTTTATCCTTTAGCCCCGAGAACTTATTACAATTTGTGTTCCGCGTCAACACAGCTCTCCAAGCAAATCATTATTCGGGCGAGAGAAGGTGGAGAGGCAGACGCAACCCCTCGTGGGCATGAAGCATTAGGTTCTTTTGGTTGACGCAGACTTGAGAGAGGACCAACCAACGGAATTTGACAGAGGAACAAGCCACGTTGCCTGAGGCCAAGCCACTGAACTCCATTCCATTACTTTCTTTCTATACGCAATCGCTTAAAATTAAAGCCAACTTTGTAAATCAAGAGTGTAAGAAACTGTTGCACGTCTACACCCCGAATTCCTTTCAACTGGCATAAGGTGTTTTTCAACGATGTGAAGGTAAAGGTATACTAACGATAAGAAACGAATCTAATTGACTGTGTAAAGTTGAATTGATTCAAAACCTTAAAATGGATCATTTTCATCCATTAAAAGACATTTAATCACATGAAAAAAAATATGTTTTTAATTATTAAACATCAAACGAAGAAGAATTTTCATTTTTTATTGACACCTTCCCTTCCTCTAATTGTAAGAATTCAAGTTCTAGTATACATGGATGAGAAATGCCCTATCCAATCCTATCCTATCCGTACATAATGCAGCCCAAGAGCTAACATATCTGGGTCTCAAACGACCCTTTGCTTCTTTGATTCTTGGACCCATCCCATTTCATATCATCAATCTGATCTGGCCGAAGATAAAAGTCCATGTCAGAGGCATCTAAGGAAAGGCTCAATGTTGTGCCACCTGTGTAATTCAAGCTCTTTGGGCCGAGTAGCTGATTCTGTTTACTCAACATCTTCATCAATCCTATGCAATCTGTCTCTCGTGTTGTGCTCGGCACTTTTTTCGAAGTCTCCAAACCAAACCCCCTGTCATGAGAGCATCATTTCTTCACATGACGATGAATCAAGCTGAGGAAGTTAGAGAAAGTTTGAGCTCGATTTCAATATGTTTAAATGATATTATTTTTAATATAATTAATTAATAAAAATTAGATTTTTAAATTATTTTTAATTCAAAATTTGATGAACTTGAATTTAATTCATTAACTATAAATTATACTAAATTAAACCAAACCTTTCTGCCATCGTTACCGTTCTCTATGTAAATGTTTGGTTGACGTCCTTTTAGATAGTAAAAACAGTTTTTGTTCTTTCTTGGGGACAAAAAGCCACAACGTGCAAGCTCGCCAAGCCGTATGACGGGACCATTCTTAACAGATACATTTCACACATATCTATGAATCATTGTTAGCAAAATAACAAAAACTTAACCACCTTGGAAAAGGAAAGCAGACCGAACAAAGAGCAAAAGCAAAGTCGAGCTAGGACGTCATGCATGCACGGTTGGCTCCACCACACAATCTCTTATTAGACGTCCATTCCTCCTGAATCATGATCTTATCTAAGCTTGGCACGAGCTTAACATGAGAAACTCCAGCTGAATGTTGGTGTTGAGATCTCATAACATGCGTTAAAATTTTATAATTTTTTTAATATTAAACTAATTTTGATTAGATAACATATTTAATTTAAAAATACGGTACAAAATTTATTTATTTTCTTTAGCACTTCTCTAATTCATAAAATTTATGAAAATTACCATAATAATACAAATATCCAATCCCTAGCCTTGTATATATACAAATAAGTCAAACAATGTAAACAAAGGGTAGTTAGAAGTGGTAACTCTTTTAGTGCTTTTGTTTATTTATAATAGAGTTCAAATTTTTTGGTCATTTTATCGGATTATAATATAAATTAAATTAAGTTATAATTATAATTATAATTTATTTCATTAAATATTAATTAAGTCCAAATAAGATGCATATCTAATATTAGTTCTTATTTTTCAAATATCTTATATCTATTCCTAAAATTTTCTAAATTTTACAATCAAGTCCAATTTAATTAAATTATTTTTTTACTATACAATCATTTTTTATATGTGATTCATTAAGTTCCTAAATATATTATCAATGATCATAAATTATAATTCTAAATTGTATTTAAGACTAAATAAATTAAACTTTGTTAATTTATATTTAATTCTCTAATTAAACAATTTCATATTAATGAATCAAAATTGACATTTAGAAACATATCATAACCACATAAATATTAAGAATGTCAAAGTGATTTTGACTAACTTTTTTATGCATAATTTTTTTATATAATTTAATTCTTTAGTATAATATTTTGATTAGAGATAGAATATGAAATTAATGTATTTTGTATTTGACTCTAATCGTATTAATTCTCTAATATTAACAACTGATTCTTTTAATGACGTTTAAAAACTATTTTCATAGTGTCATTATACTTTGGTTAAAGATTTTTTAAATCAATATTGATTGGAAAAAAAGATTATTCTCCCTAATTTCTTTAAGATTAGCAATAATATGATAATCATTTAACTATCTCTATATAGTTCATGACATATCCAATAATTACTTGTCAACCTACTCTTTATTAAAATAGGTCATAATTAATATCAAAACATAGCGATCCTTATATAAGATAATTTGCCAACCTCAATTCAAAAAATCAATTATACAATCATCACATTAAGCATTTCTATAAATACACAAGTAATGTTCCGTATGGAATTCTCATATTAGACCAATTTAGTGAACTTGTTCTCTAACAAGTACGTATACATTTATTTAAGAATCTCTATACTTTAGTGTATGAGATCGACTATCTTTTTCATAAAGATAAAATATAATGTGTTTTTAAGTTTTTCACATTCAATCTTAATAGAGCAACGAATACTAATAATGTAGATAATAAATAAATGCAATATAATTATAATTTCATTTGCAAAGTATATTTATCATAATAACTATATTTTATGTGTTATCTAATTAAATAAACATATATAAGATAAAGAATGCATTTAATTAATTATGTCACAAAATATACAATCATTAGGTATAAGATAATCTAATAATCTCCCACTTGCATAAAGTTAGTCGATCTTATACCATATCACTATATGACAATTATGCTACTACTTTGAAAGTGATTAAGTAAGAGAATTTTATAAGATTCTATGCAGTAAACACTTACTTTAATTTTATAATTTTCCTAAATACACTTGGATTCTTGACGAGACCTTACCTCATTTCATAAGCCTAATGATTCTAATGTTCCATAATATACTATCATCTAAACAATGTAAGGAATTATACCAAGTATTAAAAAAAATCTTAATCCAATAATTATTTTCATTAAATGAAAATGTATTATTACTTAATTAACAATTGATGTTATATTAAAGTCTTATTTTTATTCTTGTCAAACCAAAGATAAAATCTACATGACTTTAAATTTAAATATAAACTCACATATAAAATAATGAATACCTTTAATCTTTCATAAGTTTAAGATATCTTAAATGCTAAATATCTTTATCACCTTATCTGAACAATTGATCCAGAATAGGTATGCAACTTTTGCATCTATCTCTATAGATCTCTATTTCTATAATTTAAGTCAATACTCTTTTATAACCAATATAAAGTTGTTCTTGGACTATTATATCTACAAAATTTGAACATATGAATTGTTGTTATCTATAAACAGTATATTATTATATAATCTCACTAATGAGTGTAACTATATTCCTACTAACCTTCCCATAAACATGATAAATCAACAACCATCTTCAAAACAAATTCATTGTATTCGTTATTAAAGTTAAAAATTTTAATGCTTTGACTATAAATCAAATGTATTAAGAAAAGGCACTATTTTGATATAGATGTTTTGTTATAAAATTTGAACTCTTCCAAATTTCATCTTATTTTCACTGCTCGTCTTAAGAACTATTTTCCAATAAGTTTTCATTGATGTAAATATTTTGTTTAAAGGGCTTATAGGATTATATGCAACCCCGTTAGATTTTTCGTAACTTTCTCTTATCTAATTTAGCAAAATGGTTACTTTTAACCTTAACTTTTTCACTAATAGATAATTTAAACCTTAACATTCTTGAGATAACAATTATAATTCTAATATTTAGGAAACTTTAAAATTTGACTTACCCTAACAGAAAATTTAACCCCTTTATTAAATATAGGTCAGTGCTGATCTTATATTTTTAATCATTTTTATTATTTTTGTGAGCCCCATGTGCCATGCCATTTGTTGACGTGACAATGTGGGGGTTTAACTAAAAGGTTAGCGGCAACCAGAGGACAAATTTCCCACCGGAATAAATTTGGTCCCGTATAAGTATATTGTTTGCAACGAAGGAGCCCATTACATGGATGAAGCTGTGGGCATAAATTCAAACTCTCCTCGTACGACCATGATTGTTATCTCTGAAGTTATTGGCTGCTCACCTTCTTTAATTGGAGTAGCTGGGGTCAAATCTTCCATAATTATAATTATATATTATTTATCTAGGTCTCATATATTTATATAGATGATATCATATAAAATAAAATTAGTACAAAATTATAAGTACAGAAGATCCGATCCCGGAGCAGTTACGGTCAATCCGCGGGACATTAATGTAGTATCTGATGCCTTAAGTTCGACCATCAGTATGCAAGAATCTGAGAAGCAGTTATGACATGAGAAACACCATCATTACATAAGTACCCACTATGTGGCTTACGCAGTTTTATGCGAGATTTGGCGAGAGCATGCCAAGATCATAACAACAGAAAGTGCAGGGGAATTGGCTTCGGTCTGAATTTCAGTATAGTGGCTCTATCTCCTAGCTTTCGAAGCTTATCTCTCAATCATATATTGTCTCGACTATAACATTAGAGTACGGAATTAATGTCTATTTTATTTGAATCCAATTATATTAGTTTTCCAGCATTATTAACTCATTTTTAACAATGTTTGAATTTTATTTTTAAATTATCGTTCTACCTTAACTAAGAATTTCTTAAATCAATGCTATTCAACAATATTAGAACATTCCCCCTAATTACTTTTGGGTGATGAATCTTATATTGATCACTTAACCATTTCTATATAATTCATGTCATACCTAATAATTACAAATTGAGTTCCTTTTGACTATGATATGTTATAAGCATTATCAAATTATAACAATCCCTATATAAGATATTTTACAGATCTCAAATTAAATAATCATTTATACAACCTTTACAATAAGCATTTCCATATATACATAAGTAATGTTCCATATAGAATTCTCATGTTGGGTTAGTTTATTAGTAAATTTTTTCTCTAACAAGTACTCACATTCGAGTTAAAGGGTTTTAAATCAAGCAAGACTAAGACTTGGGTACTTAAAATGTAACTTTTCAGTCCATAAAGTAACTTCTAATATAGAGGTAATGATTGATTCAGAATTTATACCAAAGAAAGAGTGTTTTAAGTATTTAGGATCTATCATCCAAAGTAATAGAGAGATCAATGAAGACATAGTTCATCGTATCAAATCAGGATAACTTAAATGGAGAAGTGCATGAGGAGTTATATGTGACAAGAAGATACCACTCAAGCTCAAAGGTAAGTTATAGCGTTTATTGATTAGGAAGGCTATGCTCTATAGGGTGGCGTGTTAGCCTATCAAATAGGTGTACAATCATAAGCTAATAGTGACAGAGATGAAAATGCTTTGTTGGATGTGCATCAGGTCAGGAATATAATGGTAAGAGAAAAATTAAATTGGCTAATATTAATGAAAAATTAAGAGAGATAAGGCTTAGGTGGTTTAGACATATTAAGAAGAGGCACTCTGATGCTATAATGAGAAGATAAGAGTAAACTGTACTTAGAAACTGTAAGAGGAAAAAAGAAAGGCCTAAGAAGAATAAGGAGAATGTGATTAAGAATGATATGACATACTAGAATTTATGGAGGATATGACCCTCAATAGAAAATTTTGCTACTAAGATATAGACAAAGGATCTTACATAGAGAGATCCTTTTCTTTCTCATATGTCTTTTAAACATTTTCTTTCGAGTCTCATTTCTTACCCTAAACATTTAATATGTAGTACTTCCCTCTTAGTTATTTAGTCTAAACATTTCTTTACTTAACCTAAATATTTTCTTGTCTTTTCTTGTTTGAATATTTATTTACTTATTTTATCATTTATTTGTATTATTTACCTTGTACTATATTTATTATATTAACTATATATATTTTATTCATATGTATTTGCTTATTTTTATTTTTATTATTATCCTTTTATTTTATGTCTATTTTAATTATATATTTTTCATGTTGGTCTATCGAAAGTAGTCTCTATACTAATTAAGGATAAAGCTGTGTATTACTGAACCTTATCAGACCATGTGTATCAATAAGACTTTCACTGGGTTGTTGTTGATACTGTTATGAGATTAACTACTACTTTTATAAGGGAAAAAAACATGTGATAGTCTTTTTGATCTATTAATATCCATTCTTAATAGAGTAAGAACTAAAAATAATTTAAAAAATATATAAATATAATATAAATTTGATAATTATGATCTTATCATAATTTCATCTAAAAAATTAAATTTATCTCATGAATTTTATCTTATATGTCATCCTATGGAATTTATCCTATGGAATTTATCATACAAATCTTGTATAGATATATAAAAAATAAAGAATATTTTTAGGTAATTATGTCATAAAATGTACAATCAATCAATTGATTGTGGTAGATCATAAGCCAATACTACAATGGTTCTTAATTCCTAATTACTTATACCAATGTGTGTATTAGAAAAGTAATGCATCTCCAGCTACAATCGTTGCTAGGTAAGTTCTAGTTATCGTATAATAAATATCAGCAATACGTTTGTTCTCTTTGAATAGAATTGTCCAAGTATATCGCTTTCTGTCACTTCGAAAATATGTGGCTCGTCGGTAGACAACAAAATGAATAGGTTAGCTTTCTTAATTGAGCAATTCCTTCTTGGAAATTTGCGCTTGTATCCTTATTCAATGAAGCTTGTGTCATGCAATTGTTTTCAACTATAGTTATCAGTTATCACAATACAAATCGATGTTCGTATCCAAAGTCCCCACCATTCCCATGTAGCCAGAGGACGATACTGGTTTTGGATTTTTCCAACGTATATTCGTTTAGAGCCAAGTAATTTCACAGCACCAGTCATGATGACGATGACACAACAAACACAGTGGATAATGGAGAAAGGAAAATATTTTCCCCTCCACATTTATCCTACACTATATATTCGACGAGAATCTTGTTCATTTCCTCTTCCAATTATTCTCGACAGGACAGAAGCGACAATAAAGAAGATCGACCCAAACACGTTTTCTAGGTACAGTACAGAAGGACGTTTTCAATTTGTCATGAGCACTAATCTAGTGGATAGCAACTATTGGCTTAACATTGCAAGACCCTTTTTGTTAGTATTGATGAGCCTTAGCTAAAGTCCACCATAGATTAGGTATGCCAAAGGAACCAAGGCAACTTAACTAAGTAAAGATCAAGCATAGTTTGAGTTACGATGATCGTGTGACGTTGATTGGCTTGGTAGTTAGGGTGAGTTAGACTTGCCTATGATGTCTTTGGTGAGACTAAGGATAAAATAGCACTCAAATGATGGACCATGGATAAACGAACTAAACCATAGCTGCACATTGGTTGAACTACATGCAAATAGGGTTGGAACTTGGCTAACTTTTACCTTTGGGTAAGATCATGGGTGATGTGGCATAGTTAGTGGGATGAATCATCAAGAAAGTGGGATGATGTAGCAAAGAACATGAATGAGGCGTCTTGTAAGCATTTTACACATGTTGCTTTTACTTAGGAGTGATACAGTAGTAAGTTATGTAAACCATCTACTAAAATAGTGCCTAAAGTGGTTGGGAATGTTAACCACCAATTAAGTTAGTGACTTAGTGGCCTTAAGACTACTTTTTTGTATTTTTGCCCAACAAATCTCCTAAAGCCCATAAATAGCTCATTTGAACAAGGATTCATTCATTAGAAAGAGTTGGAGCTTTGTATCTTTTGTATTAATTGTGAGTAATGTAAAGGTTGAAGTTTTGTATCTTTTGTATCAATATTGAGTAATATAAGCCTCGCGGTAAGAGTTTCTTGTCGAATATGATTTTGTATAGCAGTACAACCTGGGGAGATATAACAATATGGTGGATGCATTGAGTAGAAAGGAAGCCTTTGCAGCCTTGTATGCGATCACTCGAGTGGAATCAGACATGTTGGAGCAAATCAAACTAGCAGCTCCACTGGACAAAACTTATGGCCGAATTGTGAAGCAAGTAAAGGAGGGTGTTGTGTGTGCTGGAAAAATTACGCAAGATCAAATCTTAGCGCAATGGAAATAATATAATTTTTTTTTCCATAAAATCAATTTTAACAGAATTAAATTAGAAACATAAAACAAGAAATTGACAAAACTATACTAACCTGTTCTGATTTCTTGTTACAATTTTCCGTTTCTTCGAAATTGTCAATTCCACGAGCCGTTCAATTGTCCGGCCTCTAATGGTATCCACAGATCTATTGAAAGAAAACTCAAATCAAATTTGAGAGGAAAAATTGTAAGAAGTGCTAGCTCCTTTTTTTTTCTAATTTTTCCTTTTATAAAAAAATCTTATTTTTCATATCCTTGGATTTTATTAAAATTACAACTAAAGTCAAACTTTAATTATAATTATTAATTAATTCTTATATGATCTCTAAAACTTCTCAATTAAGTCCAACTTAATTCAAATTTCACTTTCTCCTTTATAGACATTTTATGTGTAACCCATTAGGTTCTTAATATGTTGGCCATGATTATAAATTATAATTCTAATTCATAATTAGAATCAAATAAATTAAAACTCCTTTTAATTTATCTTTAATTCCCTAATTAAACAATTTATAATCACAGATCATGATTGATATTTATCAACATGTCATGACTACCCAAATATTAGGAATGTCAAAGTGGTTTGACTTAACCTGTTTATGCTTGGTTATCTTGTATAAATTAATCATTTCATTATCTAATGTTCCAATTAGAATTAGAGTATGGAATTTGTGTCTATTCTAAATAATCCAATCATATTTGTTCTTGCTAATTAGTAAATGATTTGTAATTGATATTTGAAAACAACTTTTCCAAATTTTAATTTACTCTGGCCAGAGATTCCCAAAACCATTACTAATTAAGAACAACAGAACATTCTTTTTAATTATTTTAAGATAATGAATTCTTTATTAATTTACTCAACTATCTCTACATAGTTTATAGTATATCCAATAACTACCGAATTGGACTATTCCAAGAATAGAATATAAGTAGCATCAAAACATAGTAATTCCTACATGAAATAACTTTGGTAATCTCAAGTCTAAGGATTAATTATATAACCATCATAATGAGATAATCCACAGACACACAAGTAATGTTCCATTCAGGATTCTTGTAATTGGGTCAGTTCAGTGAACTTATTCTCTAATAAGCATCCACATGTTTGTTTAAGTATCTCCATACTTTAATCTATGAGATCGATTACTTTCTTCATAAGAAATAAACAAATACGTGCTAGTCTAACCATTTTATCAATACCTTATCTTGATAAAACTATGATTAGGAACATTTTATGAATAATACAAAAATGCAATTTAAATCTCATAATTATAATCACATTATAATTTCTAATTGCATAACAATTATTCCAGGATTTTTATCTTTATGATTAATAATTAAATAATTAAAAATACACAAAGATAAAGAATGCCTTTTATTGAATAAAACAAAATTTATACAATTAAATATACAACCAAAATTGGTTGCAAGGGCATAAACCAACAATCTCCCACTTGCACTAAAGCCAATTACCAATGTATCAAATACCATAGCTATCCATATGTCTATCATGTCTCTTTTGAGATAACGGCTTAGTGAGAGGATCTGCAAGATTCTCTTCAGTGGGAACTCGCTCTATCTGGATGTCCTTTCGTTCCACTATCTCTCAGATCGGATGAAACTTCCTGAGTACATGTTTGGATCGCTGATAAGATCTCGGTTCCTTCGCTTGTGCAATAGCACCATTGTTGTCGTAGTACATTACTATCGAATCAACAATGCTAGGAACCACTCCAAGTTTAGTAATGAAATTCTTGATCCAAATTGGTTCCTTCACTGCCTCAGAAACTGCAATATACTCAGCTTTAGTTATTGAATCTATGATCGTTGGTTGTTTGGAACTCTTCCAACTAACCGCTCCACCACAAGGAGAAAAAATATACCCTGACTGTGATCTGCTATCGTCTTGATCAGACTGGAAACTAGCATCTGAATAACCTTGAACTCTCAGCTCAGTTCCTCCATAGACCATAAAAATATCTTTAGTCCTTCTCAAGTACTTCAAGATATTTTTCACAGCCATCTAATGACCCTCACCGGGATTAGCTTGATATCTGCTTGTTATGCTCAAAGCATAAGCAACATCCGGTCTTGTACTTAGCATCGCATATATGATCTATCTAATAGCTAAAGCATATGGAACACCATTCATTCTATCTCTTTCTTCTTGTGTCTTAGGACACTTGCTCTTGGAAAGAGAAATCCCAAGCGATGTAGGTAAAAATCTCCTTTTGGAATTTTCCATGCTAAACCGTTTTAACACTTTGTCTATGTACGAGGATTGGGATAAACCAAGCAACCTCTTCAATCTATCTCGATAGATCTTTATACCTAGTATATAAGCTGCTTCTCTCATATCTTTCATGAAAAAATTCTTAGATAACCATATCTTAACAGACTAGAGCATTGAAATGTCATTTCCAATGAGCAATATGTCATTCACATAAAGCACTAAGAAACAACTCCACCCCTACTTACCTTATTGTAAACACAAGGTTCATCCACATTTTTGATAAAACCAAACTCTTTGATTGTTTCATCAAAACGGATGTTCCAATTCCTTGATGCTTGCTTCAGTCCATATATGGACCTTTGCAACTTGCATACTTGATTAGGAAATTCTTTAGATTCAAAACCCTCAGGTTGTGTCATATACACATCTTCTTGCAAATTGCCATTGAAAAATGTTGTTTTGATCCATTTGTCAAATTTCATAATCATGATCTGCTCCTATAGCCAACAAAATCCTTATGAATTTAAGCATTGCTACTGGTGAAAAAGTTTCATCAAAATCAACTCTTTGTTTTTGTCTGTAACCTTTCGCCACTAACCTTGCTTTGTACTATGTACATTTCCATCCATGTCAGTTTTTCTCTTAAAAATCCATTTGCACCCAATAGGTACTATACCTTCAGGTGCATCCACCAAAGACCATACTTGGTTAGTGTGCATGGATTCTATTTCGGATTTCATGGCTTCTTGCCATTTTAAAGAATCGATATCTGACATTGCTTCCTTAAAATCAGTAGGTTCATCATTCAAAATTGAAGCATCTTCACTTCTTTTTTCAACATGTATATCTAATCTAACAGGAGGATGATGTACCCCTCCAGACCGTTGCAGACTATGTGTTTCTTGAACCATTGATTGGACATTTAATGTATCAACTTGTGGTTCTTGTTCCATTTGAATGTGTGTTTGTGGTATTAGAACTTCTCTAAGTTCGACATCACTCCCACTACTTTCTTTGAGAATAAATTCTCTTTATAAGAATATAGCATGTCTTGAGACAAACACTTTTTGCTTAAGAGGATAATAAAATTGATATCCAAAAATTTCTTTTAAATAACCCACAAACATGCATTTATCTGATTTAACTTCAAGCTTATCAGACATTGCATCCTTCACGTAAACATCACATCCCCAAATTTTAAGTGTGACAACCTTGGTCTTTTACCAATCCACAACCTTGGTCTTTTACCAATCCATATCTCATATGGAGTCTTGTCAATGGTTTTAGATGGAACTCTGTTTAATAGGCAAGTAGCAGTGTTAAGAGTATAGCCCCAAAATGAAACTGGAAGAACTACATAATTCATCATAGAATGTACCATATCTAATAAAGTATGGTTTCTCCTTTCAAAAATCCGATTATGTTGTGGAGTTCCAGACGGAGTCCATTGTGAGAGAATTCCATTTTCTTTTAAGTAACTAAGAAACTCATGGTCTAAGTATTTGCCACCTCGATCAAATCTAAGTGTCTTAATACTCTTACTAGTTTGTTTCTCTACTTCAAGTCTGAAGCCTTTGAAAATCTCAAAGATTTTTGAAGCCTTTTCAAAGGCTTCAGACTTGTATTTCATTAAATACACATAACCATATCTTGAATGATCATCTGTAAATGTTATCAAATATGAAAATCCACCTCTAGCTTGAGTAGACATAGGGCCACATACATTTGAATGTATAAGCTCTAAGAACTCATTAGTACGTTGTTCCTTTCCACTAAAGGGAGGTTTGGTCATTTTACCCTTTAAACAAGATTCACAAGTTTCTTATGATTCATAATCGAAAGGATCTAAACATCCTTCTTTATATAATTTTGTGATTTTTGTTTCATTAATATGACCTAACTTACAATGCCATAAATAAAAAGGATTTTCATTACTTAATCTCCTTTTCTTGCTATTTATTTGAAGAATTGGTCTTTTAAGATCTAATTTATACAAATCATTTTTAAGCATATTGGATCCATAATAAATGTCATCTTTATAAAAAGAACAACTATTATTCTTAATATTGAAAACAAATTCATTCATGTCCAAACATGGAATAGAAATAATGTTTTTTGTGATGATAGGAACATAATAACAATTATTTAGTTTAAGTACATGACCAGAAGGCAAAGCTAAACTGTAAGTTCTAATAGTTAATGCTGCAACTCTTGCTCTATTACTGACTTGTAAGTCCACTTTGCCTTTTCTCAACGCTCTACTGTCTGTCAGTATCTGCATATTATTATAAATGTGAGAACCACATCTGGTATCTAAAACCTAGATTATGATACAGAAGTAGAAAGATTGATTTCAATCATAAATAAATATGAAGTTGAAGTTACGTTTAACATATTTTCCTCCAAGCTAGTAAGATAAGCTTTGCAATTTCTTTTCCAATGTCCAGCTACACGACATTGGAAATAGGTGCCCTTGACATTCTTCTTTTTGACACCATCTTCTGACTTTTCTACTTCAACAGAAGTCTTTTGGTTCTTGTTCTTGTTCTTCTTCTTAAGAGTCTTACCCTTATTTTTGGAAGAAGAAGAGCCAACAACAAGAACAGAACTGGATTCCTTCTTAAGGCATCCCTTAGCGGTCTTGAGCATGTTGAGTAATTCAGCCAATGACATTTCTTTTGTGTTTATGTGGAAGTTCATAATAAATTGAGAAAAACTCGAGGTAAGAGACTGGAGCACTAAATCAATGCTCAACTCGAGGTTCAGGTCATATCCTAATTGACATAATTTTCAATGTAACCAATCATCCGCAGAATATGAAGTTCCACTGATGATCCAGGAGCCATCTGACATTGAAACAGAGCTCTCGCAGTCTCAAACTTCTCCACCTGACTCTGAGCACCAAACAACTCTTGAAGGTATAGGAACATTTCCCTTACATTCATATTTTTATGTTGCCTCTGAAGCTCAGGAGACATGCTGGCTAACATCACACATGTTACTTGCTCATTTTCATCTATATATCTTTGATAATATTCCCAATCCTTATTGGTAGCATCTTGCCCAGGTCCAGGTGGAAGCTCAGAGTCGAGAACATACAATTTTTCCTCTTGCCTTAAAAACAATTTTAAGGTTACGCAACCAGGCAGAAAAAAATGGTCCAGTCAATTTGTTTGCATCCATGATGCTCCTCAGAGACAAGTTTGTACTCATTTTCAAAAAATGATTTGTCAAAAAAATATAAATTAGTTTATGCCATAAAACCAAATAAATAAGGACTTTTAAAATTTGATTACTTCTACTATTTTAAACAAATTAATAGCCCTCACTATTAATTCGAGAAATTATCAAATAATTTCTTAGTGGGCTAATGAAACGCATTATTCATATTCTAAACATGTACTTAATATTTTAATGAGGGATTTAAAATACATAAACAATAAAATCACATTCGAAATAAAATAATCTCATTATATTAATATATTTGACATAATCTAATTATGAGAAATAAATTGAGATTTTTTAATAAGAATTATAATTTAATTAATCAACATTTGAACATTTAAATTAAAATTAAAATAAAAAAACAACAAGGCTCACAGACCAGGAGACTGTCTCCTGGCCACCCACAGGCCAGGGGATGCACGTCTCCTGGCCACTTGGCCTGGCTAGGTGACGTGCATCTCCTGACTTGGCCAGGAAAGCGTCTCTGCAGATGGGGCGCATGCAACTTCTCCAGCCAACTACTGTAATTTTTTTTAAAGAACCAGAATAATAATTTATTCTGTTAGCTCTACCTTCAGACTATCTCAAGGCACCCTACCTCATCTGTATCATTATGACATACTTATAAATATACATAAAACTCTTTAGAATGAGAAATCACCACCACCAAAGGTGGTGGTTCTAACCACTGATGGCTATTACTGCCTTCGGTGGTTAGGTTCTTCATCAAACATGAAGTAAAATGATACTCATTAATCAAACATTCAATAACAATCATTGAAGAATACGTAACCTAAGCATTTGTTGTATATTAAAAGCAATGAATAAAAACAGATAAAGGCCACCTACGTTTAATAAGAAAGTTGATTTAATGAAGTAACAACCTTGAGTAAATGGATAGAAACTCTGTCTGTTTCGCAACCTATTTGCAGTTAATGAAGCAAATAGTTTCTATTTTTTTAATTAATCGGTTATGGAAAAGAAGAGACAAGCATACATGCAACTCTTTGGCTTCATTAACACATGCAACTCTTTGACTTCGTTAACGCACGCAACTTTTCGTATAGTTTCAAGAAAACTTCACGCAAGAGAAAAACAAGCGAAACAAAGATCAAAAATAAAATCTTTTCCAAAAACACTTGAAACTCTTTCCAGATTTCTAGAAAATTGGAAAATTTTCATATCGCGATTCACATTTCCAAAAATAGATATAATCATTTTACGTCCAATCCAGAAATAGCAAACACATATAATCAAGAAAATTGCCAAAAGCTCACGAACACTTATGCCACACTTCCAGAAACGCATATAATCAAATTGCACCTTTTGTTTCCCGAAACATGTTCGGCAAAGAACAAAATTTGAAAAAAAAATATTGGAACAATGAGAACATGCACAATACTTAAGAACAACTAAAAACACTTTTTTAGGTTTAACGAATCAATATGTAATTTTTGCATATTAAAATCAAATCAAAACATATTTAAGCTTATGAATCAAAAATAAAATTGTTAAAGGTGGCTCTGATATCACTATTGGAAAAATTACATAAGATCAAATCTTAGCTCAGCGGAAATAATATAATTTTTTTTCTCCATATAATCAACTTTAACAGAATTAAGTTAAAAACATAAAATAAGAAATTGACAAAGCTATACTAACCTGTTCTGATTTCTTGTTACAATTTTTCGTTTCTTTGAAACTGTCAATTCTATGAGTCATTCAATTGTCCGGCCTCTAATGGTATCCACAGATTTATTAAGAGAAAACTCAAATCGAATTTGAGAGGAAAAATTGTATGAACTGCTAGCTCCTATTTCTTTTTCTAATTTTTTTCTTTTATATGAAAAATCTTATTTTTCATATCCTTGGATTTTATTAAAATTACAACTAAAGTCAAACTTTAATTATAA
>JANIJH010000225.1:11765270-11783772 GCA_024520975.1 Erythroxylum areolatum | reverse complement strand
ACTTTGGTAATCTCAAGTCTAAGGATTAATTATACAACCATCATAATGAGATAATCCACAAACACACAAGTAATGTTCTATTCGGGATTCTCATAATTGGGTCAGTTCGGTGAACTTATTCTCCAATAAGCATCCACTTGTTAAAGTATCTCTATACTTTAATCTATGAGATCAATTATTTTCTTTATTAGAAAGAAACAAATATATGCTAGTCTAACCATTTCATCAATATCCCATCTTGATGAAACTATGACTAGGAACATTTTATGAATAATACAAAAATGCAATTTGAATATCATAATTATAATCACATTATAATTTCTAATTGCATAATAATTATTACAAGATTTTTTATCTTTATGATTAATAATTAAATAATTAAAAATACACAAAGATAAATAATGCCTTTTATTGAATCAAACAAATTTTATACAATTAAATGTACAACCAAAATTGGCTGCAAGGGCATAAACCAACAATGTGACGATTTTGAATTGATAATGAGGGGTTGCTCATGATAAAGAATAATAATTAAGCATGTCAAGTTCTGGTGCCTTGCAGAAACAATTAATAAAGGAAACACACAATTCACAATGGGTTGGTCACCCTGGAGTTGAACGGATGTTAACACTCTATTCCTGAGCTTATTATTGGCCATAGATGGAGAACCAAATTTAGGTATATGTCAAAATTTGCCTTGTTTGTCAATTGGATAAACCTGAAAGGAAGAAGCAGGCAGGTTTATTGCAGCCCTTGCCAATTTTGAAAAAACTATGAATGTCAGTTTTGATGGACTTCATTGGCGGGTTCCCAAAGGTGGAAGACATGGTTTCAATCATGGTGGTGGTTGATAGGCTCTCTAAATATGTTGTCTTTCTGCCAACTCTAGCTTCGTGTCCCTTGGATGTTGCTATAGAGCTTTTCTCTAAAAATGTATTGAAGCATTTTAGGGTTCTAGCTAACATAGGAAGTGACCGAGGTGTCCGATTTATTAGTCGATTTAGGATGTCTCTCTTCAACATGATGGGGTGTGAATTGAATTTCTCAACTGTGAATCACTCATAAATGGATGACCAAACAGAAAGGATTAATGACTTATTGGAGGAATACTTGCGGCATTATATAAGTGCAAGTAAACAAAATTGGTTAAGTTTACTTAACACTGCATAGTTTTGTTACAACTTCCACAGATCCTGGATAACGAAGAAAAGTTCTTTTGAAGTTGGTTTAGGATAATAACCACTCACTCTGCTCAAGATAACTCAACAGATGTTGGGGGAAAAATGTCCAGCTGCTTATTGTTTTACAAAGGAAAAGTAAGAATTGTTAGATGAAGTAAGGGATAGTTTTTGCAAAGCTTCCAAATGAATGAAGAAATATGCAGATTAAAGGAGAAGATTGTTTGATTTTGACATCGAGAATAAGGTCCTTCTCAAAATTTCTCCCCAAATTTGGAAGAAAATTAGTAGCAAGTCAGTGCATCGAGGGTTGGTGCCAAAGTATTATGTTCCATTTGAGATTCTTGGAAAGGTAGGAAATATAGCTTATTGCCTCAAGTTACTCGAGCATTTAAAGGTACATCTTACTTTTCATGTGAGTTTCCTTAAACCATATCATGAGGATTCAACAGATCCTAGAAGGAGTCAAGTAAAAAAGAGCTCCACTGGTGGTAAGGAAACAATTCGATGAGCAAATTGAGAAGATTTTGGCTCATCAAATATTGGGGCAACACAAGAAGAATCAAAGGACGGAGTTCCTGATTCAATAGAAGAATAAACCAGTCTCGAAAGCTACTTGGGAGAAGACACAACCTTGTGGTAATTCAAAGATTAGGTAAACGACTACCTTCAATTTGTTCAAACGAGGGCATCGGGTTCATCTAGTGGGGGTGGTTTGTTAGCCCCTTAACATTGCATGACCCTTTTTACTAGTATTGGTGAGTCTTAGCCAACGTTTAGCATGGATTAGGCATGAGGAAGGCATGCCAAAGGAACCAAGGTAACTTAACCAAGCAAAGATCAAGCATGGTTTGAGTTACGATGACTGTGGGATGATAACCGTGAGATGTTGAAGCATTGCACATTCTTGTACTTTTTCTCTAAGAACTGGTGCATATTATTCAAGATTGATTCCAATATTATTTTGCTTCTTTCTTGTATAACTTTAATAAAGAATCTGATGCTGATTATAAAACAAATTTGGTGTTAATATATTACTGTATCTTATCTCTTAGGACCTTTACGAAAGACAAGTCCCGATTTTAGAGTAAACACTAGCATTTGTTTTGCTTGACTTCTCTAACTTCTCCACTTTTTGACATCTTTATGTTAGAATTAGCTCCCAATGTCGTATATAAAATTTTCACATCAAATTAGCTTTCCAGTGATTCTAAAATCACCTCAATTAGACAATTGTAGAGAAAGTTCACTTAATTTATCTTTATTTTTCAAATTCATAACCTATAAGACAATGAACTAAACATAGAAAAATATAGTGAAATCAATATAAAATATGTTATAAAGGTATTAAATAAGTAAATTAAACCCAAATAACATGTAAAATATTGAAATATCAATTTCTTTCAAGATTACCTCATTGCTTGTCCTCAAGTATTTAAACCATAACTACTAACTTAAAATAAACAAACTAAGATAAGAAAAACTCCACTTTCATAGGTGTATGATGACATTTAGCATATATCATAAGCTTTTAAACCCCTAGGAGCCCCTAGTAGAGGATTTATAGTCTCCTAAGGACTTACTTAAATGCTACCCCTAAGTATTGACCTAAACACATATACATTAGTTAACTTTAATTAACAACATAACATATACAAATCCAAACTTCAGTGGAATTATAAACTTTCATAAGAAAATCTCATTACAAATAAAAAAAGGTAAACACTATTTTACCTCCTTTTTCAAGCTCAAATATTATGAATTGATAAGTCCTCATAAGATATCATTCATTTATACAAGTGTTTGAAATTTAATGAGGCACTCTCATCATCTTTTTATGGAAGTAAATTTACCATAAGCTTGGAAGTCATCTAATCTTTACTACTTAAATAGATATGTATAAGTAAAAATAAAAAGTAATTTATTTTAGGTTGTAATAAGGCCAAATATTTAAATAGGATAACAAAGGAAAAGGGAATAAAAGAGAACAAAAATATTCATAATTAGTAAACAATATGAATACATTTATATATAATAAATCATTTTGAAAAGGGAATAAAAGAAACAAAAATATTCATAATTAGTAAACAATACGAATACATTTATATATAATAAATCATTTTCGTTCTAGTAAAGTACTAATGCACCTTGAATTATTTTCAAAATCTTATTGAAAATTTTTATTTTACACCCACGATCATTTAGTTTTCCTAGATATAACAAATTATTCTGCATATTCTCCACACGTCGTACTTTTTTAAGAGTACTAATTATACCATTATACATTTTCATCTTGATAGTTCCAATACCAATAACCTTTATAGAATAATAATGTAAGATCCCACATCGGTTGGGAAGGAGAACGAAGCACTCCTTATATGGGTGTACACATCATTCATCACTTGTAAAGTCATTTATAACTATTTTATTTCCTCCCTTTTTTTTTCTCCCATTTCCCTATTATCCTTTATTTCACCTTCCATATGTATATCCTCAATCCATTCAGAATTATAGATGCAGAATCATCAAGAAATTTAATCTCAGTATCATGGACATATTATTACGCTAAATCATCACTTTTATCACATTTATCCGATATTCATTTTAAATCCAAATCTACCTTTTCATGGTCCTAAAAATTTATTTCCTGTAACCGGGCTTGTACACTTTAGTCTCATCATTTCCACATATATTCTTATTTTCCTCAAACTTAATTGATTTGTACATACCCCACTCCCGCAAGACTTGAACCCGACATCATGGTGATATCCGAATTCGTGCTCCGCGAGGGCGACGTGCTAGCAATATCCGGAGTTATAGAGATCCGAATTGAGTAATTTTGGTGTCTATGGATTCTCAACACATAGGAAAACTTTTTATTAAAGATGGCTTGCCTAGATTACCTTATGTGGATTGTCTTATTGATCGGGAACAGTAGACCTAAAAGTGGGTGTTTTAGAAAAATTAAAATAAGTATATGAGCAATAAATTGCAAGTTTCATGGTCTTTAGTGCGGCTTAACCCTAGGCATAAATAAGTTTTGATCTGGGAATGATTTTGTGATGAGATTTATAGAATGATACCGGGAATGTCATGAATATGTAATAATCACAACGTTACTCAAATCCTCTTAAGAAAGGTTCATAATGATGAAACCAATTTTTTTAGACATAATGTGAAAAGTAGCTCTTGAATCAAAGAGCCATACATCAATTAGTAACTTCTTAATTTCAATTGTTGTGGCTACTTCACAAAGTAGAGTGGCCATAATCTAAATTACATACAAAATTTGAATATTTTCTAGTTTAAATTCTAATAATCCTTTTTAAGCAATCTTTCTTATCACAGTTGTAGTATTTTAATTTATTCTTAATTTTTGATTTTGATCTATAATGATTTAGCTCCCATTTGGGTTGCGTTCATTTCCTTCTAGTAACAATTATCTCACTTTTAACAATGTACCCAACTTCACCATTCCTAGAGTCATTAAGTGTTAACATAGATTCTTTTATACTTGATCATTTCTATATTTTGCAGAGGGTATTTCTTATCATTATCTTATCGAAACCTTTCCCCTTCAAACTTTGAAGCTAGATTAATTCTATGAAAACTTTGATCAAAACTCTCTTCATTAACTTTCATTAGAGGTGTTGGATAATGTCTAGTAGACCTCCTCTTATTAAGAACTTGAGATTGATTTCTCTGTTGCAATTTTACAAGTGAATGGGATCACCTCAACAACATTTTATTCACCTTATTTAGCATTATGTTTATACTCTCAGACTATTGTAAGCCTACAAAAGTACAAGATGTGTCTCTCCTAATTTAATATTGAATCTCTTTAAATAGGCATATCTAAAAGCTATAAGCAAAGTTAGTAAATAAAATTTTCTCACACGATTCCTCATATGTATGCTCTTAAAGATGGAAAACCAACCATATTTCTTCCTTCGTAAGTTCTTTAAAGAACTTGACAAACTCAAACAAAAATTGAGCCTTGCAAAGTCTAAAAACCAAAGAAATATTGGTCAATAAAAGAAAATAACTTATAGGTTAAATAAGGAATGCATAAACCAAACAAAAACAAGGACGGGTAGAAAAAACTCCAAATTGTATTTAAAAGCGATTTCTTTAAGTCACTATTTTAACATCATTTTGCTTTCTTTTCTTTTCCTTTTATTTATTTTTGTTTCTTTTCTTTTCAATAGCATATAAATAACTGGTAATGAATGAGACAAAAATAAGAAATTAAACAAAAAAGAAACTCTAATTAAAAAGTAGAGATAAAAAAAATCCTAAAAGAAGATAATTAACGAATTTGTAATTTTTGAGTGAAACTTTATAAACAAGAATATGATGCAATAGAGTGAAAAAGAACCAAAAGGATACACAAATTTTTTTGACAAGGGATAAAATAGAAATAGAGAAATAAAGATGAAAGGAAAATGATATAAAGGAATTGATGAAAGGAAAATGATATAAACAAACCTAAAAGAAGCTAAAAAGAGATGTATAAAGGAATTGATTCATTGATTGTAAAGAATTAAGAACCAAATTCATAAATTATTTGGAACGCCACAAAGAAATAATTTTTTGATAATCTTAAAGTTCTATGAAGAACAAGGGAAAGAAAATCTATTAGCTCTCATTAAACAAATATCTCAAAATTGTCTCAAACTATTAGAAACATGCCTTAAATACTAGATAACAGTAAAATAAGGATTTCAAGCGGGCAGAGTCTAGGACATAACTGTGGCTAGGTCATATTGCATCGATACCTATGTGTAATGATTATGGATCCTTTTGTATCTCTGGAAGGTTGGAAATGTATTGGAATATACTCATAGGTGTAAATTGTAGATTTTTCTATAACTTCTAAAGATGCACGATCTGTGATATGTCCGTATTGGAGACCATATTCATCCAAATATGAGTATTTGCTTCTAAATCTTTACTAATTCTAGCTCTTGCAATCGACCCAAGTCTACATATTATGGATCCTTTATTTGATAGTCGTGCTCACATCACCTAGTAAGCGTCTTTACTTCAGAATAACAAATAAATGACGTATAGAAACATATATAGTTGCAGATTAAACTGATAAAATTAATAATAAAAAGTCAACCTTTGGGTATTGTATTATGGTGTATAAATAATTGGTCATTTGGAGGAGTAAAAACAACCAATTGTAGCAAGAAGTAATGCAGAAGTAGATTTTCATTCCGTAGCAACTGAAAAGTATGAATTGATTTGAATTAAAAAAAAAAAGGTTGTTGAAAGAATACTATGATAATAAAGCAGCTTTTAGTATTGCTAATAATCTAGTCCATCATGATAGAATAAAGCATATAGAGGTTGATAAATATTTTCTAAAAAGAAAATTGGGGAAGTAGCTCATTTGACCTATATATACATATAAAATAGTAGTAGTTAATGTCCTTATTAATAGACTATCTATACAATAATTTGATATACTGATTGATAAGTTTGGGTTGGTAGACTTATACCAATCAATTTAGGAGGGAGTGTAGGCAAATAGGATAGAAAATTAAGAAGAACAACTGCTAAAGATTTGGAATAACCTATTATATCAAATTTGAAAATTTAAGTTTTTTTTTTAATTTTTAGTTTTAGATTATTAGGAAGATTGATGTGTATTTATTTAAATTTGAATATTTTTACAAATACATTTAAAATCTAGATATTTAATTTCTTGATCTTTAAGACAAAATCTCTTTATATAAGAAAGCTTTCTCTATTAAATAAAGACAATTTAGATTAGCTTTTAATTACAGTTAAATTCTATACTTTCATCTTAAATTTTAATAATAATAAATTATTTTGTTGAACTTCTCAATCTTAAATTCTTCTATCCCAAAATGCTTTGAATTAAGAGAAATGACTCCTACAATTTCATGTGCATAATATTTGTATAAGTGAATAGTTTTCAGTTTTTTAAAAGGTAAATAATACTTAACTTATTTTTTTAGATGATTCAATTATAATAGTATCTATAAAGCATATGATAAGCATATATATACACACCTTAGTTAAACTTTGATACCACTTATTAGAATAACTAAGAGGATAGATTAAAATCACAACTTAATTAAGATTGAAAGAAATATGACTTACAAAATGTTATTTTGAGTAAAAACAAAGTTATAT
Organism: Erythroxylum areolatum; assembly: GCA_024520975.1. Lineage (NCBI taxonomy): Eukaryota > Viridiplantae > Streptophyta > Magnoliopsida > Malpighiales > Erythroxylaceae > Erythroxylum > Erythroxylum areolatum. The sequence goes on along the minus strand of JANIJH010000225.1, from coordinate 11,776,426 downwards.
TATAAACACTTGCTAATTATAAGTTATAAACAATGATGAAAAAAATAAGACAGAACCGCTTGGTTCGACCAAATTAGGTACAAATCAAATTGATTTTTGGTTTAATTTTTAGTAAATTAACCTGTTTTCTCTAAACCATGAAAAACTGGAAACGAGGATTTCACTGCATGTTTTACTTTTTCCAATCAACTCGACAGTTCTTCTGGTGTGTGACATACTGGTTGGACTTCATGGGAAGAAAAATGCTTCACCTGCGTTGAACAAAAAAAATACCCCAAACTCTGATGCCCAACTTTCACGCTCACCATCCAACAGTATTCCTCATATTTCTAAGGGCAACTTCGAACGTGGCAGTGGAAGATTGAAAGAAAAATGAGAAGAAGATGAACAACATTCTGGCATGTAGTTACAAAGAGAGAGAAAGAGTACAAAGAAGATGAGAGATGATAGATGCGTTAAGGCCATTAATTGAAAATATTAATATATTAACTACGTTATATATAGTGGTTTTGAATAAAAAGAATACGCCATATTCTTTATTGTTTTCCTTTTTGGTCACCAATATATTATAATTTCATTGTCATGACATAATTTATAATGTTCTACATAAGTGTTGCATTTATGGGAAAGTTAACAAACATGAAGAATTTTGTTTTATTGTAAGTTTTAACTTTCTAGTTTTCATGAAAGAGGAAAGATTAAATAAAAAAATTTAAATTAAGATGAAGATGTAAGTTTTAATTTTTTATAATATTCAAAATATTACTATTTAAACAAAACATTAGTGTATTTTCCGATTCAATAAATATTTTACTTTTACCTACTTTTATAATTTTTATTTCTTATTTATAACATACCGATTTGATAGCAGTTGAACCTTTAAATTTTAAATCTTTCGTTTGACTAACTTGATGTCTAGTTTAGTTTTTAAAATATTGGTTATAAATATGTATGTACAATGTAACCTGTGAGATTGAGATTCTCAAAAAGTATATCTTAGATGCTTAAATTTATTTATTAACACAAGAAAGAGGAAGGGAGATAAATATTATTTATAGATGAATCAAACTAATTACAGTTTTATATTTCAATTTATTCTAATTTCCACACATTTTAATATTTACTTTTGCTCTATAAATTATTTATTTTCTCTATGGATTTTGAGAATAATATCTAAATTCTTTAACATTTATAAATAACATATGGTAATATCAAAATTCTTTTAACTTTATCTTTCCGTATTTTGTTACTATTGGAGTCTTGTACATGTACCCATTCATTCGATTCCGATGATCCTAGTGTTACTTATACTCATTCATTCGATTCCGATGATCCTATTGTTACATATTGGTTCAGTTAATTAATGATCATTGATAATAATAAATTTCCAGTGACTATTTGATGGAACATGATCAGTCAAGAATCTAAAAGTTGCTTGCTCAGGTCCCACTTTCCCAGAAAATCTTTGTAAACAATCTGCAGATATTTGGTTTCCCCAGCAGAAAGAGGGAGAAGAAAAAGGCATGCAGACTTGACATTCATAGCACCAGACTGAAATATATGGAAGTAAAATCCATATTAATTACAGAAGTAAAGTAAAACTCTAAAAACAAACAGTCCAATCCTTAATCCCAACAGCGAAGAACGGGGCAAAGGAAACGTAGAATTCACAGAGTGGGCAGAGAGAAAGAGAGGTTCTAATATCTATGCACTTCAATTCCTTCACGTGAGGCGACGTATATCACGTCAAAAAGTTCTCAATTTTCACGTAGAAATGACCACCTTTGTTCTGTATCTACCTCTATAGTCCAACGTGCGTGCATTTCAAGAGGCTGAGAGCAAGAGAGAAGTCTCTGTAACAGAGGGATGAGACGATGATCATTCATGTGAAAATGCGATGTTCTTGACTGTGATAGGTAAACCTTTAGTGAAATCGACAAATGGGTAAGCGAAGGCTTGATCAGTATCAGCCAATTCCCAGTAGTAGTTAAGGACTAAATGGTGAATAAAAACTGCCATTTCAAGCTTTGCCAATTCTGATCCGGCGCATAGCCGTGGTCCTCCACCAAATGGCATGTAATAGTTACTAGCCGCCATAGAAGATCCACGAGCACCATTACTCTGTTACAACCACCACCGCGATGGCGACCATTAGAAAGGCAAAATAAGCAAGTTACAAACATGAAATAGATGTTAACAGAGCAATAGCTTTACATTTTCACTACTTTCAAGAAGGTAGAGTTTTGACAAAGTCCAAAACTTGAACTTGGTTTAGCAAATGTGATGGTTAGGACTAGAATTGCAACCAGTTCTCCTAGATATTTCAATCCTTAGATTAAACCAATACCAAACTTCTAAGACGAGCTGGGTTTGGCCAAGTGAATGAATTCGACTTCTTTGACTTTTCCTTACCTTGGCTAATCTGAAGGATCCAAACCTGTAGATAAGCTAGCTCGATCAATCACTAGCATATCTATGCGTTGAACACGAAATACAAGCAAGTAGTTTTAACTCAGATAAGGTCCTGTAGGATTAACAACCATTCAATAATGGACGCGAAGGAAGGAGTGATCCGTAAGAAACACTATCACCAACCAGATGATTTTTTCTGCATTGCTGTGACTCTAAAAATATCTGGTGCCATTACTTCCGAATATATATATATATATATATATATATATATATATCTGGTGCCATTAAAGTCTTGTTTAGTAGTCATAACAAAAAAAGTGAGAATGAAATCATAATTGTTTGGTTAAAATAGGAAATCATAAGAATATATTTTAAATAATTTAAAATTTTATTTTTAAGAAGAGTGTAAGTATAACATAAAATCAAATATAAAAATAAAAATAAGAATAAGAAATTGAGTAGAACACTATTAAAACATTATTAAGATATTTCAAGATATTATAATATTAATTTTTATGATAATATTATTATAAAAATTGTATATTACGTTAATTTAGATCTAATTTCTTTAAATTTATTTTATGTTATTATTGATATTATATCAAGTAAAACAAGTCTTTTTAATTATTTAATTTTATATTCCTGTTTATTTAAAAATTAATACTATATAAATTATTAAAAATAATTTTAATTAATTATTTATAAAATATAAAATATATTGATTGATTAGTTATAAAATAAATAATTTAATAACTAACTAAAGCCAAAAAACTTCCATTATGAGTAATATTTAATGCTTCATATATACCAAACTTGCATAATTAATAATTTTCTTTTTATTTTCGATTCTCGTTTTTTATTTTTTTATCACTGGTTCAAGTCAGTCCCGTATAACTTACATTTAATTAATTCCCATCTAATTTTTCTCTTCGCGAAGGTGCACGCTAAAGATTCTCTAAACATACCATACAGAAAAGGAGCTTCTTTTTTTCCCCTTCTAAATGTACATCTTTTAACCCTGGCGTGGACCAGCTTGCTGATTGTTTGTTGACCCATTAGAGCAACTAAAGCACACTTGCACGTGCACCCTGGAGCCCCACCTTCGCATGTGGCTTTAATCATGTCAAATCATCCACAGGCGAAGCAAATAGAAAGATAGAGATTGTATGTGTTAAAGTGGACCAGCTTCCCGGCAACAAGAAGCAAAACATCCTATTGAATGATCCTGACAGTGCAGAGCTGATCTAGTGGAGAAACCGTAAGATCGTAGGACGTCTTCGCCTCTAATCCTAAGCAATGTATAGTAAATATCCCTGGACGAGGCGCAAAACAATGGCTTTAATGCAATGTTTGGAGGATCCACTTAATGTTAACGTCTCTTAAATCTTATCGCCAAACCAAGTTAGCAGGTGAGGCCAATCCCTTTTTCAGATACTAACGTCTAGGCTCTAGCCCTAATAATTGTGGTGTGGTTGCTTTCTTACAGCTTTTCCATTCTAGGGAATAGGAAGTAGTAACCATTCCAAAACGCATACTTACTTACCCTGAAGTACATGGTTTTTGGAACTCTCTAAACTTCGTAAGCCTCGTGTAACGTTCCAAGCTTTACATAAAGATACTTAAGACTTTGATGTACGTACGTGTACAACTAGTAGATTCAAAAGTAAACTACCCAATCAAAGTAGCCCTCCAATATGCCATAACTACACTCAACTACATACATGCCTATGTTATTTTCATCATTATGATTCGTAATGATTAAATCAATCCTTCACAATATAATATATAAAATTAATTTATATTATGATATACAAAATTAATTTAATCAATATAAATTATGATCATAAAAGTCGACAAATAATAACTCTCAATTTTTTTAATCATAAATCTATCCCACCAAAGTCCTGGAACTCAAATTGCATGAATGAAAAGGAATGCTGTCCTAAAAGACTTTGACTTCCATACTTGTAACATGCAATACCCTTTCTTTTTCAACTCCAAGGACTCAACTTGGAACCCTCATGTGACAAGTAAAGAAAAGTAAGAGGTTATGTAGAGGAAGCTACGACGTACAAGTTATCAACATAATCTGAGTTTCGTCTATACTAATCATATTTCAGTCACATAATAATTCTCTAGTGCGTCAGCGTTTTGGTGTGTAAAATTCAAAGAGAAGACAACAGGAATCAGGGATGCTAGCTACAGGGTAGAAGAAACAAGCTGGAAAACTTGCAGGGTTTTTTTATGGTTAAATGGAAAAGAATAAGAAGATTATGACAAGTACAACATTGGAAACAGGAGGTGCAACGCTTTTGTAGTCAATATCAAAATGCTTTTACGAACCTGCCATCTCCACGGATTAAAGCGCTGAGGCTGTTCAAAAAGGCTAGAATCCAAATGCACTGCTGAAATCACCGGAAGCACTTTCCATCCACGTGGAATGTCATACCCTTTCAACATTACAAATTTCATTTGCAAATCTACAGTAAATCAGACAAAACGGACACAGATTTCTTTGGTTTTGGGACACGTGGGATTATGCTCACCTTTGTACTGAACATCTTTCAGAGCCTTCCTGTGGAGGAATCTGACAACATTTCCAAGTCTGAGTGTCTCGCTGATAACCTTGAACGAAGAAAATAAGCTGATTAATTTCTTTAACACCGCACGAATGGAAGTTTTTGATTTTACTGGATAGTGAAGATTAACAGAGCTTACACATTGAGTGAATTCCATCTTCTTGTAATCTTCCCAGTTCAACTCTGTTTCTCCTGATTGCTTCTTTGCTCGGGCTATTTCGTTATGTTCTTCCTATTAAGGAAAAAATTGACCAAAATTCTTGCGAGTTAAATAAACATCAAGGCTACTGATAAAAACTATCATAACATGTTTCTGTATACGATGTTTGCTTACTTACCTGTAACTTTTGAATAGAACTGGGACAACCTTGTAAGAAGAAAACTGCCAGAGCAATAGCCACTGAGGAAGTTTCATGCCCAGCAAAGAGCAAACTTAGTATCAAATCAAGGATTTGCTCTGTCGAAAGGTTGGAATGTCTCAAAACCCATCCGAGAAGATCATCTTCCTCCCTATATTCAGCTCCATCCTTCATTCTTTCAATTCTCTCATCCTTTTTCCCCTCTATGAATTTCAAGATGGATGAACGAGACTGTCAAAAAAAGAACATGCAAGAACAGAACTCGTTAAACTCGAATCTGAAAGGTGAAGATGAAGCATTATATCTTCTATTTTCTTAGCTTACCTGCAAGGCTTTTCTATATGCAGTTCCCGGCAAATTTAGAGGGGCAGATACTACTCCTTTCATAAAGGTGACATACTCTTTCCTTAGCTGCTCAGTCTCTGGCTTCCCAGGATCCAAACTCATGATATGTTTTGCCATCAGATTGAAGGTGAACTGCAATTTCTTCTTATAAGCTATACTTTTTTCTTTACAAATAATATTCAGACATTAATGTTACATTATTTTTGTAATGCAAATGTCAAAAGTTACCCTTTTTGCTTCATCTTGAGCTGAAAATGTTGAATTGTCTTTCCAGTTGCTTAGAACCAGGAGGGTTTGCTTCTCCACCTCCCTCATTAGATGTGTTCTAAGCCTGGCATGGCTTAAAAAGTTGAGTGATATTATCCTCATATCTCTATGCATGTCTCCCACCAAGACTAACATAGACCATTTTCCAAGAATTCCACCTATACTTCTCGGATAGCTGCACTCGAACAAACTTCCTTCATTCTGCAATATAAATCTGTTCAACCCAACATCTGCAGACACAATCGTTGGCTCCCCAAATAGATTAGACTTGTAAATCTTTCCATACCTGCACGTTAAAATTGAAGCTTAAATCCTATGGTTAAACAATATCTGCTATATTTTTGTCCTGAATGTTGGTTTTTCGCTTCTGGGTAGTTTTCTTTCACCTTGATATATGTTGTTCCATGAAATCTCCAATTGAAGTAGCAGAGTAAGGCCTCAAGTAGCCAATAGTTTCTCCAAGAAATGGCCAGCCCATGTTTCCTGGTGGGAGATTAAAGCTGGCTTGTTTTCTTTGAACGATAATAAAGATCAGAAGTAGGGATATAAGTGAAGGAAGAAGAAAGAGAACAAGCAGCTGTGAGTCAAACGTGGAACTTGCCTGACTCTCACTCATTCTCTCTGGCTTTTGCTTGGCTGTTCTAAGCAAATTGAGAGCAAACAGTATTTTTAATTTCAGGATTGTCTGTCCTACTAAGCCTTTCAAATGAAAAGATCGTAATTTTAAAGTCCCTTATGCTGGAGTGACGTTGGTGAAAACAGACTTAATGAAAGCCTTTCAAGTTTCAACGCCAATAGGCTGCTTTTATAAGCTTCTTTTCTGTCTCCTTGCGACAAAATTAGACACTTCTCTTCTTTATCTCCATTTGATTACTCTGTGTTACCTTTTTATCAAAATCTTTGTTTCAATATGTTTCTCTTTCAGGCTAAAGTAAAAAGTTTAATATTTATCTTTTAATTATAAAATTTTTGGCTGAAATAAATTAATTGGGAGAGGGGTATGCCTTTTCAGCTAAAGACTAGAAGTTCGTTTGCGGAAGTAAATTAATATTTGAATAGTGTCAGATTTCAAGCTGATGCCCTTTGATCAGAATTGTATAACTTGAAGACACCAATCCAGCTGGGTGTGTACAACAATCAATCAGAAAAACCTTATCTTTAACTGACTCTACTTCTCTGCACTTCCCTTGCTCTGTTCTCTCTTTAACTAAAAAATTGCAAATCCCTTAACCAAAGGCCTGAATCTAGACCTGGGATAGGGGAATTACCACTGCATCCAACAAAACTCAGTTTTATCCAACTTCTGAAGTTGATTCTTTTTTCTTTTTTTCTTTTATTTTAAGGTTACATTGGACCAACCAACTTCTGTGTAGTTCACTAGTCCAAAGTAAAATTTTATCTGCAAATGGATATGAGAAGGAGGTTGATCTCATATTATGTAAAAAAAGATTTTTACCCTAGGACTTCAATACATATTTAAGTAATGGTTCCAAGTTTTAAGAAACTATGAACCTATTTAAATGCCAAATTCAATTATTTCTTGAAATTAGTTAATTGGAATATGGAGATTAAGGGTATTAACTACTTTTCCCACATGTAATCATGTTTAAATTCATAAATTTGCATGACAAATTGATTCTCTCTTAACATTAGATCAAACTTTATAGAATGAAACCTTCCTTTTTCAGTCCTTAAAGCGAGTTTTTCTTTTCACAAAGGGAATAAATCTTGGCAACAAGTACCGAACATTTAACACCATTGACCCCCTGCGCATCCCTGAAATCGATGTTAAGCTAACTATTTAACCAGGCAAACTAAGATAGTTGCCAGTTATATCCAAGGAGAAGACATTGTTACAATGTATACATATTGTACTGTGTTAGTTGTTTGCTTTTACGAGGTTTGACGGGAGACCATAACGATGATCTTATCAGATATGGCGTACTCTTGTAACTACATATACCAATCTCCTGTGTTAATGATCAATTTGGACTAGGCGGGTAAGCAGGTTGACAACCCTTCCCTGTTTCGGTCTTGGGCATGTTACGTCGAGCTTCAACCTCCCATTGAGTTCTGACACACGTTAAAAAAGAACGATATATCCTTTTTTCAGTGACAATTCTTTAAATATTCAAAGGCATAGTCTAGAATTTTATTTAGAATATTACTTTGTCAATAAGTTGTTCACATTTTCTTTCCCTGTACGTAACGTTTCGAGCTCGAGTCACTTAATTAACAGAAAATGAAGAAAAAATGATCAATAATTCCATAGAGATAGATACAACTTTAATTTGGAATCTGGTGCATATCGTGCAGTCCTAGTAAGAACTTGAGGCAAAGCAAGAATACATGCGGTGCTGCCTCAGATAATGAGCCTGCAACGTTGACAGTGAAATGCATGTGGACCTCTGATAATATTTGCAGTTCTTTTCTAAATCACAATAATGAAGTTACCTTATCATAAAAATTTATGTTACTTTCATTTGATTGATTGATTGACGATCACGACCATTTGCCAATATCGCCATAATTATGGATCGCAAACTTTCCATTAGCTGTATAATCATAGACAATATTGGAAGTAGGCTCGGCAAATAAGACCTAATTAAATTCATTAATTTCAAATTGAGTTAGAATTACAGATATATTTTTTAATTTCTAATTTGTTCGTTTACTTCGTGATAATTGCTTGGAAGAATGCATGCCTTCTTTCAGTACTTTGCCAAGCCTATTTTGTAGCCCACCAACCTAATTCAGTGATACAAACTACTCCATACTAGCGCGCAATGAGTTCTGTCCGTGGTGGTTCTGATTCAACGGCTCATGAGCTGTTTTGCTTGAGTAGAGATGAACGTAACCCCAAGTAGGCGAAAAGTCTAGGTAAGACAGGAGTTGGAATATGTTAGTCCTGTCTATGGTGGCAGCCGCTTGCTTCTTTTTTTTTTTTTTTACCATCATTCACCACCTTCTTTTCAAGATTTCTTGCGTCCACACCAGACTTTAGACTTCTTACGCTCTTTTCTTACAACTGCCATGTTGTTTGAGGTTTTTGATTTGAAGGTGGCTATGGTTTTGGAGTTGGTTTTGGGTCTGAAGTTGATTTGGACACCAACTGCGGTGATTCTCCTCTAACAAAGAAATCGTCGGGTTTTGGGCGGGTCAGGTTGGATTTTAGACAAGCTAGGTCGGGTTTTAGATTTGATGGGTTAGGATGAGCTTTAGGAGGTTTGTTGGAATTTTGAGAAAAAAAAGATGAATAAAATGAGATAAGATAAAAATTAAATAAGTAACACCCTCATACTTTTATCATTAAATTTGATTGTCTTATATAGACAAAATATAAATAACTAAAATAAATTTTTCGGCCACCAAATCTAACTTATAAGATAAGATTAAAGATAATCTAAGACTTGTTCTAAAATAATATAAGAAAACTTTAACAATTTTAAAATTTTGAATTAATTCTCAACATTCATTCTTATTTCAAAATTTTAATAATAGAGCATTTCTCTCATTATCATCAGAATATTATCTGAAGCATTTTTCTTCATCAATTTCTGTTGATGCCCTTCTCGTCAACCTGCAATTATTGAAGCACTTCTCTCCAAATATATCTTGGTGCACTTCTCACCAACTTTTCATTGTTGAGCACTTCTCTCAACTAATTAAAAAAAAGTTTCTTCTTCAGCTACTTCATGAGTCATTATCTGATTGAGTGTTTTCATAGGTGATAATTCCTTTTTATTTTCTACCCACTGCTATAAACTAAGACCTTTTAAATGGGTTTTCATCTTAATAGCCCATATTAGATAATTTTCATCTTTGAAACTTGGGGGTAAGATAAATGTTGAATTACTAGCAACCATGACAACTTTATCTATGTATTTCTCACTCAATCTCACAGCCTTTCAAGAATCTAAAGCTTTCATATCATGTTGGAATTTTGAAAAAAAAGAAGATGAATAAGATGAGATAAGATAAAGATTAAATAAGTAACAATCCCATATTTTTATTATTAAACTTGGTTGCCTTATATAAACAAAATACAAACAACTAAAATAGATTTTTCAGCAACCAAATCTAGCTTATAAGATAAAATTAAAGATAATCTAAGATTTATTCTAAAGAAATTTTAACAACTATACAATTTTGAATTAATTATCAACAAGGGTTTCGAGCTATTCAAAATCCAATAAGCTTTAGTTTCAAATGACATAAGTCAAATATGATCGTCATTGTCATTCTTAATTAAAAGCAAAACATATCTCTAAAAAAATGTTAAATATAAAACGAACTTTGGTGACCGGTTCATGATCAACCATAAACTTAAATAAATGAAAATTGTGTAGAAAATTACTTATTTTACTATTCATTTCCAATAAACAACTTATTGATAAACTTGAGCAAGCTATTATTCGATCAACTCTTACAAAAGTTGTATAAATTTATGTTGTTAACATCTTTTTATGTCTTTTTTAGTGAATGAACCTCTTAACAAGAGAGAAGTTGAATATCTACGAACTTACTTAGTAACGAAAAAAAGACCTTAACTGTAACATCCCGTCACCGATGGGAAGGGTAAAACAGTAATTTGGGACGGGTTATGAGTGTGTATACATATCTCGGCATGATCATGCATAATATGACCTCTATATATATATGAATGGTAATTTTTGCACATGCACATGATTGTACATGCTTTCCTGACATTTCCCGGCATATGTGTCTATAAATGTAATTTTTTGTGAAAAATGTGAAAAATGTGTTTATTGTGAAAAAAAAGTGATTGTTGAGCTTGAAACTTAAATTGGAGTAGATTTGTATGGATTATGAAAGTTAAAGTAAATGAATTGAATGAAATGGAAGTTGATAAGCATGAAAGAAATAGTGAAAGTGTGAGAATTTGAAGAATTAGGAAAGTTGACGTTTTGGAGATAGAGTATTGACTTTTTGATTTAGGCAGAATTTGAGAGATTGATCTTCATAAAACTTGTAGAATATGTGGAAAGCTTTCTGTCACTGTAAAGTTTGATATTTTTCGATATCGGAATTGAAAGTTACGATTTTCCGAAATTAAGGTTATATTACTTTGTTTTTTAAAGGTGTTAGTTAAGGGATATTTTGGTGATATCTTGATCTGTAGAGATCCAATTAAGTTGATTTTTGTTTCTAAATAGACTAGAGACATGGATCT
>JANIJH010000225.1:11720574-11733434 GCA_024520975.1 Erythroxylum areolatum | reverse complement strand
TTAACCCATCAAGAACACATCCTACCCATTTCAACCAACACAATTCTCATGCAATTAGATGCACAAACATCACAATTTATGCATTAAATGAACAATCAAAACTTAAAACATAATCTTACCAAATCAAGCTTCAATTTTTCTCAAGCTTCACCAACTCACCAAATCCTCTACTTCACCCTTCACATGCACGACCATCTCCATTTTTAAGGGATGTAGGGGGCTTAAGCTTGAATACATGAAGAGGAGCACTTAAGGTAGAAGAGAAGAGTAGCAATTAGGCCAAAAAAAGGGAGAAAATTCGATGAAGAAGAAGAGGAAGCACCAACGGATGAGAGAGGGAAAAAATCACTCATAAAGCCCTTTTACCCTTTCCAAATGGAAATATCGTGGATAGCTTGCCTTAGGGATATTTATAAATCACTTAAACATAGATTAAGTAGGCAAGTGACATGTGTCACTTGCCACTTGTCATGTTTTTAAGGGTTCATTTATTTCCTTTCCAATTTCTAGTCCAATTTCTCTCCAAATTTCAATGGCTCCAAAAGCATAATTCCTAAAATAATGTCTTTAATTTTTTGTGCCATTGGACAGTCATTTCCAGTACCGAAAAATCAAATCAGTCTGTCACTTGTCAATTTTTCCGGTCCAAAAAGGTATCTCGAAAAATTTCCAGAAAAATTTCTAAAATTTCACAAAAATGAAAAACACACAAAAATCTACTTCAATTTAAGTTTCAAGCACAACAATCACATTTTTCACAATAAACACATATGTCGGGAAATGTCATGAATGCATATACAATCATGTGCGTATAAAAAATTTTCAATTTATGCATATATAGAGGCCATATTAGGCATGACCATGCCGAGATACGTTTACACACTCATAACCCATTCCAAATTACCATTTTACCCTTCCCATCGGTGATGAGATGTTACACTCTAAATTTCGGTAAGTAATGCATAATGGCTGTTGATTGATAGGGGGTTGCTAACTCTCTTAGAGTGCATTTCTTGAGCCATCTCATTTTCTGGATCTAATTCGTTGGAAAGATAAAGTGATTTAGGGACTGTTTGTTCTTCGGTCATTGAAACCGCGGCAGAAGATGCTAGCTTTCGCAATTTTGTTTCTTTCCTTAGCCTCTTTGCCATCTTTTCTATTTCAAAATCGTACTGCAGTGCTCTTATACGATCAGACCCAGTCATAAAAGGATAAAAGCAATCAAACCAGTCCTCGGCAATGGCGTCAAAATTTGATGGGTGTCAAATCCACCAAAAATAAAATCTACTCCTAAAAAATCAATTAAATTGAAGCTAGAGCGAGTAGAGTCATATCCACAGAGACCGGATATTACTTAATCCTATTGACAAATAGGGAATCAAGAACGAGGAAATAAAAAGGGGGTTTGTAACTGATGAGTAAAAAAAATACTAAATTTAATAAATGGCAAGCAAATAAATATAAATTGAAATCAGATTAATAGCATCTAACAAGGTAATCTCATTCAAGTTCTAAGATTGATCATTGAAACAAAGAATAAATCCAAATCCCACAATAGATTGGTTATGATCATTAAAAAGCTTCTAATAATCTGATCCTTCCTTAATTTTAGATTAGCCGGACATGCGCTTATAACTAACCCGTTATCGATGAACAATCCTGACATGCGCCTAGGATTTAATTTGCTAACAGCTTTAAGAATTAGAAAGACCCAACCCTAATCAACAAGATCAACAAATGTGATTGTTTAAATCAGATTATTCATTCTCATAATATAACTTGAAAGTTATATTACCTGCCACTGTCATTAAGATTAACTAGACAATTATGGATTTAGAAATCTTGATTAGCTAATTACAACCCTGCCAATTGCATAACGAGCTCTTATTGCAACAACCAACAAGATAATAATATCAGTAAAGCAGAGAATGAATAAATACTACAGAATTTCAAGGATAAAGATTAAGTTTATATCTCACAACTCATATGAACTTGAACTCGATTAACCCTTGCTAGACTAAAGTAGGTTTAGCCGCTCATGGCTATACAAAAATTGCAAAATAAGAAATAATAGAGTCTTTAATTTCCTGGCAATCGGCCCCCTTCAATCTCTTGCTAACCCACCTTTTATAGGGAGAATTATATTTTAAGAGAGAGAAAAAAGGGCTAAAGATTAATATCCCTAACTTCCCTCACTAATCCCAAAAAATCTTCCTTTACAGATTTGAAAAATATTCAAATTAAAAGCTCAGTCGCGCCCCCAACTTTGTACCGGATGTTCATTCGCGCACAACCTTAAGGCATGGGCATGACTTACTGCCCAGAATCTGGAGTCAGTCTAAAAATTGCGGATAAGCAGTCAAGGCTCAAAACCTCAAGCAACAACAACTAAAATGTCTCCTATTGTGCTCAATTGTCATCTCCTACTCAAAATACACAAAAATAAATAAATTCTACCCTTTCCATATGAATATTAACCCAAAACATCAACAAAATCATTATTATAATTAGCAACTATTCACACCATCAAAGGTAAATTTTGAAAGTCCCAATATTATTAAAACTAACCCTCCACCTTTTTCACATAAATTAACAAGACCAAACAAGGAGGACAAGGACAAAGAGATATTAGAAACTTTCCAAAAGGTAGAAGTCAATATACCTTTGCTCGAAGTGATCAAGCAAGTACCAAGGTATGCCAAATTTCTAAAAGAACTATATACACATAAGAGGAAATTTAGGGGTGATCAGAACGTGATGATGGGTGAGAATGTGTCGGCAGTATTCAGAAAGAAGATGCCTTTAAAATGCCAGAATCTAGGTATGTTCGCCATTCCTTGCAAAATTGGAAATACTATGATTAATAGAGCAATGTTGGATTTGGGTGCTTCTATTGTTAATTATCAAATGTTGAATATTCATTTGATGTAATTTTTACATAATTGAGTATAATTTACATAATAATGTTTCTACATGTGGATAAAATGGTGCAAACTTTTAATGATCCTGATTATATGATTAGCTGGTCGCTTTTCTCTGTAGTGGGTTTGTTTTCTTTAATCTTTAATTCTCAATTTATTATTAATTTTCATTTGATTGCTTTAGATTTTTTACAATTGAAGATATAAATCTTTACTTATGTTGTTTTATACAAGTTAACAAAGAAAATTTTATGCATATGTCTTTTCCCATTGACTCAACTTTAGTTTTTCTATGTCTTGTCCCATTAGCTCAACTTTAGTTTCTATGTCTTTTCCCATTAGCGCAACTTTAGTTTCTAACTATAATTGACAATTCCCTTTTATATCATGTTTTCATTTGGATAATAATATCACTATGATATTCTATTGTTCTAAAAACATCATTATTTTCATATTAGTATCGTGATATTTATTGCATAGGCAAACTTGTAAATTGATATTATTCTTTCAAGTTTTGAATGGACCAAGCATCATTTTACTATTTGACTTAGATAAGCAAATAGTAATTAGTAACAAAAAGAGATAATAATTTAAAGTGACATTAATTTAAAAAATTAAGCAAATAGATTTTAATTAGCTTTTAGGTCAAAAGAAAGAAAATATAATTAACAATATTAATTTAATAAAATAAATTGAATATGGATTCCTTATTATAGTTGAGATAATTTGACAAAAATGTGCAATTTAGAAGATTCAAAACTATATTTAAAATTTAAAATTAAGGCCTATAACATTTGGCTTCATTAAGAAATGAATGAGTTACATAACACTTTTTTACATATAAAATGACGCTTACTAGCTTTTTTCTAAATGAAAATGAGTTTTAGGATAATAAAGGATGCTATACAAATTTTAAACAATTCTTTTTCTTTTGACAAACATATTTACTAATTGATACGATATGTTTTTATTGTATATTTGAAATTTACATGAAGAAGTTCATTAATGTATCTAAAATAATTATTGATAGTGTCTATATTACTTAAAAATATATTAATATTTGTGCTACATATTACCCATAGGTTCAATTATTTGAAATTTAGTTAAAATCATTTATTAAAATTATTTAATTTTCAAATTAAATAAAATAATATATCAATTAAAAATTAAAAAAAGGCATGACATGAGCACTTACCTATAAGGCCTAAACCTGCTATCTATTTTGGGCATAAGCTTAGTTAATAATTTTTAGGTCAAGCCCAAGCCCCCGACCTATTGCTAATCATGACTAGGATTAATAAACTTGGTAATTAATTAGTTTTTGTGGGAATGATATCCTAGGAGATCCATATGTGCTAACTTAGATGATCTACTTCTTATTAATCTTGAAAATTGAGTGGACATGCAAATAAAACAATTCAAGAAGGAGAAGAGAAATGGTTACAAATCGGATCAATGCTAGAAACATTGACAATGATGGTGGAAATAATGTTATTGTTGGAGTTAGGGGGTACCATCACCTAGAATTCACATGGGGAATATTCAAATGCCTATTATTAGTGATAGTTTCTCATGTAATGGGTTTATTCAGATGGAATAGAATTATAAGGTAAAACAAGTCCATCTTTACTTATTGCTGACTTTTATTGGATTACTTAGGGAAGACATTATCACCTTCATTAAGGAGTTTTATATTTATGATACATACACTTTTTTGTATTGTTTTTATAGAAGATAAGCTACAAATGAGATATTTTCCTTACTATATGAAAGATGAAAGATCAAGAAAGGAATTAAAAAAAGAAAAATGGTATTAATTAATAGATTGAGAAGGTAGTACAAAATCGACATAGCTGTAAGGGGATTACCCTACCACAATCTTTAAAGAATCATGTAAAGAGGAAGGACAAAAAGGAGAGATATTAGACTAGTGGGTCAACCATGAATCATAAATAATTTCAGATGTTTAGGGATGAGAGAATGTTGGTAGTGTAGTCGAGATGCAACTTTTTCACTAGTATTCGCTCTCAAATCTATCGAAATATATCTGATTGTAGGGTCTCTAGTGAAGAACTTCAGTTTACAAAACGTTTGAAGTTTCTTTCACTCCATAGTATATATATGCAAAGTCCTAAAGCTAGAATATGTATGAATTTATCATATTGAGGGCCAACGGATTAAGCTAATAATTAATGAAAAATGTTATAAAGATAGTGCCTCTGATCAGTCCATAGACATTTTCTTCTAATGTTCTGCCATAGGATATTGTCGAAGGAGCACATAAAGAAGAGATGATCTCTTGTTTCTAATTAAACTTGACACATAGGACAATGTTTATCCATGTGCAAATATGGTAGTCGATCAGCTGTCATAATATTTTTCTAAATCGCTAGCTAAAGTACAAAAGAGAGTTAGGGAATTAACATTTTGCTCTAGATGATTCTGTGCCAAGCAGCAACGGGATGTCTTCTTCTTAACAGTTCTTTGGTTACCTTATTAGTGAGATGATGGATCACTTAGCCTTTTTAATAAAAAACATCAAAAGAGTTCAGGTTTAATAGGTATGTAAGTTGTAGATGAATCAAGTAAGGTGGGGGCTACTAGGTATTATCACGGATGATTGATGTCATTTGAGCATTGAGAGAAAGGGACAAAGATGGGTTCTTGGTTAGGACAAGTGAATCATTCCCTGACCAGTTATCATACCATAAAGAAATGAGTTTGCCATTACTAACTCTACTTGTGACATCGGGTTAAACCATGTCTCTTAATGCTAATAATTGATTTAGGAAATGTGAATGAGAGGTGCTTTTGTTTATTTTCCATATGCATCTTCCCTGCAGGAAATAAGAGTGAAGCCACCTAACTTATAATGATCGCTTATCAAGTAAAATCCACCAGAATTGTTTGAGAATTAAGGCCTAATTTATAGTTCGAATGGATGAGATGTTTAATCCACCTTCTTTCTTAGAAAGGTATAGTTTAGTCCATTTAACCTTAGCAGTTCCTTTGGATCGATCTAAATGACTCCATAAGAAGTCTTTGAGTAGTCTTTCAATAGCTTTGATGATGTTTTAAGAGAGAAAGATATTGGAACTCCAGTATATATGTAAAGAGTTAAGCACAGATTAGATAAGTTATAACTTACCTGTATAGGAAAGAGTTTTATTTACCCATAAACCAATGTGTTTATATACTTTTTTCAATAAGGGGTAAACACTCCAGGGTAGTTAAGCGCCTTATTATCACAGGAAGTCCAAAGTATATGATTGGGGGGTTTATGGAATGCATACCCGTATGTTATGTTATGGATTGTTTGAGATCAGAAGCCTTTTTGGAGATAAGAAAGTTACTTTTAGTGAAGTTAATCTGCAGCCCTAAATAGTTGGTGAAGGTGGCAAAGGCCTTCATGAAAGTGTCGACAAAATCCAGCTGAGCTTTACAAAATAGAAGAAGATCATCTACAAAATAAAGGTTAGTTAAGCCTATTTATTTACATTTTGAATGAAATTTAAATTTGGGATTGTGCGTCACTTCTTGTTGGATGACAGAATTTAGAATTTCCATGCTAAGGATGAAAAGATAGGGGGATAGAGGATCCCCTTGTTGAAGACCCCCTAGTAGCCTTGAAGAACTTGGTTGGGCTGTCATTGATGAGCACAGATAATGAAGCTGAGGATATGCATTCTTTCAAACAATTGATAAAAGTGTAAGGAAATCTAAAAACCTGAAGCATTGTCTATAAAAAATCCTAACTAATGTTGTAAAAAGCCTTATGAAAGTCTAATCAAATTATGCAGTTGGGAGAGTAGTTCAATCTAGAGAAGCCATTGAGTAGCTTCTAAACTATGAGAACGTTATCACTAATATGACGATCATTCATCCAAGTACCCCGATTCTCACTGATCAGAGGAGCGATAGCATATTTCAATTAGTTAGTAAGGATTTTTAAGATAATTTTATAAAGAAACTTGGTGTATACTATGGGTCTGAATTCTCCAAAAGTGGAAGGGTTGGAAGTTTTGGGTATCAAGCATAGGAAGGTGCAGTTAATTTCTTTAATGAGCACTCCATTTGTGAAGAATTCCTAGACTATATTCTTCACAGAAGGTCTAGCAATATTCCATAAGTTTTGAAAGAAATAACCATTGAAGCCTTCAGGCCTTGGGGCCTTCCTACCATCCACATTAAATACAAGTTTCTAGATCTCATTATCATTAACAAGTTTAGTTAAAAAGTCTAGATCCTAAGGAGATACTTGCTTTAGAGAAAGGGAGTTTAGAGCAGTGAATGAAACACCCAAAGTTCCAGCTGGACCAAGGAGAGAGCTAAAATAACTTATGGCTTCTTCTTGTGTATCATGGAAATTCTAGAGTGGTGAGTCAATTGTGGAAGTAATGGAGTGGATCCAGTTATGTTGTTTCCTTACTAAGATGGAATTGAAAAAGAAACTAGTGCTTTGGTCTCCATCAGTTAGCCAATTAATTCTAGCTTGTTGTTCGAGCAATGAGTTATGATTGTTGAAGGCATGCATGTAATTAGAAAGGGCAATCTTCTTAGAATTTAGTAGCATCGTATTAGTGAGCATCAAGGAAAGTTTTAATTGAATATTTTCAAGAATTGATTTGGTGGTTTGAATAGCTTTCACAGTAGAACCTTTCACAGCTTGTAATAAGTTCATGTCTAATGAACTTAAGTTTCTGTATATGACAAAATTGTTTTGTTCCAACACATAGCTAGCTTGCTCCTTTGCTACAAGCTTCATAAAATGTAGGATCATGAACTAGGTAACTGTTGAAATGAAAGGGATAATATATGATCTGTTTCTGGAGCAAGTTGTCAATAATGATTAGGGTATGATCCAAAAATAGAGGGTCTTTGAAGTTGGCAAATTTTTTGAGGAATGTATTTAACCAGATATCATTGATAAGTGTACGATCAAGTTTCTTTCAAATATTCCAAGCAGATGTTTGCTTATTAGATCGAGTGAATGATTGTCCAATAAATTTTAGATAAGTCATTTCGAGTTCACGAACACAGTCTTTAAAGTCAGTCAAACAATTCTTCAAGTTGCAGTGGCCTTGAGCTGTAGTAGGATAAAGAACTGAGTTGAAATCCACACATATAAACCATGGTTTGTCTATGTTACCTCCAATGGTTTGGAGGTTATTCCATAAATATCTTCTTTGAAAGTTGTAGTTATTGGCATAGATGAAGGATGAAGCAATAGTCATATTGGTCTGTAGAAAAAGTAAATGCAAATGTATAGCTTGGTTATTGGTGTCCACCATATTTACCTTTATCTCATCTTTCTTATAAAAAATAACAATTCTTCCAAAAGCATGTGACTATGGTTTGAAAGCGCATCCCATTGAGGATCAGTATTTACATCTCGTTCATGTTTTCATATTTGATTTTAGTTTCAAGCAGAGCTATAAGCAGTGGTTTTTCATGAAAGATAAAGTCCTTTAGAATCAAAAGTTTTGAGGGACAATTTATTCCTCTTATATTCCATGTGAGGATTGACATATTAGTTGGAAAGCCTGGTGAGGCATTTATGTTTGCCCTTTTTGGAATGCCTTTGATTCACTATACTAAATGATTCACCATAGGTTGGTTCCTGGGTGTAGGAATCCTCAATTGATAAGCTAACCATTGGAATTTCAAAAGGTGTAGTGCGGCATGGAGTGCCAGTTGACTTTTTGGATTCAAGGTTGTGGCTTTTAATGAGTGCCACAGATGAACAAGCATAGATGATTAGTTCAAGCCTGGGTTCATTCTTCTGGTAATAAATATGCATATGCAAAGATTACCTTTTGCAATTTGATGTGGGAGTTTCCAAGGTTTGAACATCATCCATTAAGTATGTAGCTAATTTCAAAGATTATGGGGTATCTCTTCCATAAACAAAAGTAAGGACAAGATTAGGGTTGATATCTAGTATGACAGTATGTTCCTGAGGTTAAGCAGTTTCTTCTTACACAGAGTCATCAAGTCCCATTATTTCTTGGTAGTTGCCCGTTTAGAAAATCTTTCTCGTGGCTTTCCAAACCTTACTCTAAGATTTAGAAAGGGGCTCCAATTGTAATATATAGCAATAGTGTCTTCTTATAATGTATTATCTTCACCTAACTATATGACAAGTATTTCATTAAGGAGTTCTTGACACATATTCAGGCATAACCTGATCTCTTCTTCCTTATTGTATTCTCGTCCATACACAATGATTTCCCAATATAACTTGCAAACTGGCTCAACCCCTGGGTAGTCTAATACTTTAAGGAACATTATAGAAATGGACCCAAAAAGGGACATTATGCTCTTTTTTGGATTCAAATTGTAAACTAGGTTGCCATTATTATAAGAAGATAGGCTGGTTGCCTAAGTTCCATAGACCTTCTTTAAGTAGTTTATGTGCTTATGAGATAGAGGAGAAGGTAAAAAGGATAAGGATGTCCTCTGAGAGTAAGACATCAGTGAGACCTCTGTGTTTCCATAATTTGTTGGCCCAGTGTTAGATAAGGAGAAAGGCTGGTCAATGGTTAAAAAAGAACCCAACAATTTTTAATTCCCAACTCTTTACACCCTCTTAGAGTGTTGTAATTTCTGGACAAACCACAAGTTTACCATCCAGCTCCTGTGGTGGATAGTAGGCAAGAGTGGAGGTAAGTTGGTCCCTGACAACTTGCTTCCATGTTTTCTGGGTATGAGGTGTCGGTGGTATAGGAGAAGAAGGTGAGTGTGAAGGGGAAGGGTCAAAGTTAAGGGGCAAAGGTGGGAAATCAGATGGTGTAAGGGTGGTCATATTGCCTGAAAGGGAAGGGGGTAGGTTGATAGTAGGGTGGCATTGACAGATAGTTGAAAGAAAATGGTAAAAAATGTGAGGCAAGAAAAGAGGTGTGAATGAGAAGTACCAAAAAATCCCTAGTAGAAGAACCCAGGGACAAGCCGAGATGAGTTGGAGGCCAAAGAAATCTAGTGGGGAGAGGAGCAAATGATTGGAGGAGGACACAATCGAATAGGGTGGAGCAAAGAAACCAGAGGAAGTGTTAAGAGAGGCTCTCTCTCTCTCTAGCCCATCTTCCGTTTAGAAGTTGTTGTTCAAGCAAGGACTTGGTTACTTCTGATTAAGATTTTTTAAGGAGCGGGAATAAGCACGTGGTGCAATCCTTTGCTCTATATACTCCATATAGTGCATTACTTAGCCAATATCCTCATCATCAATATTCTTTGAAATTGTTTATGTAATTTTTCCATGAATGTCTTATTCTCATATGTCAAAATTTGATTGACATTACTGTAAGAGGTACGATATCTATTAGCCCAACAAAACCTTTTGCATGCCTCCTTATATGTGTTTTAAATAAAAAATTATGATTTGTTTTCCTCCACATATTTATGGTTTACATTAAGGTGTAACTAAAACTTTTAGGGAGCTATACATTTGTGACGTGATATGACCATTCATTATTTCTTGAAGCTTAGTCTCCCTAAAAATTGCTAAAAATCGTTGAAAACTTAGCTAATTACTTCTCAAATAAAGTTTTAAAAATAAAATTAAAAGTTTCTTTTTATAATGTTCAAGCATCTTTATACTTAGCATAACAAATAATGGATATTTCTAAATAGGAAGATGTTGTTGAATCAGGCATGGGCAATAGGGAGGCATGTTATCATTGCTATATGTATTGGCATCCTTCCCAAGCATGTATGAACATGGAACATACCTCAAATTATTATAATGTAAACTATATGGCTGCCTATAGAGGAACAATTGTCAAGAATGATCTTATCTCTAATATTTATAATCTAGGTTGGAGAATTCACCCAAACTTTTCTTGGAAGGACTAATGAGATGGAGTAGATAGACCTATTTGACTATTTGGTTTCTAACAAAGGCCTCAATTTTAAAAACTACCACCTTCAAAGGACAAGGGGGTGGAAGAGATGCTTAAGTAATATATGCCTTCCATTGATTTTGAATTAGATAACTTGGGGAGACTGGACTCTCATATGGATCTATTTGATAAGGTGGTGCTATCAAGTTCTACATTTATTCATAAATTGGAGGTGCTAGTGAACCAATTGGCTAAGATAGTAAGTGAAAGAGGTCAAAACAAGCTTCCTAATAATATAAAGGTAAATCCAAAAAAGATAATGTTAGACCTCATACTGCGGAGTGGCAAAATATTTGATATTACAGCCACTAAGAAAAAGGAAATGCAAAAGATAGATAAGCCTAAACATGAGGATGATATGATTGAAGTTCACGGTTAAACTTGGTGAATAGTATAACACTGGCTCCTCAACCCTTTGTCAAACCATATATACTACCCATTTTACAACCTTAGAGGTTAAAGAAGAGTAAGGATGAGCAAAATTCAAGAAATTCATAGATATTTTCAATAGGTCACGTATTAACATCTCATTTAATGAAGTATTAGCTTAAAGGTTGTCATATATAAAGTTTTTGAAGCAAATCGACTCCTAAAAAGAACTTGAGGAGTATGCTAAGATACCTTTAACTGAGGAGAGTAGTGTAATTTTGCCAAACAAACTTCCTCAAAAGTTAAAGGATCAAAGGCCTTTTATTATTACATGCCATTTTGGAGCTTCTAATATTTATAATCATTTTGTGATTTATGGGCAACTATTTACTTTATGCTTTTATCTCTTTCAGGAAGTTTAGTATAAGAGAACTCAAGCCTACAACTATATCACTCCAACTACTTAATATGTCCACCAGATACCTACCTAGGGCAGTGGAACATCTATTTGTTAAAGTAAAAAAAAACCTAATTTTTTTGCAAAATTTTTTATAATAGACATGGAGTATAACATTGAGGTTCACATCTTGTTAGGGAGACCATTTATGGCTATTGGAGGGGCACTAATTAATGTGTCAAAGGATAAGTTAACATTTAGAGTGGACAATAAACAGCTGGAGTTCAAAATTTCAAGGCTTTGAAAGACCCTTCCTTTGATTGCATTTATTATAAGATGGACATTATTGATTTTATTATGCATGATGACCTAATTAAAGTTACTTATGTTAACCCTTTGAAAATATGTTTAGCTTTAGATATAATGAAGAAAAGAAGCATCCTAACCTAATTGAGTGTGCTTTTAAGTAAAATGAGAGAACTATAAACTTTGATGTTCTAGTGTTTTTGAGAATTTAGGATAAGAAAAATCTAAACCCTACCAATTACGAAAGAAGAAACTAGTCTTAATATAATGCAATTGCCTTCTGACTTAAATCATGCAAGTTTATAGGAAAATAATACTTATCATGATATTATCTCTTCTTCTATAAGTTCTGTACAAAAAGATAAGCTACTTATGAAAACTAATAAACCCTTAACTAGGAAGAAGAATATTATGGATTCGTCAGGGTGAAGGACTTAGTGACCATGTCAAGATGTAGGATTCATAAAGAAGCGCTTGTCGAGAAGCATCACAATGATTAGATGGTTTTGTTTTAATTTGGTAGTTTTACAATCTTTAGCAAGAATTTTAGTTTTTTTTTTGCAAGATCTGAAAGTTTATTGCATGAACTTTCAGTTTGGAACAATTCTAAAGTCTTGGATATTAGATTATGATTCTTTCATTTGAGATTGGAAGTGATAGAATTTTGTAATATTAGATTTCATTTTCGTGATGGTGTTAGCTAAGGTGGACAATTCTTATATTATTAGGGGAGTATTAGTTATCCTAATTTCCTTATTTCCCTTATTTTCTATGTTTTTCATTACTCTTTCATATATATATATACATTAAGGATGTTGGATTCGGGTGGATTTTAACCCTACGAAGGGGACCCACCACCGGACTCATGGATCTGGGTGGATTTTAACCCCACGAAGGGGACCCACCACCAGACCCAGGTACTCCACCACCCCATTAATTGGTATTGTCCTCTTTGGTCAAGGGTGAGCC